>JAJTWQ010000182.1:600000-924847 GCA_029007595.1 Solanum commersonii | reverse complement strand
ATGTTGCTCAACACAACTCAAAAAAATTTGCCGCACCTGTAGATTCTAAAAAATACACTATTTTTGGAGTATCCTACATGCACCAGACGATGTTTTGAAGAGCCGAGCAAAACTCTAAGGTACCACCATCATTCTAACATTAGCTTATGAGGCTTAGAAATTGGAGAATCAATAACTATAGCTATAAAAATAAAAGAAGAGGAATCAAGCTACTCCATTGTCCATGATGAATCCTTTTTCTTCTTGAGAATTTTACTGAAGATAACTTCATTTTGTCTTTTTTTAACTCATCATTGTACATTAAATTAAAAGTCTTTTTTTCTCACAATAAGTACTAAATGTTTTTTTTGAAACTGAAACATTACTCTATTTATCCACATGTATACTACCACCAAAAGTGTAGTTCCCTTCAAAAGTATTACAAACTATCAAAAGCTCAAGTCTATTTGTGTTGCCTATAAATAATCTAGTACATCAAAGATGTCTTCAGTTTGACCTAATAAACTATGTTTACACCAAAAAATAAAATAGAGCTAAACACTTCATCTTGACATCACGTAGACCTTTCTACACATTTTTCAAAGCTCCTATTGTTTATCTCTTTCCAGATTGACCACCAAATGCATGCTGGGACAATCTTCCATCTCTCCTCCTTCTTGGTGACATTTTCTATCCGGATCCAGCTACTAAGTACTCCTTTAATGCATGCATCCTGGTTCCACCTACCTGATCCCCTTTAGGCTACTGAACATTCTCCATAGTTGTTATGTCCATATACAATGTAAGAAAAGATAGGTTGATTGTCTCAGCTTGTTCTCCACACAAGTAACACCTAGAAGCCAACAGATGGCCTCTCTTGTTCAGGTTCTCATGTGTTAGAATAACTTGTTTTACCAAAAGCCAAGTGAAACAATTCACTTTGTAAGGTACCTTAGGTTTCCATATCATCTTCCATAGCCACTCTTTCTCCTGTTAAGAGCCGTATAAGTAGACTTGACTCCTGCCCACATTAGCACATCATTTTCCCCAGCAAGACTTGTATGAGCATCTAAATAGTTGAGTAGTTCTGTCATATTTCCAATCTCCCAGTCATTTAGTTGCCAAGATTTCACCCCTCCACATATTAGCTACAGTAAATATGACAAGGTGTGTTTGTCTATCCTATTCATCCCAAAAGGAGGTTTTCCTGCCATTTCCCAACTTCACACTGGTTCTTGCTTGTATCATTGGCCACAGATTCCTTATGCTCTCCATACAGTGCATTTATATGGAATTGTAACTTGTGTTGTCATCCATCCCATATTTAGCAGTAATCACATCCTTCCAAAGCATGCCATGCATCTTCATTTATAAAACTTCCATAACCATTTCAACATCAAGCTTTGGTTTTGTTTCTTTAGGTTCTTGATGCTCAGTCCCCCTACTTCCTTACCCACAATTAATTCACTCCACTCCACTCAACTAAGTGGTACTTCCTCTTATCTTCACTGCCTTGCCATAGGAATCTCCTCCTCATAGCATCAATGCAGTTGTACACACTAGCTGGCATAGGAAATATAGACATCATATAGGAAGGGAGTGCATCAAGCACACTATTAACCAAAGTCAATCTGCCTCCCAGTGACAAGTATTGGCATTTCAATTAGTAATTAAGTCTCTTCTCACACTTCTTCAATACCCCATTCCAGATTCCTTTTGATTTGCTATTGGCCCCAGAATAAGTTCTAAATGTTGTAAATAATACTCTTTTTGTTTGTCTTACTTTCCCTTTTAATCGTTTCAAAAGAATGTTTCATCCCTTTTTTGACAAGTCTTTACTTCAAACTTTTCACGTGACATGTTTGGACGACAAGATCAAAGGGCGTTTTGAGTACGTTCTACGTATTTTTAGTTTAAAACCACTAAATTCATCTTACTTTCCTGGACAAACAAACTAAATAGTAAATTTTTAGATCAATAAAACAATAATGGAAAAACCTTTATGGGATTAATTATACACTTCATTCCCAAAATGATGGTCAATCTGTTAATTAACACTTTGGATGAAATCTGAATTTTTTTTGAGAGTAACTAATTTATCGTAGCGGTGATATGAATAGCTAATCCAGTAACTAACTCCAAATCCCTAGCATGCTATTTGTCCTAAATCTCCAAAACATTACTTTCAGTCACTGGTCATATTTATGACCTTATCAATCAAGCAGCAAATACCAAGAGTTCCTAAAGAGGTGGTTTCTGTACTTCTGACTTTTTTTTTTTTGGGGTTTTCATGGCCGACAGTTGAACTCATGTAATTCTAATAGATGCTCCATTGTCGCGTCTTATTGTGGGATTTGGGCTAGGAAATTAAGTGACTGTTTCTTTTTATAAAAATCGATATATGATTTTTTACTACAATATTAAATATTTCAAAATTATTACTACAATATTAATCTAGGTAGGCATGGGCAAGACAGACTATCTGGAGGATCGGTTGGGCTCAACTCAATTAGATCTCAATCAAGATTTAATTCAGATTCAACTCAACTCAACTCGATTGGCTTGCATGGACAAGACAAGTCATCTCGTGGATTGATTCAGCTCACCTGTATCTAACTTTGCTTAGCTGACTTCAATCTAAATTCAATTCAGACTTGGCCCAACTCGATTGGCTTGTGTGGGCAAGATGAGTCATCTGAGGGCTTGGTTCGAATTACTTGTATTTAGCTTCACTTAATTCAACTCGTAGTTTCAATCAAAATTTAACTCGAGCTTAGTTCCAATCAAAATTAGCATAATATCGATTGATATTTGATTAAATTAGCATGATATCGATTCGTTGATTATTATTTATTATAAAATAAATTTATTATTTTTTATACCTTTCCAGTTAATTTGATGTAATGTAACTTTTTATTGACAATATAGTTACGTAAGACTACTTTATGATAGTAAAAAAAATGTAATCAATATTTTAATTTAAGATATCAAGAATTAAGTAAATTGAATATTACCATTTTTAAAAGTTTATTGTTGCTCTAATTTTATTTTTTATTTTTGCATGAAAATTCTGTTTTATGTTCAATATTAGATTAATGTTATTTAAATTTGAGCTCTAATTTAGAATATTAATATATACAATTTAATCATACTTAAATGTAATTATCAATTTAAACTAATAAAAAATAAAATATAAACTAATGTTATTTTGATTTGACATTCTCTTGCTAAATAACAACACATATCATGCCAACTTCGGTAACATTTTCAAGACCACAAATAGACAATAGTACTTAAAAGAAGAGTGGAAGAGACTTCTTGTACTACATTTCTATAATAAAATAAAATTGTATAAACATTCCCAACAGATGAGTACAAATCACAAGATTTTCTTTTATAAAAAACATCACACAACATGTGTTGCATCCATTATTAACAGATACAACCATGTAAAAAGGGAGAAGAGCAATATTGGAGGGCCATTAAAGGTTTTCTTTGAAGAAACACCCAAACAGGATTGAAGAAAATAGAAAATTGATAAAAGGGTCAAATTCGCCCTGTACTAGTTACAATCGAACAAGGATTATTGGTCTAATATTATCCTTCCGTTAGGAAAAGGCGATTGTCTTCACCCTATAGTAAGGGTACACAACAAAAACAAGACCTCTAACGTGTGGATAATAATAGAACAAACGTCTAACAGAGACATCAGATAGTACATGAGTAAATTTAATCCTTTTTCCCTAAAAAAAATTATACTATCATAATACATCGACATTTCCTGAAATGGAACAAGTAGCAGAGAGGCGATATCTATATTTCCAAGACGATAACTGCAAAATCGAAAAAAGAAGAAGTTTTAGTGAACTTAATCAAGCTAATAATAATAATAATATTTTTAAAAATAAATAAATTAATAAATGTTACTTACAATCAGAATCAGTCTTCACCCATTTTGATCCATCATAACAAGTTTCCTCTCTTTTTTTCTCTTCTCTTTGTGGATGTTTTTCCTCTAAATATCTCTTTGTTGATGTTCTAGGGGCATTTTGGGGTTGTATTTTCTTGGAAAGCATTGTCCTCAAAAGCTACAATAATAAATATAAAGTTGTTAATACAAAAAACTAACTACAAATATTAAAAATATATCAAAATTTCAATAATATTAAATATCGCGAGTTTAATAGTAAATATTGAACCATCAAAGTGAGGGTAAGGACATATTTAAAGTCTAATTAGAACTAATTAAGGCTTCGTTCATGAAATTCATCAAACTTAACTCTTAAATTAGTCGAAAAAATAGTTACCTTCTCCATTCTTGATTCGGGAAATGTGTCACGTAAACTAGGAGCAGGAGCAAAACCACCATTTGTACAAACCAACATTTTCTTGAGAAGAAAAGTTGATTTCTTCCCAATTGATTTTTGCTCTGTTTACTACAGACATCCTTGCATCTACCTATGATTACTCTTATTGTTCTGTCCATTTCTTCCTCATCATAATCATCCGAGTAATTAGCACTGCTAAATCTACTGGAATTAATCCTACGATCAACTTCCAAACTCGATGGACAATTAAGAAATCTGTCCAATGGAAGAATATCATCATCATCATTGACAGCATTGTTCTTGATCTCGACAAACTCAGACTTACTGGTAGTTGGTGATGGTTTTCGCGATAGTAATTTTGTTAGCTCTTTTTGTAATTTCTCAACTTCTTCAGGTGTGAATTCTGCTAAATCTGGAGATGAAGAAGTTTGTTCATCGTCTTCGATATCATTTTTTACGTGTAATTTGCTCTGTTCTTTGAGATCACTGTTTCTATTGCCAAAAGTTCCAATTGCTAACAAGGAATCTGGCCAATCTTTGAACTCTTCATTTATATGATCTGTAACGACGAAAAATAAATTAGTTAGAAATATGTTATTTTCCTTAGTTGATTAGTTAAGCAAATTTAGCATTCTGAGATTCAATCCAAAACTAGAATTAAGGACCAATGTACTAAAATATTGAGACAATCCATTATTTTCTCAAATTTCCAAAATTTATTGTCTTTTGGTTAATGAGTGCACTGGGCTCACCATGCGTAAACTCACAAAAAAAAGGTCGGACCATGTTGAGTTTATTATATCTGATGATGAAGTCAATTTTGAATGTACGAGTTTTAGCTAGGTGCATGCTAATGAGCACATATGAAGATGTAATGGATATCGTGGATACTTTAAAAATGCATGATCGTCGACATGTAAGTGTAGTAACATTCTTGAAGAGTGGGAGTAACGTGTTTTTAGGAGAAAGAGGAAGAAGTCATACTTGTAGTAATTGGAATAGCATTAGACCTCCTACTTCCTTGTCCCCCATTGAGCTTGTTATGCATCCAATTAAAGAACTACAAGCCAAAACAAAGAATAAATTAATTATCAACCTATACATTCAAACTATGATGCTAACGAGTCTATCGTTCATTTGAAAACTATGAAACAAATCTGCGATAATTCAAAATTTGAATTTTGACCAACCTTCATATTCAAAAAATAATCTTGTGATGATGTTTGAATAGAAGAATTAAGTCAAAGTGAAAAGTTGGAATCCTAGAAGCCAATAATTAAGAAGCTTTGGATTGAGAGTAATAAATAAACATTTGAGTTTCTCACTCTCTTAGTATATTTGATGATTCCACTAATGATATATATACCAAAACATACAAGCACTGGATCTCTTTTTATTTTTATTTTTATATATATGTGGACCAATTAAAAGGAAACATGCAACATTTTCCTATGTAGAAAATAAAGATAATACACACACATGGGAGAGAGTAATTTGAGGATAGTGTACTACTTTGAAAACGTGGCTATGATTTCTTCCATTAGATTAAAGATTAATATGCTAATCTTGGGGGCTACTCTTTATATTACGTGTGTTTTAACGTGTTATAGCAGATTACGATGTGTTTCATTTTTCAGATGATTATTCTTGCTTACTAAGAATATTACATAATGTTTTGGTGATCGGATTGTGTGTGTTATATATATAGAGAGAAATATTTTTTGTATTGACAGTGTATAAAAATATTAATGTTGATGAGCAGTCTCAAAGAAAAGATTTATTAACTAATGGTTGTTGTCACACCACGACATGGCTTAATTATATTATTAACCGTCCCCCCCTTGATGACACCACTAGCAACTTAATTACATATTTACTAATATAACTAATTTGCTGTCAAATTTCATTCTTTATTTTACTTTTCTTATTTTGTTGACAATCGAGGGGTCTAACTTGAGATGGCCAACCAAACCACAAAAGACACTTGGTTGATTTAAATATAAAAAATATAAGATAAAATTAATGATATTAATAAATATCAATTTTTATATGAAATATTGTATATTTATATCCGTGCATGAAATTCGAAAATAGTTCTTCAAAATATGCCTTTTGAATTAAAGTAAAATGGATGACGAATGAATTTATAATGTACTCGCTCTTTTTCATTTTAAATTTATTTCAAGAAGAATAACATATGTTTGCATATGATTTAAAAAAAATATATTATATTTTGGCCTATAATAACATGATTTTATAAATACTTTGTTATGTGACATGTTTAGGATCATAGTTTCTAACGATACTTTAAGATTCGTTCAGCCATGAAAATTATTTATTTATTTATTTGGGATAGTATTTTACTTTATTTAAAAAAATTAGTATTTGACCAAGAAAATTTCAAATTGAACTGAAAATTGTATTTCAATTTTGAAAAATAACTTGTACTAATATATTTTACAATTCACTCACGTGTTTGAAGTGGTATTAAGTATATTCAAGCATAATTTCAAATATTCTTTATAATTAGTACAATCAAATAACTTTAGTTTTATAAATTTCAAATAACTAAGTGTCTACGTGAATGATTTTTTTTGTCCCCATCAAACAACATTATATTATTATAAAATGAGAGGATATGCAATAGCTAGATAGTAATAATTGACTAGAACCACAAAAAAGGCATGTTTGTAAGACACACAGTATGAGTGAGGGATATTGTTTGTCTAAGAGCAGTTGGTACCAGTATTTTTTTTGGATGTGTGATAATCTTTTAAAATGCATTTAGCATATAGTTATGGTTTGTTTGAATCTATGATGTGAAATCATGATATGTAATCGATTAATATAAAGTTAAAGTTTTAGTTAGACTTGCAAATTGAATTTATTACATTGGTAATTTTCTTATAAACATGAAAATTTCACATGTTGTGAAAACTATCAATTTTTTCAAATTCTTAAGTAATCTTACGAAATGAGCGATGCACAACTCATAAATAATATATTAAAAATATCCTAAGACATCACAAATTGTCACTACTTATGAACCCTAATTTGGATGATCTATCCATGACGAGGTTGATAAGTCACATATATATCTGCATGTTCTTTTCATTAATAGATTTTTGTGATTACAAACTTTCGACTACACATAGTTTTATAAATACTCACTAATCAATACTAATAATAATTAGTTATTCTTTAATATAATATTTTCACATGATACAAACGATATCTTCATACCAAGCATGCATCCCTTTTTAGAAAATTAAAAATGGTAAAACTTTTTTTTTTCAAAATATAAACATTTTTTTAAATCAGAATTTGAAATCTCAAATCACGTTTTTTTGAAAATTTTGAAATATTAAAATGTAAAACTTTTTTTTTTTCAAAATATAACCATTTTTTAAATCATAATTTGAAATCTCAAATCACGCTTTTAAAAAAATTTTGAAATATGAAAAAAATCATATATTTAAACACTAATTTTAAATCATAATGTATAATTACCTGTCAAAACACTGACTTATTGAAAAATGAGAAGCCCAACATTATATTCTTTTCAAAGGAATTTTGGCCATCTCTCTTTGGGAGCTATCTAAACAAATAGGAAAAAAGAAATTGCTAGATCTTTCTACATGGCCCCTCAAATAAATGTATAGCCCCCCCATGTCTCGTGTACCAACTTATTGCCATCACATTTTTTTTGGTGAGAAAAAATATGATAATATTTTTTATCGGTATTAGGTGTTTACATCAAATTTATAAATACAAAATATTTAGGAATTGTTTGGTACACAAATTAATAACGTATGAATTAGTTATGCGTAAATTAGTAGTGTAAAGTTTTTTTTTTAATTAAGTGTTTGATTTATTGCTTTCCACCTAATTTGTAACGACTTGATTCTGTCGTTAGGGAAAAGCCAATTGGAAAAGAATTGGGGTCAAAAAACTTTTTGGTAGTAACTTGAGATTTCCTAGCCTAGTCCAGATTTGGATGAAATCGGAGCCAGTAAAGTCTAGGGGAATCTGGTAACAACTGAGTGATTTAATTATGATTTTGATTACATTAGTAGATAGCTAAGACTTTAAGAAATTCGTACGACTTTACAGAATTGAATTCGGGAGAGTAGAACTCCCAAAACTGATCTTGGCATGAATGGGTAATTTCTGAGTGTTGTTGGTTGAAAGTGTGTTGTGAGATGGGGTCTAGCTAAGACGTTAAGAAATTCGTACGACTTTACGGAATTGAATTCGGGCGAGTAGAACTCCCAAAATTGATCTTGGCATGAACGGGTAATTTCTGAGTGTTGTTGGTTGAAGGTGTGTTGTGAGATAGGGTCTTGAAATTATTAAAATAGCTCACTGTTTCGTGCAAGCTGCTTTGGCGGGGATTTTTGCCGCCAGGGCGGGGCCGCTGTAGCGGGGTGAGGACAGTTGTGGCCAGTCCAACGCGACTTAAGGTTGTAAATAAACCCCAAAACGTCTTTATTCTGCACTTTTTGACTTTGAGAGCTAGGAGACGACCCCAGGCGAGTTCTTGACCGTTTTTCACCATTCTTAATGCTAAAGGTAAGGTTTTCACTCCCCGAATCCGTATTTCGATCTGTAGAACTTAGTTTCTTGGGTAATTATCAACGGGGGAGGGTTTTGATCTGTGATTTATCGTGGGAAAAAGCCCTAAATTGGGTATTAGTATCTTGGGTTTGGTCTAGGGTTATTTGACTTGTTATAATCCGGATAATTAGACCTTTGATTGTTGATCCTTGCGTATAAATTGTTGTTAGTAGACCTAGAACAAGCAGATAGAATCCGAAAAGGGAAGATTCAAGTGCCTTAGGAGATTCAAGCTTGGATTCGAGGTAGGTGATAGTTGTGATTTCATGTTAGTGTGATACATATTTGTAATTGCTCATTATAATGCATGTATGTATACGAATATTGCATTATTGATCACCCTAATCGTAAATGAGGATAATTGAATAATTGTATGCCATAAATCATCTCTTGTTGTATGATTGTGTGAATATATATATTGTGATTGTGATTGTGGTTTGTTGAATGGATCGATTCTTAGTGTTTCGATATATACATGGGATCGATTGCCACGTTTTGGCATAAACATGGAATCGGTTGCCATGTTCTGGCATAAATATGGGATCTGTTGCCATGTTTCGGCATAAATATTAGATCGGGTATCACGTTCCGGTATGCTAACAGTTTGGGTGTGGGTTCCATGAGAGGACCATTGAATTGGGTTTCGTGAGAGGACCATTGAATTGTGTTGTGTATCTGCTTGTGATGATTACGTTGATATCTAATGATGATTGATATTGGGAGACCGTATGTTGCTCTAAATTGATAACCAATGTGTATTATTGAGAACGTGTAATGCTACATTGATCCTGAAAAGATGACTAATATTGTATATGCTCGGTATCTGTTTTATAATGTTGTGATTACTTGTATGTGTTTCACTTATTGGGATAGCCGCGTGATCCCACCAGTACACTGTGATTGTGTACTGATACTGCATTTGCTTGTTCTTTATTGAGTACAAGACATCTTTAGACGGCTATTGATAGACCTCAGCTAGGTGACTATTGAGCGTGACCGGATTAAATGGTGAGCCAGTTCTTTTAGGATGCCATGGATCTTTCTTGTTTAGGTCCACTCTTTTAGGACTCTGACTTTTGTTTAAGGTGTTGTTTAGTTTCGGGGTTGTACTCCTTGTTCTTAGACTTGTCGTTAGTAGAGTTTTGGTACAATGACTTTTAGGTTCTAATGGTTGTTCTTCCGCATTAGTTTGGTTAGACATTGTTAAAACTTTGGAGTTTATGGGAACTCCATTTTTATAGTCATTTAAACCTGCTTCTGTATCTTTAAATGCCTTAGTTTTCATAAATTTGTTTGTTTGGGTTGTAGTAATGGTTCTCCCACTGGAGGGTTGTGCACGACGGTCTGGGTCATGACATAATCTTGTGTTTGAATTAAAACACTACAAAAAGCTTCTTTCAAATTATACACTTGAATTATTATGAGATTTTCTATTTCATGTAATTTTGTCAAGATAGATAATTGCTGGACAATATTTTTTTTGTGGTCTTCCAACTAGTTTGTTGTTCATCCTATATTCCTAAGATACTTAGAACAAAGTTTTTGAAGAACTTGGTACGAAACAACAAAGTTTAAAGAGTATTTTCCAAACTAGAAAATTAAAATCAATAGAGAAAATAGAATAAAAAACAAATAAGAAATAATATACAAAATATTTTTTTCAAAGAACAAAATCGAGCCCACTGAATGCACAAAGTGTGTCTTTAAGGAAATTATTCCCCTCAAGTACCCGAGGTTAATGGAATATATCATCTCAAGATATAATGATCTTACTCACCGGTGTATCGATACCTATACTCACGATGTCAGCGAACCACTCAACGACAGTAAAGTACACTTAGAATACTAGATTTAGTAATAGAAGAAAAAGTCCAAAAAATTAGTTGTTTTAAAATGAGAGGAAATCCCTCTATTTATAGACAACAAAGGAAAGTATGAACAAATGCTTATTGTGCCTTATCGGAAAGGTCACAACTATTTGAAAAGTTACAACCATTCGGAAAGGTCACAACCTTTCATAAAAGTCACAATATTTCATAAAAGCCACAACTCTTCATAAAAGTCACAACATTTTATTAAAATCACAACTCTTCATTTTCCATTCACATCTTTTAAAACCCAACATAGTTAGGAGAAGAACAATTTGTTGTCATGTTTGCTATTTTCTCACTTGAATTATTCGAGAGTAAATAATTGTCATCTTAATAAATTGATCATTCACAGAACATCAATTTTCAATTTAAAAAAGATAGACCATCTAGTTGTAAAATCGAAAACACGGTAAACAATAGTAAAATCGAATAAACCATCTTCGTTTACACATAAAGTTTACTAGTTGGATTTATTTAGCAACCCAAGGCACCAACTCTCCAACAATGTAACTAGTGCCCTCACTTCAAAAGAAACCTTTTTCACACAAAGAGTATAAAATTAAGTTCAAGGATTCATTCAACACTCACGCTCAGAAGTGAATTCAAATATAGGTAATGCTCAATACCATAGCCTTGCCTTTATTTTCACTGCATAGACTTTCCAAACTAGTCACTAGGATCACTATAGGACTTTCTTAGCTTCTAATGTAGGCTCAGGGTCAGGTAGGGTACATTTAGGTACTTTTAGTAACATTTCTACCCTCCTTGACATTACATTGACTTTTTACCTCTTTCTCAACCAATTCTTGACATCTTTTTATTTTCTGCTCTTTTCCTTGACTTTCTTCAGCACAAATGTGACTTTGACTTTATCGCTCTTATTTTTCGCTTTTTTTCTTTTCAACAATATTTATCATTCTTATTTTTGTTTCTTTTAACTTCAGTCACATCCATTTTCTATCTTTTTCTTTCTTCCACACACAACTCTTTTCACCCGAGCCATGGTTGAGGGGTTTAGGGATTAAATGTCAAGGTACGACTCCCCAAGGACCACCCTAAGGGTCCTTGAGGAGAACCCTAAGCCTAACCCCCAAGACCTCTTGAAACCAAAGGAGTCACCAAAACGTGGTGACCTACGGAGTGGGGTCATGCCCCGTAGGTCCATCCACAGTTCGTGGATGGCCTCCGTTGGTCGAACCTTGCATATGCCTTGAAGACCAAGCCCCAGCCACAAACTACGGACAACCAGTACGGTCCGTGGACCCATCTACTGTCTGTGGATTGGGTCCGTGGTCCTCACCTGTGCAATATGGTTTGGACACGACTTGGGCAAGGGTCATTTGGTAAATTCATGTTAAGTCTTGTTTTGTTGGGGGATGGTTATTTTGGGTTTATTTAAGTATTTTAAGAGTATTCTAAATAATAAAATTTGTAAAGTCTAATTTATTTAAATAAATGTACTAGCACAAATATAAAACATAAAACCAAGAAAATACACAAAATGACTTAAAGAATTTGAGGGATATCTTTTTCTTTACGTAGATTAATCTCATGGTATTAAATTCTATGTATTACTAATACCACCAAATAGAAGGTATTAGTTATACATCCTACAATACTATGTAGGGTGTATAACTAATACATGAATTAGTTATATATAGGGCCAAAAGTTTTACCAAATATAGTACTAAGTAATACCATACATAATACATGGACAATTCCTAATACACCCTATGAACCGATCTCTCAACGCATATATATATATATATATATATATATATATATATATATATATTGAACAACTAATTATATTTAAATTAACTTTGATTTGTGGACAAATATTTATCAATTAAGTACTCATGATTATCTCTTGATATGATTTGCTTTCAAGAAATGCATTATTTAGTGCCTTTGTCTAGGTAAACCGTACATTTATTTGATAAGTATCTTCACTTTTAAGAATATACTTCTATTTGCACTTTGATAAGTATATGCTAATTATAATTATTAAAATTTAGGTCCGGTTTCCAATGAAAATTTCCTACCCTTCCAATAAGAATGTTTTTCTATTTTGGAATAATATTAGACCTAATTTCAATTGTTTCAACTGCATTATATAAATATAGACATATAGTAATACATTATGAATTAATTCAAATCATGTAGCGTATTCATTTATCATATTGAAAGGTTATTTTCTCGAAATGAGTGATGAAACTCGAAAGAAGCATATATATATTCAATATCATTAGTACATACTGTAAACGCGATATGAAGTATATATTGTAATAAATTAATAATAATATATGTACTTATACTTCACAACAACGTAGTGATTAGCATAGTTAATGACAATTTAGTACTCCAAGCAATTAAAAAAAGGACTATAGAGATTAGAGAATGTGGAGCCACGTGTCCATACAAAATAAGGTCACTGATTATGTCATAGTCAGACCAACACGTGTCCTAACAAAAGAGGCCTGGTTGACTTACATTTCAACCATTCATAGTACAACATCTCTCTAGATTATTGTCTAAATATTTTTAATAATTTATAAAATTTTGGATCATATTTTAACGTTTTCTTATTGTTTTGCTTAAAAGAAATAAATAGGTAGTGATTTAAAAGGTACATGAATTGAAAGATACATGAAATTAGAGTCATTCTCTAAACAAGTACTCCCTCTGTCCCTAATTACTTGTTCACTTTTGTATTGGCACACCTATTAAGAAAATAACTAATGACATAATAAGTTTATCATTTTACCCCTATTAATTATGAAGTGGATGAAAAGTTCTACATTTTTCAAAATAATTAGTCATTTAATTGAGGGTATAATAGGTAAAAAGAATTTATCCTTTCTTGATTTGTCAAAATGGACAAGTAATTAGGGACAACTATAAAATGAAAAGTGGACGTACAAGTAATTAGGGACAGAGGGAGTATTTCAAAAAACCAACCAATGAAATTTTCTTAAAATTAGAATATCATATTTTTATAATTAAAATGACTTAATTTTTTAAATTCATTTATCATTAAAAATATATTATTTAAAGCCATAATAATTATTCAAAAAATAAATAAAATCTGTTTTTGCTCTATCAAATTGAGCAAAAAACTAATGAAGCAGAGCCACTTAATTCCAATTAGAACGACAAGAGTATATTTTGGTCATTAGAATCCTCTATTTTCAATAAGGACACATGACAATTATCCAAAATTGAATTGCTTATTATTTGAGCAAGAACTAATCGTTTCCAATTAGGAAAAGAAGAGTATCTTCTAGTTATAAGAGTCTATTTTAGATAAGGACATATGACAATTATTCTAAACTAAATTGCTTATTATTTGAACAAAAACTAATAAAGCAGGGCCGCTTACAATTAGGAAGAGATGGGTATGATCTTTTGGTTAAAATACATTTTCGATAAAGACATATGACAATGATCTAAAATTGAATTACTTATTATTTGAGTAAAAACTAATAAAGCGGAGCGATTCTCAAAGAAGAAGTTGAGTTTTTTTTTTCCTTTCCCCATGTGAGGGTATGGGCCTATAACTTTTTGAAGTGATTGGATTGCACTATTTGCACTTAAGTTACTTTAAAGAATTGATGGTGGGTGATGATTAAGCCTCTCTTTTTTATGTTCATCCAAAAACCATATGTTTAGTTAGTTAGTGAGGAGACAATTAGCATGTGGTGATCATATGTTATTTTCCCCTATATTAGGTTTGGTTCAATATGTTGAGAGCCATATTTGCTTATACACTAGTGAAGTACACCATATGCCTATTCACTCCGCCGTTAGAAAGTTTTTCAGTATTTTAATATTTTATGACGTATTTTTTGTGTAAGTTGATTCAATTGAAAATTAATAAAAGAGTCATGTTTTATAATAGAAATTTTCTATTATTTCGAAGTAAAAAAAAAAACCTTTATTTCTAATAGTGTCTAATTTATGGATGATGATAAGTACTAAGTAGGGGTGAAGGGGGGTGGGGGGGATTATTTTAGCAAATAAAATACTATATCAAATTTCAATTACTTTGTTGTATATAATTAAAATTAGAATTTTCAAAACCGTTTCAATCATTTTGATACATCTTCGATATTGATACGATTCAACAAGTTTAATTTGGTACTTCATTTTTAAGACTTTATGTAAGAGTTGCATTGTTACTGAAATGTCTCATTGTTATATATGTAAAATAATACTAACTTGTAATGTGATACACAAATTATTGAAATTACTGAAATACACGTCTTATGTTTCCTATATTTCTAATATTCCCTTCTATTTCTAAAAACCTCTAAAATTCCTTATTTCTCTCCTAATTCTAAATTATTTTATAATGTATCCGAGCTAGTTTTTAATGTATCCGAGATAGTTTTTAATGTATCCGAGCTACATATTATGTATCCGGTTTATTTTATAATGTATCCGAGCTACATATTATGTATCCGGTTTGTTTTACTTTTTCAGAGATTAATGTAATTACAAACTAAATAGGGATAGATTGTAATTTCATATTAAAACTATGTGATTCCTAAAATTTATACTAAAGAGTATCATAGGTTCGTTGAGTGTAATATTTTTACTATAAGAGTTTGTATTTATGCATGCAATGCTCAAGAAAGATTTGATTTACGTGGCAGAAATTGCAGCCATGCAAAGGTTGCACTCCTAACTCATTATTTACCAAAAGAATAAATGTTGTTCTATCTTAAGAACGAATACCGAGTTTTGTTTTTATCGGTGTTCGAAATTCGTATTGGAGTTTCATTTAAATTTGGATGTGCACTGTGCGGCCCATCTGGGGGATGACACTTCCAACAAAATTTTCTTTATATCTAAGACTCAAACCTAAAACATTTGGCTAACGTTGAAACAGTCCATCACTGCACCACAACCCATATTGGTCGATTACCGAGTTGCTAACTAAAAAAAAATGACTAGATAATGTGCAACATCAGTAGATCACTAGACTTTGTAGAAAAACTTACTAATATTTAACCGGAAAAATTCTTTTGGCCAAATTTTTTGACCAGAATGATATTTTACCTATGTTATTTTATCTTTTTAAACATTTTTATCCGTTTAACTTTAATACCTTTTAATTAAAAAATAGAAAAAAAATCAGTTTATTTTAAAATAAAAAAGATATGATAAACTTTTTATGTTTCTGGCCAAATTTTCTGGTCATGTATCATTACCCTAATTAACCAATTTGTATACTTGCAATCAATTTGGTTCGATTCATTTAAAAAAAAAAGAAGGTTTCTTGTTATAATATTATAATATTAAATGGAAACAATTTCTCTATCTAAATAGGGATAAGATCTGCGTATATTTCATCTTCTACCAACCTCACTGTTGTTGTTGTTATCGTCATTAGTGTGTTATAACTTATACTGTTAAAAAAATCATCACTTTAATTATATGCATCAAATAATGTTCGATTCGATTTGACTTTTAAAGAACAATTACACCCATACAACTGACATACGTACTACCAAGTTAGGAATAATGCTTACACAAATGATTAATCAATGGGAAAAGTATTAAACAAATATAAATTAAATTAAATGAAAATTCTTTGGCGTCACCAATTTCGTCACTTAAGATATTTAAGCCACAAAATGGTTTTAAAAAAAAGCAATTAATTAGTGCAACTCGAGAGAATTAGTGGGAAAATCACAGTGATCAAGAAAAGTTAATTAAAAGTAAAGCAGTAATTAAGGGCATGTGAGTAGAGTAATGCAAAATGATAATCTGCTTATATCGAGAGAATTGCCAGATGTGGAATGTTCTTGATTTAATTATTAAATTAATTAAGTCTGTAATTGCATGATGTGGAGTTATCTCCTCCACAATAAAGTTGTGTGCACTTTATGCTCACTTTGACTAGCTATCATGCATCTCCTTTTTCTATGGATTTACTAAATTTAATTTTGAGTATAGTTGGCTTTGCATCATAGTCCCTGATCACAAATTCATATAATACATATATATAGAGGAGGAACTACATCTATAATTTAGGGGCGTGAAGCGAGTACTTTTAACTATTTCACCTGCTTTTTATTATGTCTGCTATGTTTACATGGAGAAAATGAACGAAAAACGAGATGAGTGTGCTATTTTCAAACTGATTGATAGATGGTCTGATCTATTATGGTAGATTGAAAGAGATAGAGAGGAAATCTCTCAAGGGAGAATCGGAAGAAATAACTATTTATTGTTGATCCATCCGAAATAAATCGATATTTATGTGATGGAGTTCATCTACATCTTACGTAGAGTGCCCAAACTCTTTTTAGTCTCTTACCCATCAGTCTAGTGCATGAGGCTCATCTCATTGAGGAAAAAACAATCAAAACATAGTTGTCTTGCTCGCCGCCTCGACACATTCCCCTCTCTCCCTGGTATAGTCCTACATAGAAAGAAAGAGCATAGAGCCCTGATCCGACTTGTAGGTCTGCTAACATAAAACAAGAAGTTTAGCCTGAATTGGCGAACCAAGGTCACTTTCGGAATAATACTTCCTACATGTGTTGAGAGACTGTATTAGAAAAAAATAATGCATGCATCAATTGTAATTTTGTGCATTACTAATTTTGCCTTGTTTGATACACTTTTTCAAACTACGTATAACCAATGATACATTCGATTTGATATTATGTTATGTATAACTAATAAACAACAAACCATGATATTAGTAATGAAAGGGTCTTGTGGTCTGTAACATCTCGCAACTAGAAAGAACTAGAAGGAAGTTTAAAATCTGGAAATAGTTACTTTTGGAAAGAATGAGGAAATCTGGAAATTTTTAAGCAAGTTAAAGTGAGTTTTTGGTCAACTTCAAACGGCCATAATTCCTAGTTCAGGATGAGTTAGGTGTGATTCCAGATATGGTTGAAAAGTCCTTGGAATGATCTTTCCAACACCGCCACGTTTGCGCGATTCCGAGTTCGTATGAGTAAGTTATGCCCTTTGGAAGTAGGGCTGTTGGATTAAGGAAAGTCCAATCCGGATTTAGAGGGGTATTTTAGTCTTTTCTTTGCCCTATTATTTTGATCAATTTTTAGGAGTTTAATATGGGTCAAATCAGAATTTAGTCAGTTTTAGAATTTGGAATTTCGTGCTCTAGCTAAGGAGAAAGGAGAAGAGAAAAGAAGTAGGAGAAAAAGGGAAAATTCATCAAGATCGATCAAGAAAGTTGGTGTTTCGCCAAGGATTTACTTCTATCAGGTATGTGAGTCTCTCATAACGTTGGGATCGTTCTCCCATGTGCCAAGCATATTAATTTTTTATTGGATTCGTCCTAAAAACATTTGAATATTGATGATCTTGATATCTTTTCTTGAATTCATATAATGTTCTTGAATTTGACTAAGTTGGGAAGTTTCTGAGTTCGTTACGTCGCATCATAAAGTCGTTTCGAGTTAGGTTCTTAGGTACATTTGTTGGGTATTTGTATCTAAAAGTAATTTGAGAAAAAGAATCGAGTTTGGGTGAATTGGGTATGAAAACGAAGAAAAAAATTCGTCGGACGAAATTAGAAGGTGGCCGCGCGTCACGCGCCTAGTGCCCAGTTTTGATAAATTCTGCTCCGCGTCGCGGAGCTTACACGAGGTGTTTTGCCTCAAAAGACATTTTCGGAACCAAAATTTAATTATGTCTCTGCGTCGTGGACCCACCTTCAAATATTAATTTTCGGTCTTTTCTCATATTTAGCTATTTAAAATCATTCCTAAACAGCACAAGATCTTTCCAAATCCAAATCTTAATCCTTGAATCCATAATTCAATTCAAGGATCAGTTAATAGTCAAGTCAAGATCAGTTTACAGTCAAGTTAAGATAAGTTTTTAAAGTTTTCCAATAGTCTTTCACAAATGTTTTAACTTTGTTTTAAGACTTAAGTTTTGAGTTCAGTAAAGATGTAAAGTTGAAGTTCTTTTTCAAAGAGATATAAAAATATTTTCACATTTAAATAAGAACGGAAACTGAGATTTCGAAAGAGCCTTCAGGCTGGTTTTCAGAAAAGAATAATAGCTTTTCTAAATGAAGCAAGAAGGGAAACTGAGATTTCCAAGATAGCCTTTGAGCTAAGTTTTTGAGCACTAATCTCAAATCATAGAAGAAGTATGTTTTTAAAACATAAATAGCTAGTTTATTTTGGGAGTAGTATTGAGCACCGATATGGGGGAGAGTTCAGACAACTCACAACCCCCATAAACCATGTAGCCACCATGGGTAGAAAAGGGTCATACTTTTTAGATGAACCCTTTTCACAATAGACTAGTAGAACCACTTAGTAGTTCAGGTCCTATACCTTTGGCCGGGTATAGGATGCGCTGACAGTGTGAGGTAGATCGATGCATCATCACTATAGCTCTTATGTGATGGTTGTCGGTTAGAGAAACTCCTACAGAAGTTATTGTATTTTTATATACATTAGTTTATTGTATTTTTACATACATTTCAGAGTTATGTTGTATCCTTGTATATACACAGAGTTGACATCATGTTTTTAAATAGTTTTTCTGTATATTGCACTTGTTTTAAACTGCTTTATATTGAAATGAGTTCAGTTAAGTATTCATGAGTTGAGAAGAGCCAAGGTAAGTGTTTCTTTCAGATTTCCTTTCAAGCCTATGTTGTTTTAGCATTCCAACTCGCATACTCGTACATTCAATGTACTGATGCAAATTTGCCTGCATCGTCTTATGATGCAGACACATGTAACTAGGATCGGCATTCCAGTGAGCAGTTTAGAGTCAGTCGGTGAGCCTCCTTGCTTTTCGGAGGTTCTACTTTCATTGCTTTCTAGTTAGTTCATTAGGATGTTGTGGGGTTTGTCCCAATATCCATCTCAGTTGTTTTAGAGGCTTTATAGACAGTCAAATGTTAGTCCTTTGAGTCTTTTCATTATCATTTCTTATTGTTAAGACTGGGGTTGCCACTTTTGGCCAAGTTGAATGTTTACCCTTTAAACATTCTCAGTTATTTTATTATTCAGTTCAGTAAAGTGTTATTGATCATTATAAGTATGAATATTGTCTTCTGCTGAGTTAAGTAAGCCAGACCAAGGGTTCGCTTGGGGCCAGTAATGGTCTTTGAGTGCCAGTCCCGCCCAGGGTGTAGGCTCGGGGTGTGAATGGTCGAGGGATAAAATTGTCCAAAATCATATAAAATATCTAGATTCAATTTCAAGTAGCTACATTTTTTTTAATGTATATTTATAAAAAAAAAACGACCATTTAAAAAATCAACGAATGAACATATTCAACTGTCCTTCGATTTTCACCAACCCTATTTGTAGGTTTCACAAAAGCAATCGACAATGCACAATCTATCGATTTGGCATCCATCTTCCTTTAAAAGTCGACCATGTCCGTCAATTTTGAACATAAGTTTTGACCTATTTTTTAAGTAGTAAAAGGGATAAGGTCATTCATGGTGATCAAGCTATTGTAGTAGTTTATGTTGTTCCTTGTTCCGTTAGTGTAACACATGATTTGAAATATGTAATTTGACACATATATCTATTTTACGTGTCGAAAATAACGAATTAAAAATACTGAATTCATTGTACTTTTGAAAACATGCATTCCAAGTATAATATTTGTTTCTATTTTAGTGTTTTATCATACATATATCTATGTTACATTTCGAAAATACTGATAACCAAACTCAAATAATATAAGCTCCATCTGACTTTCATTAGCTGCAGGATACAATATCTCAGAGGACAACTTTAGTTAGGTTAGCTGCAACAATCTGTTCATAGAGGCACGATTCGATTGTTCTTCAATGATTTATAATTCATCATGCTGAGATGCATGTCCTGCAATAGTAACGGATTTTGTGAAGAACGTAAATCAGACAAAGAATCTTAATGGCAACAAGTATATAAGTGTGCTTGAATTTTTTTTTTCTCCATCTGTTCACAACAAACAGCAGAGATACAGTGGTGATCAGTTTTGATTCTGATAAAGAAGATATTAGTTCAGTTGATTTTAAGAGGGAGATGCACATCGCAAACTTCTCACATTGGATTGCACCTAGATGTGTTGTATTTCACCAGAAAGGTGGCACATGAGGGGGACTGAACCTGAACCTTACCTCCAAAAATACATCACGAGATTGATTGCAGTCGATCTCTCCAAAAAATGCTAAAATAGGGATTTACATTAGTCTGTGGTGCTTAATTACATTTCAATTCTAGTTAGTATGCTTGGTACATTCAACCAAGCAAAAGACAGGTACTATTATTTTCTTAAGGGAAAAGGGGAAAATATACGTTTCATATAACCCTCGTTAAAAGATGTGCATAAACCATTTTAAGAGGTTTAGAAGCAATATAGAAGAGGCAGTGGGTTGGAATCCTTGTTACTGTTAATCCCAGAGGCAGAAGGACTAAATTCGTGATCATCTCAATCTAAAAAAGGTTAATGGAGGTATGCATGAGCCTATTGTTATTCAAGCATTTCACACAGGATCTAAAAAGTAATGGTTGTTGATGCCTGACATGTCACAGCCAGCAAAACCGAATATCATTAACATGTCATAGCCAACAAAAACCGCCTTTTCTTTTCATTGTCAAGAATAAAATGCATGCACATAATTAGAAACATAAAATGGGCTTAGTAATTTGACCTGATGGCGTCGTTTTAAAGAAGAAAGATATTTCCCGGCTAGCAGACTGAGGTGAGTCAGAACCATGAACACAATTGTTCTGTAAATTCAGCCCACATATGGCTCTGACACTGTATGTATAAAAACACAGGTTAAAAAAAGTGTCTTATTCAGAATTAACAAAAGCCTAAATAGGAAAAAAAAAAAAAAGCCTAAATATAATTGTCAATGTAAAAGGACTACATAGGCTGACAACTTCTTTAACTATGTGCTATGTATGGAGTCAACGAAGTCAAAGGCACTACCAACAACTTTAACATCGTCAATCATAGAGGTAGGAGAGAACTAAACTTGCAAAAGAGAGAAGATGCTAGCTGTTTTAGTTATAATGTTAAATCATTTGTGGAAGGAGAGGGAGTCACAGAATTGGAAGAATACTAGTGAAGACAATAATTGTAATGCCATGAAGGAGACAACTTCTTTGGGGAAAGCAAGTGAAATGAAGAGTTACACATATTTTACAATGTTTCAATTTTCAAACGCAAATCTTGGAGAGAAGCATTTCATAATGTTTCAATTTTCAAGGGCCAGCTTGTGTGCACCTCCACTAATTCCACGAGATACATGTCACCCCCAACCAGCAATAGGTGCCGTAACTCTGTCCACCAAGGCTAGGACAGAGGAAAATAAATCACCTAGTGCTTTTGTCTCTATCGGGATTTGAATCTAAGACTTCATGGTTTTCAACTACTTCATTGCCACTAGGTCACACCCTTGGATGCTTGAGAAAAGAATTTTCTAATGAGTTAAATTGAGGTAATACCCCTTTTTTTGTAGTAAGGAAGGTAAACTCATGCTATGGCTATCTATTTAGCTTTCTGATCTTCTAATTTTTTTGCCCATGCATTAGTAATAGACGTAAAAAAATAGAAGAAAAATGAGAAAAAAAGGAAGAGAGGAGGTCTAAACCTGTGAGGATGAGTAACCTTCGCCTTGAGTGGGTCTGTTGGACCAATTAATGCGCGCCAATCAGCTACGGCATTCCCTTTCTCCAGAACCATTATCAACACTGGACCACTGCCGATAAATGGTTAGTGAAGGGAAAAAAAGGAGTAGTAAATGGATGAGAAGGGAGGAGCAGCTGAAAAAATTCTCATGAGAAATTAGTCCATGACACTTCCAAATTCAACATAGTAACATATATCCGATAGACAGATCTTCCACTAATTTTTCTACTTCTGTCACTGCAATTAAATGACTATCAAGTGGACACATGGACAACAGACCTTTTTTTTTCTCAATAAACAAGGTACTTTATTTGAAATGGATGAAAAGGCACCAATCAGTTATATAGAACTAAATCTTTAAACCACTGAAAAGATTTGTACAACTTTCTACAATATTTACTTCTTTGATAAAGAGTTTTCTATAACATTTCATACAAATTTATATCTCTAAAGCACTCAAAAGATTCCAAAGGTATCTATATCATTTCGAAAACTTGTTTTTTTTCTTTTGATTGAAGAAAACACATCTTTTACAAAACTTTGTTCCACTCAATTGTGTCTCAACTCAATAAATACACAACCAAAATGCCTGGACTTCCATTTTGACTAAAAGCGCTTTCAACAATGATATGCATTCCAAATTACTTCTTTCCAAAACCATCCCGCTTCAAACAGCAAATAAAACATGCTCAACCTTATGAAAAAGGAGGTGATTCACGTACTTCTTCATACTTCTCACACAAAACACCTATCATACAGAATTCTCCCCATCTTTGAAAATATTGAGGTAGCGTTTCAAGTTATTTATCATTTTCCAACCAAATTAGCAGGCTTTTAGGTGCTTTTGTCTTGCAAATGCCTAACATGGAATTACCATCCTTCATCACCACTAGCTAAACAAGAAGGAGTAGAAAACACTTAGGCTCCCATTTTTCTTCTTCCTGTCCGGCAGTCTCAAATTTCAAAACCATACAACATAGAGAAAAGCTGGTTTACTTATGCCACCTTCCAATTGTTCTGATCGCTAAAGAACCTCAAGTCTCACTTGTTTGGAATACTAATAAGTAGGTTCTTTCGTATTTGTTCGGAATTAACTGATTATATTCTTTAAATGATTCTTTCTATCGCTACTGTCTTGGGGAAATGATCAGTAATGATAACAAGGATTCAATTGAAGTTAAATACTTGAGTTTGTGTTATTCTAATCCGTAACATTCAACCTATCCTTCACTCTTTCTGAGTGTTTTTCTCATATTTGTTGCGTTCCTTGAGTTGTGTGCTATCAAGTGGTATCAGAGAGTTATCACTGGGTATACCACTTCATATTATCCTGTTAGAAGCAAATATAACCGTTCCAATCTAGAGGAAGATGCAACAATCATTTTAGGCTGAAATGCCTTTAGGGGTTATGTCACAACCATCATCAAATATCGTCCATTTTCAAAAGAAAATGATTCTTTTTTTTTTTTTGCAAATTCTTAGTTTAATGGTATAACTGTTCTCAACAATCACTAGATACCAATTAAACCATCCTTCAGCCTATATTATAAACATGCAGTTTATAGTTCCTGAAAGAACCAGTAAGTTGTTTGAAGCAATACATGAAAAAAGAAAAAATAACACAGCAGAAATACCAATTTAACAGGTGCTACGAAACAGAATGAGGCTTACTAGACAATTCAGAATCAAATACCATCTCTAGACGGGGAAAGTTTACCTGGTCATGTATTCAACAAGGCTTGGAAAGAAGCTCCTTGAAGAATGCTCAGCATAAAAGCTTTTCACATGATCCTCATCAAGCTGAATGAACGATTCCTCTTTGATTTTGAATCCATGATCGAGAATTGTCTCCTTTACAGAATTTGTATGGTTTCCAGAAACACCATCTGGCTTTATTATAGCCAATGTCCTTTCTGTTTCTGTAGAAGAGTCTGCTGAATATCTGCAGCATTAGAGCATTGACAAAAGAGAAGCACAGAATGTGAGTATTATAGCTGACTCCAATTGAACAAAGCCGAATGGCTATAGAGAATTTAAGTTTGACCGACTCACGAGAAATGAGTTAGATTTCTTAGACACTCAAGTAATACTAGTTATTATCTGAGAAAGTCACCTCTCTTCTCGATTTCAATTTTCTTCACAAAGAAAGTAACTTTCCGAATAATAACTATTAGCTGAGTGACCATATAAGAAATCAAACTCACGAGAAATCTAAGTCCAGTATGAGAGCAACAAAAAATAGTCACAAAATACACATGTAGACATTGAAATTTTGTGGACAAGCCCAACCATATTAGGTTATTGGAGGCTACTATACCCCAAACTCTAGCTCACGCTTATATAAACGGTAACATATTCCCTTGAAGAGGCATCTCGAATATCCCATAAATTGTGGTACTCCCATAAACTCTTGGTTATTCACATAGAGAACAAAATCTAAAAAATTCCATAAACTCATGGGATATTCAAAAGAGATCAAAATGTGATCAAACTCTTCTTAACAATCAAATACTTTAAGAACATCCACAAAATCCCCCCTCAAATAAATTCCAAGGAGGTCCGCAATATCCTAAAGGAGAAACACTTTGCTTTGGCATCAAGGGTGTGTTTGGTATTAAGGAAAATATTTTCCAATTTTCTCATGTTTGGTTGGGTTAAATGTTTTGGAAAATGTTTTCCAAATCAACTCATTTTCCTCAAATTTAAGGAAAATGACTTTTCTTCAAAACTTAAGGAAAACATTTTCCAAAACTTTCTTCTAACTTCAAACTACAATTACTTTTTTGTTAAAAAAATCAATTTATTTTGTCCCTACCCTCAAACCAGCCCCCCAACCACCCCCCCAAAAATAATAATTTAAAGCTTGTTTTTAGATTCAATTTTTTTACCCACCCTCACCCCTACCCCTACCCCCACCCCCTCCCAAAAAAATATTAAAAAATATTTTTAAAAGATATTTCTAATTTCAATTTTTTATTTTTTTTCCCCACCCACTACCCTCGCCTCCTATCAATTTTTTATTGTTTTTAAAAAATATTTTCAACTTCAATTTTTTATTTTTTCATCCCGATCCTCAATCACCCACGCCCCTCCCCGGCCTGCCCCCTAAAAATATTTTCAATTTCAAAATTTCATTTTTTCACCCCTACTCTTGACCCCCCACCCACCCACCCACCCCCTACCAGCCCCCCCCACCACAACCCCAAAAAATAATTTTAAGTTTGCTTTTCAAAAATATTTTCAATTTCAAAATTTCATTTTTTTCACCCTACCTAGCCCCCCACCCCACCCAGCCCCTACCAGCCCCCACCCCCTTAAAAAAAATTTAAGTTTGTTTTTAAAAAATATTTTAAACTTTAAAATTTTAATTTTTCACCCCTACCCTCAACCCACCCCCTACCACCCCCCCCCCCCCCACCAAAAAAATTTAAGTTTGTTTTTAAAAAATATTTTCAATTTCAAAATTTATTTTTATATCCTAGTAAAAAAAAAATTCATTCATAAATCAAACACTAAAAATCTTTTCAGAAAATATCTTCTACTCACTAACCAAATATGAGAAAATAAGTCAAAAATCAACTTGTTTTCCATGAAAAACATTTTCCTTCATACCAAACACACCCCAAATCGCAGAGATAATCCAAAGAAAAGAATCAAGGAAACAAACAGAATTGTATCCACATTGTTTTATCAATAAAATTATGTTTTGTGACTGCAGTTATTTTCCAGACTTAGAGAAAATTTATTGCAAACAACACAATAATAGGTAGAAAGAAGAATAAACAAGAAGACGAATAATGGCAAAATTACCACAATAATTGTATAAAAGGCAAGAATATGGCCTTGTTGATCTTCAAAATCCTCAAAATAACCACAATAATTGTATAGAGAAAGCCAAAATCTTTGAAGAGTTACTTATACTTCAATCCTAAACTTGTTTTGGGAATTAATTATATGAATTATCTGTATCTATTCATTTCAGTACCAAAATGGCTTGTGCAAATTATGAAAAAGGAGTTACTTTACCAAGAAAGCGAGACTAATTAACAGTGTGCTCACCTGTTAGGAAAAGATAGAATGGACAGCAGGAAGAAGGGAAGCAACATTTTTGTGAAGAATTGAGGAAACTGAAAAATATTAGAAAACATGTCAGACTTTATGCAAGAATTTTACCAAATTGGTACAGTTGAAGATAATTTCAGAAGCAATTAATGGAATCTGATATTTGGGGGAGAAGATGTTCATTCGGACTATTCACTTTGACTAAGGAGCGAAAATCCTTGGACCCATAGTTGCCACTTAAAAAAAGTAATATTAGGGCAGTCGGTTGGATTCGATTTTAAAGTTTATTGATTTGACTTATTCATTATTAATTTGTTACTAGATAAATTATTATAGAACCTTTTAAGATATTAACTTATTAATTATTGATCGTTGTCGATTTGATTATCGATTTGACCATTAAGATTTGATAATTTTTTTTATTGGAAATCACTTACAATCAAGGTGACAAACCAAATGAACCATGCACATGAGTTGACATATTGCATCTTGTTCATAAGTAAACATTGACACATTATAGAATAATCAAGAGTTAGGGACAACTAGAAATAAAAATAAAAATATGAGACTAAACTCTAAGTCAATATTTTTATATATTGAATAGTATAACTATAATTTATTAGTTTATTATCGGATCATCGATTAACCTGTTAAGAAAAAACTTCAAACTGTGAACAAGCAATAACTAGATAATAAAATAAAATAAAACTGTTACCCACAAAATATACCCAAGAGATAGATTCAAGTATCTTGGGTCTATAATTTAGGGGAGTGGGGACATTGACGATGATATCACACACCGTATTGGTGTAGCGTGGAGACTTGCCTCTAGAGTCTTGTGTGATAAAAATGTACAATCAAAACTCAAAGGTAAGTTCTATAGAGTGGTGGTTTAACCGATATTGTTGTATGCGACCAAATGTTGGTCACACAATCACCCTCTGGTCCAGAAGATGCATATGAAGGAGATGCGAATGTTAAGGTGGATGTGAAGTCATACTAAGAGTGATAATATAAGAAATGAAGATATTCGAAATAATATAGGAGTGACCATCCTAGTGGACAAGATGAGGGAAACAAGACTGAAATGGTTTAGACAAGTGAAGAGCAGATGCATAGACGCACCAGTAAGGAGGTGCGAAAGGTTGGTTATAGAGGGTACGAATAGAGGTGGGTGTAGGTCAAAAAGTATTGCGGAGAGGTGATAAGATATGATATGATGCAACTTTCAAGTCATCGAGGATATGACCCTAGATAGAAAGGTGTGGAGGGCATGTATTAGGGTAGAAAGTTGGAAGGTAGTGTGCTATTGTCTTGCTTAGGGTGGCTGGTGATTGCGATGGTAAGTTGTATTATTGTAGTTTTCTCATTGTTTATTATTGTTTTTGTATAAGCTATCCTAATATGTTATTTCAATTATCACATGATTTTATTGTTGTTTTGGCTTCTCTCTGGTAGACTTTTGCACTTTTTCCTTGTTATTTGATATTTTCTCTTCATTGACTCCTTCATCTTTATATCGAGATTTGTTGCACTTGAGTCGATGATCTTTCACACAGTCTCTTTGCTTCTACGAGGTAGTGGTAAGGTTTGTACATTCTATCATTCCCAGACATCACTTGTGAGATTCACATGATATGTTATTGTATCGAAATCACAAAACCAATAACCTATTACCAAGATTTTTCTTTTGTTTTCTTTCTTCTTTTTTTCAAATTCATCTTAATTATTTTGAACATTTTTATTATAAAATGATAGTACAAGCTTATGAGTATTTTAATAATTTCTAAAATATATGTGTATAAATCATATTTTTTTAAAAGTAAAACATTTCTCCCTAATCAATGGCCAAACGCATAAAAATTGATTTGCCAAAAATATTTAAAATTTATAATCAAATACCAACTAAATATCTTTTGAATGAGTGTGAAAAAATTATTTACACTAACTGTATACACAATCAAAATTAAATTGATCCTTAATTTTTGCAGAAGCAAAGCTAAAAAATGGTAATGCTTTTTACACGCCATCTTTGTTGCCTTAACTAGCCATTTCAATAGTAGTATTTTCTGCTTCTCGTATAGTCCCCACTCCCACCCATATCGCTTTATAGTATTTGCTTAAATTATATTTAAATGAATTATTGTTTTTACTTATTGAACACTTTAATATAGGGGTGTCAAATTGATGGGTTGAGTTGTAATTGAAGATATTAAAATGGATTGAAATAAAAATTGAGTTGGATCCTGACTCCCCCAAATTTACTTTGGGCTCAGATGGGCTAAAAAATAAGTTGGATCTTGACTCGTCCAATTTGACCTACTTAATTTCAATAATTTTAATATATTGATATTTAACTTTTATAACTACAATTTGAATTTCGACTCAAGATTTTTTTTTTTTAAAAAAAGTTACAAATGGATAGATATATTCTAAAAGATATAAAATAGATAGTAATTCAATATAGGAACATACATTAATTTTATATTTATTTTTATATTTAATTTCCTTTTTAATCTAAACAAACTAGTTGTATAATGTATCACAATTAATGTATCCGGATGAAACTTATGTATCCGGATGATTGATGCTTGAAGGGATTTTTGTAAAATAAAAACGAGTAGGGATAAAATGTAATTTAGGTCTTACTCTATGAGATTTATGTAAGTTAAAATTACTTAAATACACACCTTTATTTTTCATAATTTCCATTATTCCCTACCATTTTAAAATATCTCCAAAATCCCTCTTTTTCCTCCCAAACCCCACTGTTCCGGATACATAAAGTTTCAACACCCAAAACACACGTTTCTCTTCCTAATTTCACTCCCTTAATCTCTCCATATATCACTCCCTCAATCTCTTCCTATTTTCACTACCTCAATCTTTACTTCATTTTTTTTATTTTCAGATTTGTTCTCTCTCCATAAGATCATTCCATAACTTTTTCCAAGAACTCAAGTAAGTTTTCGCTCCACAATTTTTTCCAAAGAACTATCGAATCTCCTCCCTTTCCACATTCACAAAATGCATAAGGGAAAGGTGAAAGAGATGATGTATCCCCATTGCTCCTTGCAACAAAATCATTTCCAGGAATCCTCTTTTGCTGGTGAAATCACTTTCCATTGTTGACAGTGAAAAAAAGATACATAAGTTGATATATAGCAAAGATAAAAGTGTTGGGGGATCTCTTTGTCATTTTTTTTTCTTTCAACAGATCAATTGTTGATTTTTTCGATTTTTTGTTGTTCATCCTTTATAATACATATGAGTTCAGATTTTAATGTATCTAGTTGATTTTGTTTCTTAAACTAATGTATAATGCCTTCGTTGATTTTTAATGTATCTCGTTTATTTTGATTCTTAAATTAGCCTTTGTTAGTGTCATCACTGATCTGATACATCACTGTCACAATAACTTGTGTTTTATCAATGTATCACATTCATATTTAAGGTGTTGATACATAACCCTAAAGTTGTTGAATATTCGATTATTTTATCATATTTAATATAAATGTTGTTGATACATTAACACTACCTAATCTATCATCTACATGTATCAATTTCTTTAATGTATCATCAATTTTAGTCAAATTTAAAAGGCTATTATCTAGTAACAAATCAGTTGTGTGTTATGTATCTGCACTCTTTAATATTTGTTCAGTTTTACCCAACTTAGAATGCGATGTATAGATACATTTACCCAATAATAATCTTGATACATAAATCATAATGTTCTATAACAGGAGCACTATGTATCAGATCCAACAATAGGTATATGATACTTATTCATTCTTTGGCAAACTAGAATTACATGTATATGATACTTTATAACTACCACACAATAATGTATCGATCTAAAAATCTTTACTTCTCTAATGTATCTGATAGGATTACACTACTTAGCAATTTACTAAATATTTTAGGAATAGTAATGTATCATGAGTAATGTATCCTTTTTTCCACAACGTCCACAAGGTATCTCGTCTAGTTGAAATCTACCACAATTACATATTTTTTGTTTAAGGCAAACAATGTATTTTCTTCCAGCATCAAACTAACACATAGAGACACAATTTTGTAACCATCTTATAACATGTACCAGATACATTACAATAACCAATGATACAACCATTCAACAAAATCCAAGATGGATATATATTTATGTATCATCCACACTTGTTTCTCGATCAAAACAAGTAATTTACATATCTTGATTGTTATACTATTTTTATGTATAATATACACAATAATAGTCTGAACTTTGATACATTTATACGAATTTGTGATACACACACTCGATATTCAAAACGTATTTGATCCATCTTAATTGTTAATTCATTTATTACATGTATCATATGCAATATGTTATGACGATACATTTTTATACAAATTTCATCCAGATACAAAATAATGACCACATCATAATCCATAGATTCACAATTACAATACACGCACGTCGTTTACCACTAATGTATCATGACTTACATTCACATCAAAACAACAAACAAAACAATGACGCTAAGCTTTTTTCTTATATTGATCACTAGATTCTGTTTCTATCGAAGAGAAATGTCCAAAGGTAATGACCATTGCTTTGTTTTAGTCCTTGAAGTACCAAAGCTTCAAGTAACACTGCACTCTGCACAACATCAATCAATTAAACTTGAAGTTTATTAACTGCAATATGGTTCGACACATTGCATATGCGCTTCACTTGATCAACAACAACCCAATTTAGAAAGGTTCCGATTGATGGTACATCTTCTTTTTTATTAAATAGGCTGAATTGCTACTGCTTCATCTGGCAATTAATCATAAGCCCTCTTTTTCAGTTTCTCATGTGTAATGATTCTAAGGATGTTGTGAGTGTTTTATTCATCACTTGTAATCCCAAATAATGACATATAATGCTCATAATGGTGGATATATATAAAACTGATTTTGTTTTCTGAAATGGAATTTATGAAGCATATATTGGCATCAGCAACTGCACTTGAGAAAATATGCGTTGTTAGCAATGTTAGCAACTTCTCAGATTCATTAATTTTCTCTGAACAAGAATTAACTTTTTAGAAATCAAATTCAATTTTAATAAACGAAAGATGAAAAAGGGGAATAGAAACTTACTAGTTGACAGAGGGATCTTGTTAGCAATGTTTGCATTAGCCAAGGTTGTCCAATTAGATTTGTGTGATACATTGAATTCAAATTACTCAACGATTTCGAATTGATGATTCAAAATCGTGAATCGTTTGTCCAATCATCTACAACGGCGGATTTGAGATTTAAGATTTTGAATTGGTGGAGAAGATGATAATTTGATTTTTGAATTTTGTGAAGTTGTTACAGATTGGAATAGATTGATATCAATCAATCCGTGTGATTTGTGGGAAAAGAAAATCAGCACTACGTGATTTGTGGGAATATAAAATCAGTTTTGCGTGATTTTGGAAAAGAAAATCAGTTTTAAATTAATATTCCATATTAAGCGCAACAGACAAGTTTATAATGTATCATATTTAATGTATCTAGATAAAATTTATGTATCCGGATTGTTGGTTTTTTAAGGGATTTTTGTAAAATGAAAAAGAGTAGGGATAGAATGTAATTTAAGGTCTAACACAATGGGATTAGGTAAGTTATACTTATATCAATGCAATAAAGAGTATTAAAATGGATTGAAATTGGAGATTGAATTGGGCTCAATTGAAGATTCTCTTTAAATGAGCTAAGGCTTGAATGAGTTAAGATTAAATTCAATTCAAATCATCTCGAGCCCAACACTTATAATTCTGAACAAATTGAGTGAATTACCTATGTTTAAGCTCATTTTTGACACTTCTAACTTTAACATATCAAAATATAAACAATATATTTCTCATTTTTGTCTTTAGTACAGGAAACATCTAAATGATAAAATTAGATATTTTGTATTTAAATAAGCATATGAAAAAATAAAACTAGCCTAAACTACGAAGAGTAGTGGAATCTTTTAGACAGCCCAATCCAATAATTGCCATGATGTTTGAGGCTCGTAGTCAACTCTCTATTTCCTTATGCTAATTCTTTAGTGGCACTTGATATTTATATTAAATTAAATAATTTTAGTTTAATAATTATAAATTTTTAAAAAATATTACTTAGTTATGATTAAGCAATAAATATATATGAAAAAGACATGTATCATGCATTTACGAATTTGATATAAATATCTAATATGCATAATTTCTTACTACTTCCACTATAACAAAAACAACTTTTAGCGGCGATATATAGAGTGCTAAAGTCTTTACTGGCAATAGTTAAGTGTCATTAGATCTAATGTCGCTAAAGACTTTAGGGACATATAGAAAAAGTGCTAATTCCCGCTAAAAATACATATTTAACAGCAATTAAGCTATTATCGTTAATTAATTGTCGCTAAAGATCATTTTCGATGTACTGTCCACCCCTACCCCAAATAAAACCAAACCAAAACATAACGTCCTCAAATCTTTATTTCTATTTTGTTTCTTTAACTAGCAATTTCCACACTACCTCTTGCTTCTATATATCTATTTAGAATTCCTTTTTTTTCTCCATAAGTAATCACAATGTGCTCTCCAATGCCAAACACCTTCAACAAAAGTAGTCATTATCATCGCACCACCACCACCATATTCTGGTGGCAGAGTCGGAAAATATCACTCCGGGGGAAGAAGAGAACGGTGTGGCTCGGCGGAGAGAAGAAACCCCGCCGAGGATTAATATTAGTTAACCTTTATCGACGAGTCAAATTGAAGTGCATGCTTAGGAAAATGAAACATTACTATAAGTCATTGGTTAAAGAAATAATGGAAGGTGGATCGACGTTAGGGTCAATTCAACAACGATTTATTTTGGAGACATCTTATGCTGTTTCTGTCTTGGGATTTATCTAACACTACTCAAAAAACAGGAATTAACGATGGACAAATTTTATAGGTAAACAATAAAATTTGTCGTTAATTCTGTTTAGTGATGGATTATCATAAAATTCGATTAGCTATGAGCAACTTAGCAACGAAGTTTGGAGTTAATTTATGTTTTTTTTTTCCTTTTAGTGGAATATGGTTCTTCTTACACTAAAAATGTAATTTAACATATTTATGGATTGAATTGTTAATTACACTTTCGTAAAAATAAAAATCATATGTTTGTATAATTAGAGGTGAATACAAAATTTAAATATTGGTAAATTCAGCCACAAGGTTTTTATTACAAGCTTAATCAAATTTTAGATCTAGAATAAAATTAAATTTATGTATATTAAATAAACTTATGAAGGAAAGAAAATCTTTCAGTCCAACTGATAATTTACAAAAGCTAATTTTTTTTGTTTAAATCTCATAACTAACTAAATTTTTTACAAGAAGATCGAATAAAATTTGTTTAAAATTTTCTTTTCAGCGTAAGACAGAAACAATCTAAACATTCAAAATCATCTTTTTTTTTTCTTATAGAAAAACATAAAAAGATCTATAAAAAAACAGAAGGAAAACATAAGAAACAACATTATCTTTCCGGGCCGTTGTGGCGACGCTGCTATAGTGGGTCGGACAACTATAGTGGAGTTAGTTGGATTTTGTGCAGAAAAGTTCTCAAAACCTCTTATTTTGGGTAACTTCGCTCTTTGGAAAAGGAAGAGCTAGCGACTTAGGACAGTTTTCTTCAGTTTTTCCATCAAGTTCTTCGGTAAAGTTAAGTTAGTTACTTCCCCAACTTGTATTTTGATTCTTAAGCTTTAGAATCTATGGTGTTACTCTTGGGGAAGAGTTTTAACTTGAATTAATGGCGAAAAGATCCTTGTTGAGTGGGATGATCATGTGAATTACCTGGGATTTAGGATTTGGTTATAATTCGGATATTGTTAGGTCATTATTAATCGATTATTGTGTTTATATTATTTTAGACCAAGAACAAGTTGAAATTCATTACAAGGGAAAAGCACAATTTTTTAGATTTTCAAGACTTGATTTGAGGTAAGTTATGACTGTATTTTTTCCGTTTATGTTATATGTGCTTATTAACTACGTCGTCAGAAATGCATGCATGACATATGATTTGGGAAATTAAGATATGACGTGAAATGAATGATGTCATCAGTCGTATGCAATAAATATGTTACATGAATGTACATGTGTGATTATGATTCATTGTGTGTTGATGATTGGGATCAAGTGTCATGCCGGCACAAATTATTGTTGGAACGGGTATCACGCCGGTTCACTAACATCTAAAATAAATACCATGTCGGTAAAATGGGAACGGGTATCATGCCGGTACAATGCCACAAGAATGAGTATCACGTCAATTCACTAACTATGAGATCGAGTACCACACCGGTACACTAACAGCTTATATGGGTGGATTCTATGAGAGAACTGACTGACTTGTTGTGATGTGATGGTTCATGTTTATTGTGTATATCAATTTAGGGTAAGGATTGGGAGTTCGAGCTATGTGGTACTTATGTTTGTGATTGTATATTATATTACTACGTTGTGGTTGCCTGTTCAAATTTCATATACTAGAGCTAGTCGATGATCCTACCGGTACACAATGGTTGTGTACACTGATACTGCACTTGCTTTTTTTTTTGTTGAGTATAAGACAAATTCAAGCAGCTGCTTCGAGACCTCAGTTATGAGATGCACGACACTTGAATCCAAGGGTGAGCTACCTAATCTTCTGAGCTGCCTGGATTTTTCCCTATCTCGTTGTCCATCTTTTCGAACAAAAACATTATAGACTTTAGATTTTATGTTTTCTAATTGAGGTTGCTTATCCTTATCCTAGACTTGTTAGATGATTTGGTACTATGACTTCCAGGTTCTAGGGAGTTCATTTCGTAATTGTTTTGTTGACTGATCGAGTTCATGAAAACTCGGTCTTTTAATTGTTTAAAATTATTTTGTTAGTGTTTAATAGCATGACTGCTTCTTAAATGGTTTGATAGTTTAAGTTTGGGGTTGGTAGTTGATTTTCCCATCGGAGGGTTAGTGTGGATGTGCCACTCACAATCAGGGCCGACTCAACAACATTGGGGGCCTAAAGCGAAACTTAAGAGATGGGTCCTAATATTATATTTTTTCATCATATATACTTTTATTTAAAATAAACTTTTTTAGCTATTTTAGAAATGAAGTTATTAAGTACTCCTCCGTCCCTATTTAGTTGTCCATTTTGACAAATCAAGAAAGGACAACAAATTTTTTCCTATTATACCCTCATTTAAAGTGAAAAGCTGTCATAAATAAAGTAAATAAACTTATGAACTTCCCAGCATTGATTAGTTATCTTGAGTGAATTTATTTTGGAAGTAAATTGCACTATAAGGGTAAAATTGTAATTTTACTATGCTAATTATTGTTGCCTTAATCTGTGTGTCATTTCTAAAGTGGACAACTAAATAGGGACGGAGGGAGTATTGTTTTTATAATCAATTTGTTTTAATAATTCCTTTTCAAATGATAATATAGCTAATATCTCTTGAGACATTATTGATTTTATAGAAAATTTAATCAATTTTAATTTTGAAAAATAAAATTTCGGCTAAGGCAATGGTTACAGGAACTGTTAACATTATCCTATAAGCAATAAGTGTATTTGGAAAAGAATCAAGTCTTTTATTTGATTGAGTATTTTCATTAGATCATTATCTTCTACCTGTATTATTTCTCTTAACACTTTTAATTCAAAAAATAAATCTAAACCATCAATATTAGAATAACTATTATGTGTTAAAGAAAGTTCAAAGTTACGACAATATTTTTTTAAAATTCTCATCATCTAGTGATCTCAATATTTTACCACTAAATAAGAAATCAAAAATATTTTATATGCTTCAATTGATTCAAATCTATTTTGAAGTGAAATAGTTTGATCTACTCTACATATATAAAGTAATCAACTCTAAAAGATTCTTCAAGGGTCTTTGTGATTTCATTATCCATATTTTCATCAAATTGTTTCTTACGAAATTCAGATTTATATTCATCTCATATGTGATTTCCTTAGTAGAAATCATAGCACTCATAGTACAAATAATTCTGTTTAAAATAATAAGATATATAAGTAATTATTTTTTTAAAAATGGGATCCCCAAGCGATGTATTTAGTGGCCTAGAAATTAAGACGGTCTTGCTCACAATAGATTAGGATCATGAGCAGGACCGTGACATACAACTAGTTACAATGTTACGTGAGCACGCACTTTTACGTGGTTGTGCAATGAAGCTATGCATGACATGCTTATTTTACCAAAAGTCTAATATAATTTGTTGCACCACACAAATACAAGAAAATACATGTAAAATTGAATTGGGTGGTAAAATTTCATCTTTTATTTGTTGTTCCTCTAATCTAATCCTCTCAACTTTTAAGTGGTATTGCTACTATTGTCAGTTGGTACGTTCAGACCGTTTAACCTTTGTACTCAAAATCAAGCAAAACAATATTTAGAGGAGCTAGAATATAGCACGCAGTTGGTCAGAATGCATTTCCATGATTCCTTGCACATCCCGAATAGGAGGTGCAAGGAGTCATGGAGTGTGCCTCTGACCAGCCACATGCTACATCCTGGCTTTTCTAAGTTTTATTAATTCTCCGTCAGTATCGACTTAACAATTGGTTTGAACTCTGAACAAACAAGTTGCCATTGTTTTAGATTCTTAATAAAAAAAAATTAAAAAAATAACAAGCTTAATTAAATTTTAAACCTAGAATCAAACTAAAGTTGTCTATATTTAGTAAACCCATTAAGGAAAAAAAATCAATTCAACTGCAAATAATTTACAAAAGTTACAAATTTTAGTTTAAACTTCATAACTAAAATTTCAAAAAGAGCAAGCAGACTTTATATATATATATATATATAATAGCATAATACATAAAAAAAATCAACATTCAAATTTTATTTTATTTTTTTATAGAAAAAACATAAGAAAACAGGAGAAAAAATAATAGAAAAGAAGATTATTTTCCTTACTGCAATAGTGAAAAGCCCGAAGATAGCAAATAAAGACGCAGAAAAAATTAGAAGAGAAAAATGTGTTTGGTGGTATAAAATGAACAAATGATCTGTCTATTTATAGCCAAAAAAAATTTCAAAATTTTGGAAAGTTATTTATTTATTAACTGAAAATGTAATTACTTAATTATAAAGAAGTAATAATATATATATATATATATTAGTTTGCCATAAAATGAGTTAAGCGGATCCATTTAACATACCAAAACAAATGAAAGTAAAGGTAAGGCTATAATTATTCTAATATAAAGTTTTGGCATCCTAAAATCTTGTATAAGTAAAGAGCAATGGTAAGATTATAATGGTACTATTTGAATTGGTACAAAACTACTTTTTATTTATATTTTGTCGTCCAAACACTTCTGCAGTCAATATTAATTCTTTGGCTCATAATTGCCCTTGTTTTAACAGCTCTCCTAAAGTAAAATCATCGGAAAAGGGTCATATTTGCCGTTGTACTCTCAAAAAAGAGTTATATTTTTCATTCGTTATACTTTTTTGATATATTTGCCCTTGCCATCTAACTTAAGGTACATATTTGCCCTTAGACCGTTAAGTCTCATATCTCCACTTTTATCATCCTATGTGTCATCTACGTGGCACCTACGTGGCATGCCTACATAGATATTTATATTTATTCTACTTAAATCTTTTATAAATTTTAATTATTATATCGAACTCAATATTATAATCAACCATTAAACCCATTAATCCTAACTCCTAATATTTATTTTATTGTCCTTTCGCACAAGAAAATAACAATTAGATTGCTTAATTGAACAAGATATCATTAAATCCAACTTATGAAATCAGAGTCAATAAAATATATCTCAGAAAGAATTTAATGTTATGCTTTTCTATTTGATATGTACTTCTTCAAATTAAATTTTATAAAGTGGAGTAAATATAAATATCTGTGTAGGCATGTCATGTAGGCGCCATGTAGACGCCACATAGGATGATAAAGTGGAGATATGAAACTTAACGGTTCAAGGACAAATATGTACCTTCAGTTGGATGACAAGGGTAAATATATCAAAAAAGTATAATGAAGGACAAATATACCATTTTCTGAGAGTACACGGGCAAATATAACCCCTTATTTTTTTTATTAATATAAAATTTTCTATCAATTATCCAATTGTCTTGTTCATTCTTATTTTTTTTAAAATTTATTATTCTTAATAAGGATATTAGGGACTCAAACTTGAAACGAACTTACATGTTTATATTATTTTAATTTGTATATTTTTTCTTTTCCATTCCGTTCACTCTAATTGTATGACATGGCATATCACAAAGCCAACAAACATATTTTTCTTCTATTTAATTCAATCCTCTTAGTTTTCCTTTTATTTTCTTATCAAGAACTGAGTTTTCACATTTAAATGGTTATTGATGTTATTAATCTGTGTTTAAAAATCAGAATTACTGATTTCAATAAATTTTGCAGAAACACGAAGTAACCAAAGTTTAATAAACCAGTAAGAATAGATGAACATAAATTAATTGATAAAACTAAAATCTGTAAAAACGTACCACAATCTGGAAAAACAGAATAAGGAAAAAGATCAAGCCCACTGAATGCACAGTGTCCCCTTAAGGAAATTATTCCCCTCTAGTATCTGAGGTTTGATTTGGAATATGTCCTCCCAGGATAGAATGATCTCAATCACCAGTGTATTGATACCCAAAACTCTGGTGTCAGCGAACCACTCAACAATAGTAAAGTACACGAAGATATTTTGTGTAGAAGAAGAAGAAGAAATCAGAAAAAATTCGTAAGGAATAAGTCTGAGGAATCAATGTATTTATAGGCAAGAGGAACTGGTTCCGAAAGGTTGCAATCCTTTCAAAATCCACACGACCATTCATGAAAGTTTGCAACCTTTCAAATGGTCATGATTGTTTCTAAAAGTTGCAACCCTTTCAGAACAGTCACTTCCAACGGCGGGAAATTCAAATAAAACAGGTCGCGCGTGGATCCGAGTCGGGTTGGGCCAATTAACTAATTAATTAAATCGGTTAATTAACTAATTGAAACGTTGGCCATTTAATTAAATCCAAATCCGAAGCCGAGCCGAGCGACGACGGCGCGAGGGGGGTCCCTCTTTCCAACCCTTTTAACAATTAATAGGAGTGTTTCTATATTTAAACTCTCCTATATTTCTTTCCACCACCGATGAGGGACAAATGTCTTTTCAATAAAGCATAAGAAGACTTTTCAAGTTCTCAACTTTCCAAGTTCCTCTTTCATCTTCCCTCTATTTCCCATTAACTCTTGCTACATACCCAACAATTGATTCATTAACCTCAAGAGGACCTAGCTTTGATACCAGGTAATTGAATGAAAGTTTAAATCTTTAGTCGAATAGGTAAGCAAGATATAAATACAATACATTATGTGCTAATTTATTTATAAAAAAAAAGAGATTCCTATAAATTTGTTAGCTAATTATGAGGGATTCTATAAATTTAATTATACCTATGTACATTACTAAGAATGAAGTCTATATACATTTTCTAATGGAAGATCTTAGGAGCTTGGGAGAATTTAAAAGCCCAAATTTAATTGGAAAAAATAATCAAAGTAATGGGAAAAACAAATAAATTCCCCATTTGTAGATTACAGAAAATCTTGAAACTAATGAAGTTGCGATATGAAAAAGTAAAAAAGGACCAATACACCAAGAATTTCAACAAGATTGTAACTTTGAATAAGAAAATAGTATCTAAGAGTTGAAATTTTTCTGAAATTATAATTATTGATCAAATTATTAAAATAAGGAAATAAATACACTTAAGAATAGAGTAAAAAAATCTAAAATGTTCAAAGTTTAAAATGCAAATCTAAAGGAAGCTAAAAAAATCAATTTGGACCACAATGCAACATTCAGTTTACCCATTACTCAGATATTGCATTTTTGTCTTCAATCTCACACAAATCTCCCTTATAGTTTATGATATTACGTTTACCTCTCTTATTTTAATTAGTTTGTAATAATTTTTCCAATCTATTTATCATTTCACTAATTTATCCTTAATAACATGTCCTTTTAAGTAATTAATTTATAAATATCTTTTGCTATTTTTTTCTATTTTATTCAGTCTGTTAACTATTAATACTTAAATGAAATTCGAAAAAAAAATAAACAGAAAAAGTTATTCCTGCCAATAGTGACATTGCGTGGACAAGAGATAGCGAAGAGATTTATGCATTCTATTTTGAACATTTTTTCTTTGTTCGATTGAAGTCAATTTTTAATATTATTTTTTAGATATAGGGTTGAACAATTCGATATTTAAATCGTTATATTTTAATCTTCAAATGTAGAAATAATTTTTTTGGCTCGTCTATCCCATTCTCTCATTTTGTTCTCTTCTTCCTAATTTTTTGTATTACTCATATGCAAAGAATTGAATTGCTCTTTAAAAATTATTAGAAAAAGATAAATATATCCAAGTAGCCAAAACTCGTATTTTTTTTTCCTCGTGATTTTTTTAATTAATCTTTGCTCACATACATATTATTCAAGAAATTGTAATTCATTTCATAATGACTAGATTTTATTTGTAATCTAAATCAAAATATTGACCCAATTTTTTCTTTCTTTCTTTCATCATCTTTTTGTTCTTGTTCTATCTTATTTTTCAAAAAATTGCAGTTATGATATCATAGTATTCATCATTTATTGTAGTGACCTCCAACCTTTAATCAAATAAATATGTGCAAAATCTTGTCGTTGTCAATTAATTGAAGATGTGATGGAGTTAATTTCAGCCTCATAATTAATTCTCTTTTCTTTTATCAATGTGAGGAAAAAAATATATACTTCAATCCTGATTCGGTTGAATTTTTATAAATCACTTTTCAATAAAGAAAAAATAAAATGATATATTTGATTTGATTGAAGTTGTTGTTGATGTTTTAAGAGGCCAGAAGATAAGTTATTGAAGTTGTTGATGAATTCAAAAATATTTGAAAATGACGTGAAGAAGATGAATGACAAATCTCTTATTAGTCAAGTAGAACTTAAAATGTAACTACAGATGATTTTTGTACAAATATTGATTGATATTTGATAACCTTTTACATAATCCATAATCTTCTAATATTGTAATAGATAAAAATATAGTAATAGTGTAAAAAAATAAATTAAAACCTTCAGTGCGTGTATACTATGCTTTATTTTCTTTTTGAAAGTGAGATTAGCCTTTTGTTTTTTGAGATATTAAAAGTGGAATTTGAATATCTTTTTAGGAAGATTTTACACTAGAATTTGAAAATCATCAGGAAAAAAAAATTGCTCTTTTTTCTCCCGCAAAAACAACTCAAAAAATGTCTCTTTTTTTTTTCAAAAGCAAAAAATTGACATTTCAAACTTATTTTTTGCAAACTCTTGGAAGGATAATTGGATCTACTAAACTAACTAAAAATAGTTCCTGCATAAAATCTCATCAATTACTATCGTGTTTTGGTTTATTGTATGAGAAAAAGAAATTGTGGCATAACTTAATAATATAACATTTGATTGATTTTACTAAACTTTATATTATTAAAAAAAAATACGTGCCCTATGTAAGTTATTATGGAATCTAAGTAGAAAGAAAGATGTGTTATGGATTTAATAGGTCCATATTTACTATGATAAAGGAAGCTCGTTGTGGGATAAGGAGCCCAAACAAGCCAGCGGGACTATAGATGTTCAAGCATGAAATATAAACTAAATCATAATGAACGACAATATAACTAAAAAGAGACAAAATTAGTAATATATATATATAACCAAAAAATCAATCCAAATTAAAATTCAGTTCAATTTTTCGATTTAATCCAAATAATGTACGCCCCCTAATACAAACTCAGTGTAGAGCTACTACTACATGAGATAGGTATTATCCATCAAGGCTTTTGGATATTTTAATTTGATTTAGCACTAAAAAATAATGTTGAATCTGTGCTTAATTGCTAAGCTGATTTGGTTGGCTTGAAGTACTAATTAGTTGTGGTTTGATATAGGGTTAACATATTAATTACTGAATACTAGTTTTGACTTTTGAGTGATCTACTTGACGGTTAGGGGTCATTTGGTTGGGAACTAGTTATTTCGAAATTAATTATCTTAGGATTAGTTATCTTGGGATAACTTATATCACCCTATATAATTGCATAAAAGTACAACCTCAACACTCTATTGTATTTATATAGCCAAGTTTTCAGTCGGGTAGTCTACTTTTTTTTTTATAGTGGTATTCTATAATTCAGTATACAAATTATACACTCAATATACATTATTATACAAATTTTTTTTAAAAAAAATTATGTCAATATTTAAAAACTCTATATACAATATTATATATTAGTGTGAAAAAATCATATAAAATTATGAGAGATGTTTATACACTCATATACATTATGTTCCTCAATATGTATACGGTCTTTTACAACAAAATCTACTAAAAACCTCGAGCTTCAATAATGGTCGCCTATGAAATTTTTTATTCCTATTTACGTTCTCAATCATTAGATTAATGATTAGCCACGTTTTCCAGCTTCAAGCAACATTGTCATAAGATCACGTTTTTCAGCTTCAAATCATGATTTCATATTGAATATTCAAATCATTACGTATAATCCCTGCATTTTAAATTGTTTGTCTAATTTTGATTTAACATGAAGTTTAAGAAAGTAAAGAAGACTTTTAAATCTTGTGATCTTAAAATAAAATATATTAAATATAACAAAAGGCCCTTTAAATTTTGTGATATTAAACGTGTCATGTAGAAAGTTAGAATTAAAAAATTATTTTAAAAATGAAGGGAAAACTACCTTATTAGCTAGACATAGATTCATACCATATATACTAATTCTACTTGTACTTTCAAATAATTAAGTCTTACCGCTAATTAAGAGGTTCCTACCATATCTTGATGGAGATACACCTAAATATATGTATTTTTGCTACCAGATATACTTAAATAGAAAGAGAGTGTAGACACGTATTTTTGACTGAACTTAATATTTTACACCATTTTTAGAGCTAATATATTTTTATAAATATAAATTAAATATTTTGACTTTTCTCTTATTTTATTAAGTTTATTTTAAAAGATTTAAAAACAACAAAAATAGAATCACTTTTTAAGGTAAGTTTTATTCTTCAATTGTTTAAAAAGAAATGAAAGATTACAAAAATCTATATTATTTTAAAATTAAGTTTTATAAATAAGCTAGTATTATTCAATTATTTTTTGTTTATAGATGTTTGACTTTTTCCTAGATTTTATTAATTGGTACGTTATTATAATATACTATGTATAGTTAATTATTATTCTTTTAAAAGTAGGATAAAACTAAAACTAAAAAATAACCTAAATAATCTAACAAACCTACCCCACTCCTACTCCTATCCAAAACATACTACACGTAGAAAACAAAAAAAAAAAGGAAAAGGAGAACAAAATTAAAAATAAAAAAAAATAAAAAAAAAGGCTTTTGACTTATTTTCCAAAAAATTGAAAAAATAAAATAAAAAAATAATAAAAAACCATCAGCAACTATACTCCCACTTTCTCTCAACTTCCCCACACTCCCACTCCCTCACGTCCTCCACACCCCACACTATACAACCACTACCCACTCCTATACCCATTAGACTACTACTACTACAAATAAAGAAATAAAGAAAAACCTAGGATATATATAGAGGAGACGTACAGGAGACAAAAGAAAGAAAAGAGAAAAAGACACACAAGAAAAAGGTACACATCTAAAGGAAGAAAAAAAAAACCACACGGGAATTTGAAAAAAAAAGGAATACATACATTGTACTTTCTTACATTGTGATTGAAGATTGGGAAATTTGTTCTCGCGGTTTCAAGTTCGTGGCTCCTGATTATTTGTCCTTTTTTTCTCATTAACTAATTTTCACAAGAGGTAACATTTATTTGTATTTTATTTTTGCATAATTTTATGTCATTATTGTGCAAGAATTAATTTCAATATATTGAAGTTGTTCGATTTTGTATGTGCTTAATGCGTTAATATTAACGTTGTGTACTTGAAATATATTTGAACATGCTATATGACACGTGAATATTTCTTACATGCTTAAGAGTCCATTCCTCGCTCTTTTTTTTTCCTTAATTAATTATCAAAATTTAATATTTGTGTCTTACTAAGTCGAATGAATTCTTTGTTTGATCGTATTTAGAAAAGTATTAAGTCATGTTTTATGCTATAATATGTGTGTTGTCTTGATATTTAGGGTTCTAACAAAAAAATAATAATAATAAACTTGTTAGGATAAAGAGAAGCTACGAAAACAAATTAAATTAAAATAGATTAAAAAAAAAAAGAGAAAAAATAAATGTACAGAATGTCAAAAGAAAAAATATTATAAAATTACAAAAAAAAGAAGAAGAGAACAACGAAAAATAATGAAACAAAAGGAAAAAATAAAATAAAAACATAGCACAACAAAAAATAAAAATAAAAACAAAGAAAAAAAATTTATACAGAACGTTAAAAAAAATAAAAAATTACAAAGAACAAAAAATAAAGATAAAAAAAAAATAAGAAGAGAGAGGTAGAATGAAAAAAAAATAAAAATTAATAAAGATGTGCAAAAAAAATAATAAAAAAAATAAAATAAAAATACAAAGGTCATCTAAAACAAAGTGTTCCTGTTATTCTATATAACATGTAGATAATATTAATTTAGATCTCGTATAAATACAAAAAAAACAAACCATGACCTGTAGACATAATATATCCAAAAATAGTAAAATATAAGTATAAGTCAATAAGAGCGACCGTGCTAGAACCACGGGACTCGAGGGATGCCTAATACCTTCCCCTCGGTCAACAGAATTCCTTATTCGAATTTCTGGTTCGCAAACCAAAACTAAAAGAGTCATTTCCTATTGATTAGGGATTCTAAAAGGTGACTTGGAACACCACAACTCAATTCCAAGTGGCGACTCTGAAACGAAAAATAAAATAATCCCTAAATCAATAACGTCACTTAAATTGGAAAAACCCTTCCGCCTCCGTGCGCAAAAAGGGGTGTGACATCTCTGGCGACTCCGCTGGGGACTAACCAGAATTCGAGCTTTGTATATTTGACTTTTACTTTATTTTATTATATTATTTCATTGGATATATTGTTTTGATGACCTAATGTGCTACTTACTGCTCATTTATCGCTTTGATATTGCTGAATTGTATATAATCTGTCTTCTCATACACCATCTGAGTCTCTAAAAATAGGGTAGTAGGGAATGCAGTTATGCATCCCAATTTCTTTTGAGATAAAGCTGGAGTGTCTGGGCACCCAGTGAAGGATTTTAGTCACACATGTTAGGCAAGGTTGGATCAGCAATGAAGTCGGAATAGCGCTGCTACCGATTAAGTTGCCCCTCTTTGGCTCGAGTTGTCCACTCGAGTAAGCCAGTCTAGATACCTATCTCTTTTAGGTTCGAACCTAGTAAAACTGAAACATACACAGGCGTATTTCTAGTTGGCTCTGCTTATTTGCATCATTTGCATTTGACTTATTGGAACTCGACACAAGGGTCGAGTCTGTCTAGGACAAGAGACCCTCTTCTTGACTAACATGTGCATTTTATGTGTTATTTGTAAAATATGATGTGGAAGACCTCGATTGTTGACTGGCTTTAGGTTCCCTCTAAAATAAATTCTTTAAGGTTTATATATTTTTCTTTAAAAAAAAATAATAATAATAAAAATAAATAAATTTTAAAGAAAATGAAATATATATATATATATATATGTATAGCCATCTATTCTCTAAATAAAAGTAGATTTTAATATATAGGTGTACCTACCAATAATATGTTGGAATTTTCAATAATTTTAAGAAAAATCAATTTCGAGATTTTTTCCCTCTCTCTTTTCCATTTGTACAAAAAAAAAAAAAATCTTTATTAAACCATATATATAACACCTATATTGACTCAGAGTATTAATCATAGTCATATTAAAAGTATGTCGTCTTCAACATGTCTTTGATCTATCTACAAGCACTTGAAATTAATATTTGTAATACTCACTCCTAAAAATAGATTTAGTGGAAATTATTATTTACACCTTGATTTTATAGATGCATTTACTAGAAACTATTTTGCAATTGGACTCATAGAATAAACATTTGTTTGAGAGAATATAAGTAGCTTATCAAAAGAAATTTTCAAATAAATTAGATATTTATTGTCCACATTGCTCTAAATTTAATTTTTCAAGTGACAAACATTTAAACTGTGTTCACTTTATAAATACAAGTTGCTTATTTTTTCTTTTTTCTTAAAGTCTTTATTTGAAAAATACTTTGTGTCATTTTATATAAGTTTAACACATCTTTTTTTCCTTTCCCAAATATAAGAGGTCTATAAATTAAGCATTTCTTGACCCTGCATCTTTTCCGAGGCATAACATGGTTCATCCCTTTGTCGTGGAAAGTGTCGAAAAGGAAAAAAGATTCAAATGTACCACTTCAGGTTGTAGATTGTACTCCCTTGCAGTTGTGGACATGGTGAAATGACATGGGGTTGATAGAACAAGGCATAATATTCAAATATTTGGGTTTCTTGACTAGAATCATGCAAGTGGAACCTAAGAGAGATGTGATCGAAGCCCTGTTGTCCTTTTGGAATCCCACCAACAATGTTTTTCGTTTCTCAAATTTTGAAATAACCCCAACCTTGAAGGAAATAGCTGGCTTTACCGGGTTTGGAGTGAGGTTACATCATCAGAGGCTTATAGCCCCAAGGGGCATATCCATCAACAAATTTTTTCAACACTTGAACATTTGCAAAGTCAAGGAACAATCATTAGACAAAGGTTGGATCTCATTACAGTTTTTGTATGATAGATATGGAACGGAGGGCGGATTCAAGAAATTTGGAAGGACACTCAACAACAAGGGAAGTTTTGAAACATAGAAAGAGCATAGACGTTTTGCTTTTATGGTAGCTTTTTAGGAACAATGGTTTTTCAAGGAGAGGAGGAAAGATTAACATCCTTTTGGCCGGGTAGTAAATGTATTAATTGAGAAAAAGAATTATACCATCGTCCCCATGATTTTGGCCGATATCTACCGTGCTCTGACTGTCTGCCAAAAAGGAAAATGTTTCTTTGAAGGATGCAACAAACTGCTTCAACTATGGATAGTAGAACATCTTTACCGACCTCCTACGGTGGCGAGGTTCATTCAGGATCGAAGCGATTACATTACAAGTCATGCCAAAAGGGTGGAGAAATACACGTGTCCGGAAGGGGTCAATGCATGGGTTGAACATTTCCGCTCACTAACGGAAGATAAGATCACTTGGAATTATCCTTGGTTCCCTTGGGTAGAAGTCATACACATGTCGTCTGTTCGCCCTTTTTTATTGTTGATGGGTATTAGGGGTGTGCAACCGTACGTACTGCTACGGGTTTTACGTCAGTTAGGCAGGCGTCAAGTTCTACCTATCACAGAGGATATGAAAGATTTTGTGTTCGAAGTTGGACCAGAGGTTCCCCTTCCTGAAGGATTGGCCCAAAAGATTTGGGACGGTTGTTTAGTCATGGGAATTGGAACAATGGTTAAAGAACGACACACAGGAGAAACTCACCTAGAATACTCCAATTGGCTTGAGCAACAACCTCGATTACAAGTTAGGCCGGAGAGATCTGTGAAAGAACCAATAGACCATGAGGCTGAGACGAAAATAAAAATTGAGTTGGCTATACGTGATTACCTTGCTGAAAATCAAGAGTTAAGAGCAAATTTAGAGCTCGCTAGAGCCGCTCTAATCTGGCAACAAGCAGAGTTCGAAGAGGAAAGAGCCAAGGCAACTCAGAGAGAAACCTTACTCCGAGGACAAGTTGATTTGGCAACAATTAGAGGAACACAAGTTGCGGAACTTGCGGTATCTCGACAACAACAATTGAGGACATGTGATCAGAAAAGTCAGATAGATTTTGATCAAGAGAGTGCTCAGTGGATCCGTGAAAGGGGAAGACTTCGAGAGGAAATAGAGTCAGTCTCAACTCAAGAAAGACGTGCAAGAGAGATGGTGGCCTCCCGTGGTCAACAAATACGAGGATGGGATCAGACTTGCAAGTCACTTCGATCAAAAGTCCGTCGTTTGGCTGATCGCACTGCTCAAATGGGTTTAGACTATCAGGAAATGAACCATGAACAATTTCTGGCTGAAGTACCTGAATTCGCTGAATACCTTATGAATTCGGTGCAAGATATATATCAGATTATAGAAGGCCGTGTAAGACCGCCATCTCCATGAGCAAGCAGATGGGGATGCAAGCATGACATTTATGTCTTTTGGGATATGGGGGATGATACAAACATTTGTTTCCTTAGTGTCGTTTTCTTTAGTTTAAGTCCTGCTTTATTTCATTCTATTTTTCTACGCTTTTTTTTAGGTCGTGTCTGTTTAAGATATTGATTTTTGTTTAGCGATTTTCTCATCGTTTTCCTACTTATGTTCCAACATTGAAATGATATGTTAAGTTATGTTTATGTCTGGTTTCATTTTTTTTCCCATTAGTATAATGAATAAATATATAAATAGTAATATCTATATGTATATATCTATAACAACTAAAATATATATATATATATATATATATATATATATATATATATATATATATATAAACTATAAAAAAAAAGAAAAGGGTTTAATTTTCGAACTACGCAAAGATCTGATTCATGCACTAACATGATACGTAGGCAACCCAATGGGTTCGATCAAACGTTTTTAACAAGAATAACTAAAGAGGAGAAAATACCTAGATAAGCTGGGATGAAACATGAGGCCTTCCATATTAGAAGTATATATGTGGATGCAATATGTGTGATTCCTTAACACTAATATGTTTGCTACTTCATTCAGAGAGAGAGAGAGAGAGAGAAATACATATTAGCTTAAAGGTGATTGGTTTGTGGTTAAACTGGCATCACATCCCTACAATACAAGGTCAAAAGGGAAGAAGAAAATGGCCCACATAGACGGGAACGAGTCTGACCATGATGAGGTCCGAAACCAGATGACTTCACAAGAAACAGCGTCAATAGAAGAGGTAAGGGCATTAAGACAACAAATGGCAGATATGTACGAAGCGTGGACGAGTGGACAAGCTCTACCTTCTTCAATACGCGACTATCTAAATACAAACATGCCGCCCTCTATCCAAGTGTCGACAAATGATCCCATTTATCCACCTGGATTTGGCCCCTATGCTAACACATCCAACGTCGCTGGAACTTCTACGGTCCGCCCTTTGAGTACCCCTATGATGAGTAATCCACTCTTTATACCAGCTGTGCCAACTAAAATCATCCCACAACCAACAATGATCCCCAACAATGATCCTTCGTCCAAAGTTCCTCATGATCATGGTTTTGCCCTTGAAGAGGCAATTAAAATTCCAAGCTCGTATCCCCACGTTCATCAATATAGTTCCCCTATCGAAGTTGAGAAGATGGTTAAGAATGAGGAACATGAAGAGTTGGCTAAGAAAATGAAGAGTTTGGAACAGAGCTATTGCCAATTGGCATACATGGGATGATTTGGCTCGATGTTTTGTGCAACAATTTCAATACAATATTGACATTGTGCCAGACCGCTCCTCATTAGCCAACACGAGGAAAAAGACCATGGAAAATTTTTGCGAATATGCCATTAGATGGAGGGAGCAAGCTGCTAGGGTTAAACCACCAATGAAGGAGTCGGAGATGATTGACGTTTTTCTCCAAGCGCAAGAACCTGATTACTTTCACTACTTGCTTTCTGCTGTTGGGAAGACATTCGCTGAAGTTATTAAGGTTGGGGAAATGGTGGAAAATGGCATCAAGTCTGGAAAGATTGTAAGCCAAGCTGCCTTAAAAGCCACAACACAAGTGCTTCAAAATGGTTCTGGAAATATTGGAGGGAAGAAGAGAAGGGAGGATGTAGCTACGGTTGTATCAGCGCCTCGAACCTATGTCCAAGATAATCCCCCGCAACACTATTTTCCACCCCAAACTCAACAATATCCCATCCCATACTCTCCATATCCCGTTTTCAGCGCACAACCAATTGTCCCTCCTTCTTATCCGCAATGGCGTGCACCACTTCCTCAAAATCATCCATCACCCCCACAAATTCATCAAAATACAACTAGAATTCCTTTTCATCCTAGAAAAGAATACAAGAAGAGAAATGGAGCTAAGGATGAGTTCACTCCTATTGGAGAATCATATGCTAGCTTGTTTCAAAAATTAAGAACGTTGAATGTTTTGAGTCATATTGAAAGAAAGATGCCGAATCCTCCTCCAAGGAATCTTGATTATTCCCAACACTGTGCATATTGTTCTGATGCCCCAGGGCACAACTTAGAAAGATGCTGGTACCTGAAAAAGGCAATTCAAGATTTGATCGATACTCGTCGAATTATAGTTGAAAGCCCAAATGGACCGAACATCAATCAAAATCCACTACCCAGACATACTGAAACAAACATGTTAGAGATAATGAATGACCACGAAGAAGTTGCAGTCCCATACAAGCCAATCTTTAAGATTGAAACTGACATGGAAAGTTCAGCAAATGTCGTTGACTTAACAAAAATGATGCTTTCAGGGGCGGAAAGTACATCTGAAAAGTTGACCCCATCAAGCGCACCTATCCTAACTGTAAAGGGAGCACTTAAAGATGTTTGGGCAAGTCAGAGAGAGGCAAGATTGGTTGTTCCAAGAGGGCCAGACAAGCCTATCTTGATCGTGCAAGGAGCCTATATTCCACCTGTGATCATTAGGCCAGTGTCCCAACTTCCAATGACTAACCCCAAGGCTGTCCCTTGGAATTATGAGCCTACCGTCGTGACATACAAGGGGGAAGAAGTCAATGAAGAAGTAGATGAAATAGGAGGAATGACTCGTTCGGGAAGATGCTATGCCCCTCGACTACTCAATTGTGGAACAGTTAAGGAAAACTCCAGCCCAAATCTCTTTGTTGTCATTGTTAATACATTCGATGAACATCGTAAAGCTGTAATGAAAATTTTGAACGAAGCACACGTTCCTAATGAAGTTACAGTGAGTCAGTTAGAGAAGATTGCTGGGAGAATCTTTGAAGTAAATCGCATCACCTTTTCAGATGATGAACTACCAGTGGAAGGTACGGGACATAACCAAGGCCTCCATATCACTGTAAAGTGTGAGCTTTCATATGTCACTCGAGTTCTAATTGATGGAGGGTCTGGGGCAAATATTTGTCCTTTGTCAACTCTACAAAAATTGAATGTTAATGTTGAAAGGGTACGACCCAACAACGTATGTGTTAGGGCGTTTGATGGGTCCAAAACAGATGCCATTGGGGAGATAGAGCTCATACTTAAAATAGGGCCTGTCGATTTCACCGTGAATTTTCAAGTGCTGAATATTAATGCATCATACAATCTATTGTTGGGAAGACCATGGGTGCATAGGGCTGGGGCAGTCCCCTCTACGTTGCATCAAATGGTTAAGTTTGAATACGATCGACAAGAAGTGATTGTTCATGGTGAGGGGGATCTGTCAGTCTACAAGGACTCTTCCCTCCCTTTTATCAAGGCAAATAATGAGAATGAGGCACTGGTTTATCAAACTTTTGAGGTAGTGGTTGTTGAGCATATCCTCGAGGGGAATCTCATTTCAAAACCACAACTGCCCATGGCATCCGTGATGATGGTAAATGAAATGTTGAAGCATGAGTTTGAACCAGGTAAAGGCTTGGGGATCTTCTTACAAGGGAGAGCTTATCCGGTGAGTCCACGAAAGAGCCTCGGTACTTTTGGCTTAGGATACAAGCCCAGAGTCGAGGAGAAAATGAAGGTCAAGAAGCAGAAGAGAGATGTATGGTCACTTACCAAGCCTATACCACCCATATACAAATCTTTCATCAAAGCCCGCACAAATGTAATCTTCTGAGTCACTACTCCCAGATCCAGTGCTGGAGGTTCACGAAGAATTGATCAACTATTTTCAAGATTTATTTGTCGAGGCTGATATGGTTGAACTCGGAGAAGGCACTAGCGACAGAGATGTGAAATTCATTTGTAACGACTCGGAAAATGATAGAGTGAAACTAGAGCCTCACATATGAGTTTGGAGTCGAGAACTTAATGAAATGATTATATTTGAATTTGACCCAAAAGTTCTTAAAAATGTGTTTCGGAAGTTACCGGAAACTTGTTTAGTGTATATAAAAAGATCCGTTTCGTTTTTCGAAAATCCGACTTCATATTCTTGTTTAGGGGGTCAAATTGAGTGGGAAATGGGTCTAACCCGAATTTTAGAGCAACCGTATCAAAATCCGAAATTTCAAAGTGAAGCCTTTTTCGAGGGTCTACTTTGGAGGGTCATATCTCCTAGCACACAAATTATTTGGGTGGCCATAATATATCCATGGAAAGCCCTTTGAGTTAGCTACCTAACGCACTTCGTTTCACCTCATTCGGAGTTCGGACGAAGAAGTTATGCCCATTTTCGTAAAGTCTGTCCGACAGAAAACGCAAATTCCAGTAGCTAATGTTACTTGTTCATTACTTGTTCACCCGCCTGAAAATTTTTCTAAGTGTTGGACCATTTTTTTTAAAAGACTTATATTATTTCCTATATACCATAATTCAATTCCCATCCCTAAAAACATTTCCCTCACTTCTCAAATATTCTCTCCAACTCAAGAAGAAGAAGAAGTGGGAGCTAGGCTTTGGATTCAAGTCTTTCTTCATCAATTTCTTGCAAGATCATAGCAAAGGTATGGTGGCTTTTCATCTATGGGTAGCTTTCACCCATAGAGTCCCTTCAAAACATGATTTCAAAGCTTCCAAGTTCTTCAAAACCTAGGGTTTTTATTCTAACTCATGGGTTCCTTCTTCAAACGTTTTCAAATGGTTATTAATGACTTATTATGATTGTATTAGTATTTAAATGATGATTTATGACGAAAATACTCCATGAACCCATGATTTCTCTCTATTCCTAGTTTATGCCTTTATAAAGTGGGTTGCTTGATAATGAATGTATATGAATCGAACTTGTTTAAATGTCTTTAGATTGTTGAAGTATGTCATTACTCATGCTTATTTTATGGTGTATTGGTATGAGAGGCTTATGGCCTTAAAGGCATAGTATGAGAAATTGAAGTGTTATCATGACATTGTATGAATGAGAGTTCAATGAAGATAATGTGATCATGTTATGAATGTAAAGGTGTTGTTGTAGGTTGTTCACTTGGGTTTGGTTGCATAATTACTACCCTATTTTCCATGCTCTTTGATTTCATTACATGCCTTCAAGGTGTTTGACAAAATGTCCAACTATGGAGAATTGATGAATCGATGTTTTAAAGCTTGAGTTATGAGATGTATGGAAATTCCATAGATGTGTTGATGACACTCATGAATGTTGATGATAGAATATGAAGGATTCTTCAATGTAAAGTATACCTCGAATTGGTAGGGCTTATGCATCCTTTTCTTGTATAAATGATTATATTGTTGATTGTTGAATCCTTGGATCGGTAGGCTTATGGCACCCTTCCACACATGCTTATAATGAACCTTGGATCGGTAGGCTTATGGCACCCTTCCATTAATGATAAGTAATGAACCTTGGATTCGGCAGGCCTATGGCACCCTTTCCATAAAGGTTAATGATGAGACTTGAATCGGCAGGCTTATGGCACCCTTTCAAGAGGAGTTAATGAGCTTTCCTAAATGTACCTTGAATCGGCAGGCTTATGGCACCCTTTCATGTGTTAAATGATGTACCTTGAATCGGCAGGCTTATGGCACCCTTTCATGTGTGAGGATGTCAAAGTAATGAACTATTCTATGGGAATGTAGGCTAAGCACCGAGCGGATTTGGTTAGATGGAAACTCCCCCTTATCCCATAAACTATGTGCCCACATAGGAAGCTAGTGGATCCATTAAGCTATATATACCGGTCTTCCTTAGGCAAGTAGACCACCTCTTTTCGGTGTGGGGACTCATGACACCGGATTCCATGACAAGCTCTCATGGTCTATGTCGGTTAAACGCTTACTTCCCATCATGTGAGATTTCATTATGGTTTCTTGACAGGTTCTACAAAGTGTAGGTAGTAGTATGGGATGCTACCTATACATTGCACGAGTAGGCTTGGAGAGGGTCATAGTGAGTTTCTCTAAATCCTAATGACTGTGACATGAATGTACCCTAAATGAGGTTATTAAAGAATGTTGGCTCTTAAATGCTTAATATGTTATGCATGTTATACTTGGGTTATATTACGAGTTATTTTCCCTTGTCATGTCTTAATTAATGATATACCTCTTATGTATGAATATTGTGCAAAGGTGAAAGAAAGGAATGATAAGTTACTTTAAGTGACCTAAATGTGGTGCCTTAGTATGGATGGTGGTATGGGACGCCATCCATACATTGCACGAGGTATAGCATAAGGGTTTCTTGAGGTGAAGGTCCAAGGTAAAGGTTTTCATGTTTATATTGTTTAAAGGTGATATTATGACTTACTTGATGTTATGCTTGTCTTGTATGTCTTTTATGCTATTGTTCATGATATTTCAAAAAGGTGGCATAATGCATGGTCTCTAACTAAAATGTCCCCTTTAAAGCATGTTTTGCATGGTCATCATACTTAGTACATTTTTGTGTACTAACCCATATTCTTCATGTTTTTACTACAAGTGTAGGTTCCGGCAAGTGATCCCTCTTAGCTAGTTTGAAGTGTTGGATTGCTTTCCTCTAAGACTTGGTATGTCCTCATGGATTCGAGGACAAGACTTTTAAGTTCTTTTGTTCATGTAATAGACTTCTTTTGATTGTAAAGGGCCGTGCCCCTACTTATGTTTTTTGCGACCGTGTCTAAGATGGCCATGTGAGACTTAGACTTCCGTGTGTTTTTTAAAGTTGTTTTAAGAAGTTTAAATGTGTGGATGTAAATAAGTTTTTTTATTTCCGCACTATTTTCATTATTGAATGCAATGAATGACTATGTGGCTTGTATAAGACCCCTTCGGGTCGAGTACGCCTTGTTACGACTTGGGGGTGCTCCCGGGTCGTGACAAACATGGTATCAGAGCATAAGATTTTGGAAATGTTTTTTTTTAGGATCGATGTCTCACATGCCACATCTAGTAGAGTCTTGTTCATCGGTGTGAGTCGCGACACATCTATGAGCGAGAGGCTATAGGATGCTAGAAGTTACACTTCTTTCATATTCTTAAAGTCGTGCCTTAGAGTGTGGTTCTATAAGTGTTCTTATCCTTATCCTTCTCTTGTGTTTATAGGATATGAATACAAGAGGGAGACCCGCAAGGAGAGTAGGAGAAGAGGATGTGAATGAGGAAGTTCCTCCCCAAGTTGTGCAAAATGGTCAAGGTGTGCAATGCAATCAAGTTCCTATAGGTGAGCAAGAGAATGAGGTTCCGGTGGTTTCCCCGGGATATGACCAATGAAGAGATTAGGTCGGCTTTCTTAATCTTGGCCCGAGCCATGGCGGCTCAAGCGACTAGAGATATGGGGCCTAGGGTAAATGCTAATGAGGGTACTATGGCTTCTAAGTTGAGAGACTTTGTGAGGATGAATCCTCCGGTGTTTCTAGGTTCTAAGGTGGGAGAGGATCCCCAAGAATTTTTGGATGAAGTGTATAAGGTAGTGAGTGCTATGGGGGTGACTTCAAGAGAAAAGGCGGAGCTTGCCTCCTATCAATTGAAAGATGTTGCCCAAATTTGGTTCACTCAATGGAAGGCTAATAGGCCGGTGGGAGCGGATCCTATAGAATGGGAGGAGTTTAAGGAAGCTTTCCTTGGTAGGTACTTTCCCGGTGAGATGAGGGAGTGTAAGGTTGAGGAGTTTATCAATCTTCGGCAAGGTAATATGAGTGTGCAAGAGTATTCCTTGAGGTTTACCCAATTGTCTAAGTATGCCCCATCTTTGGTGTCAAACCCTAGGGATGAGATGAGTAGGTTTGTGACCGGCGTATCCGACCTAGTCAAGGAAGAGTGCCATACGGCAATGCTCCATAATGACATGAACATTTCTAGGCTCATAGTGTATGCTCAATCCATTGAGGAGTCCAAACTTAAGAGGATGAATAGGAATGTGAAGAGGGGTAGATCCGATGAGCAAAGTCAACCTAGGTTCAAGAAGAGGGCTCAAGATCAAGATTTTTCAAGTGCTCCTAAGGTTAACCAAGATAAAGGTGGTGGATCTCAATTTTCTAAACCTACTTGCACCACTTGTGGCAAGAGGCACTATGGGAAGTGCCTAGCCGGTACTAATGGATGCTATGGTTGTGGGAAGAATGATCACAAGGTGAAAGATTGTCCTACTTTTACGGCTAGAGGAAGGGAGGCAAAGCAAGCTTCTAAAGATGGAACGGTTCCTATTCCTCCAAATTATGGTCGTTTCTATGCTCTCCAAGCTAGCAAGGACAAGGAAGCTAATCCGAATGAAGGCGCCGGTAAGTTTTAGTTCCTTATGGTCATGAATGTCTTGATGAGGTTTCTATGGTGTTGTTTTTCATGTTTGCCTTAATTGGGTTTTCTTCTAAGTGGGGGATGGTAGGTTGAATAGCAAGGTTGTTGAGAGTGTTGATATCATTATCTCATTCCTTCTATTCTTATTCAAGCTTGAGACCAAGAGTTCCTAGTAGCTTGTTTTATGTTTTGGAGTCTTGGGTGAAAATGAGTTTCCATGGTCTCCTTATGTTATGCATGTCCTATTTGAATTCTTGTTAAATGATAAAATGAGTTTTCATAAACGTGTTCCTCGTGTCGATGTGCATTTAGTTAAGTTGTCTATATGCTTCATGAGGATAAATGTTGAACATGCTTAAATGTTGCATGAGTCGATTTATTAGGCATGCTTAAATGTGTTCTTGAGAATGTTGCATAATTGTACTTTTGTGAGAAAATTGCATAATGTGCCTAATAATTTTGGGATGAGTGTGATGTAAATTGGAGAAGGAAGTTCATCCAATGAAATGAGAAATGGTAAAGCTTGATGCATAAGAAATTGGTAGATGTATTCCTAATTTCTTGAATTGCATGAACTTGTTTGAGCCTCATTGATGTGGAGTTGATGTTTCCTCCGATATTTATGTACTGTATTGATATTGTATGCATGTTGATGGTCTGTATACTTGAGTTGTTACCCCTTATGTGTTTAAAGTGTCATTCGAGGACGAATGTTCCTAAGTGGGGGATAATGTAACGACTCGGAAAATGATAGAGTGAAACTAGAGCCTCACATATGAGTTTGGAGTCGAGAACTTAATGAAATGATTATATTTGAATTTGACCCAAAAGTTCTTAAAAATGTGTTTCGGAAGTTACCGGAAACTTGTTTAGTGTATATAAAAAGATCCGTTTCGTTTTTCGAAAATCCGACTTCATATTCTTGTTTAGGGGGTCAAATTGAGTGGGAAATGGGTCTAACCCGAATTTTAGAGCAACCGTATCAAAATCCGAAATTTCAAAGTGAAGCCTTTTTCGAGGGTCTACTTTGGAGGGTCATATCTCCTAGCACACAAATTATTTGGGTGGCCATAATATATCCATGGAAAGCCCTTTGAGTTAGCTACCTAACGCACTTCGTTTCACCTCATTCGGAGTTCGGACGAAGAAGTTATGCCCATTTTCGTAAAGTCTGTCCGACAGAAAACGCAAATTCCAGTAGCTAATGTTACTGTTCATTACTGTTCACCCGCCTGAAAATTTTTCTAAGTGTTGGACCATTTTTTTTAAAAGACTTATATTATTTCCTATATACCATAATTCAATTCCCATCCCTAAAAACATTTCCCTCACTTCTCAAATATTCTCTCCAACTCAAGAAGAAGAAGAAGTGGGAGCTAGGCTTTGGATTCAAGTCTTTCTTCATCAATTTCTTGCAAGATCATAGCAAAGGTATGGTGGCTTTTCATCTATGGGTAGCTTTCACCCATAGAGTCCCTTCAAAACATGATTTCAAAGCTTCCAAGTTCTTCAAAACCTAGGGTTTTTATTCTAACTCATGGGTTCCTTCTTCAAACGTTTTCAAATGGTTATTAATGACTTATTATGATTGTATTAGTATTTAAATGATGATTTATGACGAAAATACTCCATGAACCCATGATTTCTCTCTATTCCTAGTTTATGCCTTTATAAAGTGGGTTGCTTGATAATGAATGTATATGAATCGAACTTGTTTAAATGTCTTTAGATTGTTGAAGTATGTCATTACTCATGCTTATTTTATGGTGTATTGGTATGAGAGGCTTATGGCCTTAAAGGCATAGTATGAGAAATTGAAGTGTTATCATGACATTGTATGAATGAGAGTTCAATGAAGATAATGTGATCATGTTATGAATGTAAAGGTGTTGTTGTAGGTTGTTCACTGGTTTGGTTGCATAATTACTACCCTATTTTCCATGCTCTTTGATTTCATTACATGCCTTCAAGGTGTTTGACAAAATGTCCAACTATGGAGAATTGATGAATCGATGTTTTAAAGCTTGAGTTATGAGATGTATGGAAATTCCATAGATGTGTTGATGACACTCATGAATGTTGATGATAGAATATGAAGGATTCTTCAATGTAAAGTATACCTCGAATTGGTAGGGCTTATGCATCCTTTTCTTGTATAAATGATTATATTGTTGATTGTTGAATCCTTGGATCGGTAGGCTTATGGCACCCTTCCACACATGCTTATAATGAACCTTGGATCGGTAGGCTTATGGCACCCTTCCATTAATGATAAGTAATGAACCTTGGATTCGGCAGGCCTATGGCACCCTTTCCATAAAGGTTAATGATGAGACTTGAATCGGCAGGCTTATGGCACCCTTTCAAGAGGAGTTAATGAGCTTTCCTAAATGTACCTTGAATCGGAGGCGTATGGCACCCTTTCATGTGTTAAATGATGTACCTTGAATCGGCAGGCTTATGGCACCCTTTCATGTGTGAGGATCTCAAAGTAATGAACTATTCTATGGGAATGTAGGCTAAGCACCGAGCGGATTTGGTTAGATGGAAACTCCCCGACGCTAGGGCATGAGTTTCAATGATCGTCTACCTTATCCCATAAACTATGTGCCCACATAGGAAGCTAGTGGATCCATTAAGCTATATATACCGGTCTTCCTTAGGCAAGTAGACCACCTCTTTTCGGTGTGGGGACTCATGACACCGGATTCCATGACAAGCTCTCATGGTCTATGTCGGTTAAACGCTTACTTCCCATCATGTGAGATTTCATTATGGTTTCTTGACAGGTTCTACAAAGTGTAGGTAGTAGTATGGGATGCTACCTATACATTGCACGAGTAGGCTTGGAGAGGGTCATAGTGAGTTTCTCTAAATCCTAATGACCGTGACATGAATGTACCCTAAATGAGGTTATTAAAGAATGTTGGCTCTTAAATGCTTAATATGTTATGCATGTTATACTTGGGTTATATTACGAGTTATTTTCCCTTGTCATGTCTTAATTAATGATATACCTCTTATGTATGAATATTGTGCAAAGGTGAAAGAAAGGAATGATAAGTTACTTTAAGTGACCTAAATGTGGTGCCTTAGTATGGATGGTGGTATGGGACGCCATCCATACATTGCACGAGGTATAGCATAAGGGTTTCTTGAGGTGAAGGTCCAAGGTAAAGGTTTTCATGTTTATATTGTTTAAAGGTGATATTATGACTTACTTGATGTTATGCTTGTCTTGTATGTCTTTTATGCTATTGTTCATGATATTTCAAAAAGGTGGCATAATGCATGGTCTCTAACTAAAATGTCCCCTTTAAAGCATGTTTTGCATGGTCATCATACTTAGTACATTTTTGTGTACTAACCCATATTCTTCATGTTTTTACTACAAGTGTAGGTTCCGGCAAGTGATCCTCTTAGCTAGTTTGAAGTGTTGGATTGCTTTCCTCTAAGACTTGGTATGTCCTCATGGATTCGAGGACAAGACTTTTAAGTTCTTTTGTTCATGTAATAGACTTCTTTTGATTGTAAAGGGCCGTGCCCCTACTTATGTTTTGCGACAGAGTCTAAGATGGCCATGTGAGACTTAGACTTCCGCTGTGTGTTTTTTAAAGTTGTTTTAAGAAGTTTAAATGTGTGGATGTAAATAAGTTTTTTTTATTTCCGCACTATTTTCATTATTGAATGCAATGAATGACTATGTGGCTTGTATAAGACCCCTTCGGGGTCGAGTACGCCTTGTTACGACTTGGGGGTGCTCCCGGGTCGTGACATCATTGGTCCTGATGTCCAGCTAAACAATTGGGAGGCCACTCCTCTCCCCGTTAAAAATGAGTCTTGGTAGTTTGTCTTGTTTTTCTTTCGGTCATTCGATTTATTCAAGGGTTGTAATTCGGATTTTGTCTCGTCATTTTATTTCAAAATCTCTATTTTCCTTTTAAATAGAATGTAATGGTGTTTTTATTTCAGTCTAATATATTTATTTTTGTTTTCTTCTATACAGTTCTTTCTATGCCGATTCTAGTGATATGACATGCATGCAGAATTTTTCGCCGGATCTTAAAATCCAATCTAATCTTCAACCTAATCCTGAAATAATAAGTCAAGAAATTGAATATGATGAAGACGAGGTATTTGAAGAAGTAAGCAGGGATTTCAAACATTTTGAGAATAAATCAAACCCAAACATGAGTGAAACTGAGACGATAAATTTAGGGGATCTCGAAAATATTAAGGAGACTAAGATAAGCGTACATGCTCGACATCAAAAGGAGGATATAATCCAGGCTCTATTTGATTACAAGGATGTTTTTGCGTCATCTTATGATGACATGCCTGGATTAAGCACTGACATGGTGGTTCACAAGTTGCCGATTGATCATAAGTTCCCTCCAGTAAAGCAAAAGTTGAGAAAGCTTAAAACTGACATGAGTGTAATAATTAAAGAGGAAATCACAAAACAACTTGAGGCCAGAGTCATTCGAGTCGCTCAATATCCTTCTTGGTTGGCCAACATCGTACCTGTCCCTAAGAAAGACGGCAAAGTTCGAATGTGTGTTGATTATCGTGATTTGAACAAAGCAAGTCCAAAAGACGACTTTCCTTTGCCCAATATCCATATTTTGTTGGATAATTGTGCTAAACATGAGATTGCATCTTTTGTGGATTGTTATGCAGGTTATCATCAGATTATTATGGATGATGAAGATGCAGAAAAAATGTCTTTTATCACACCATGGGGTACGTATTGTTATCGAGTCATGCCATTTGGGTTGAAAAATGCGGGAGCAACTTATATGAGGGCAATGACAACCATGTTTCATGATATGATACATAAAGAAATCGAAGTTTATATAGATGATGTGATCATTAAATCAAAAAAACAGTCAAATCATGTGCAAGACTTAAGAAGATTCTTCGAAAGGCTTCGCAGGTATAATCTCAAGCTTAATCCTGTAAAATGTTTATTTGGAGTACCGTCAGGAAAGCTTTTGGGATTTATAGTCAGTCGACGAGGTATCGAGTTAGATCCTTCAAAAATAAAAGCCATTCAGGAACTGCCACCTCCAAAGAACAAAACTGAGGTTATGAGCCTTCTAGGAAGGCTAAACTACATCAGGCTATTTATTATCTCAGCAAGAAATTTACCGTTTATGAATCGAAGTACACCCTTTTTGAAAGAACGTGTTGTGCCCTAACTTGGGTAGCACAGAAGTTGAAGCACTTTCTTTCATCTTATACTACTTATCTCATTTCTCGTATGGATCCGTTAAAATATATTTTTCAAAAGCCCATGCCCACGGGCAGGCTTGCGAAATGGCAAATATTACTCACAGAGTTCGACATTATTTATGTGACGCGGACCGCAATGAAGGCTGAAGCCTTGGCAGATCATTTGGCAGAGAACCCTATTGATGATAAATATGAACCACTTAAGACCTGCTTTCCAGACGAAGAGGTGTCATGTATCGATGAAGTCATTCATGATAAGGATCAAAGATGGAAGTTGTTCTTTGACGGTGCCTCTAACAAGAAGGGAGTTGGGATAGGAGCAGTTCTTATGTCTGAGTCAGGGGAATATTTCCCTATAACAGCCCAACTTAGATTCTATTGTACTAATAATATGTTAGAGTATGAGGCTTGCATCCTGGGTTTAAGGTTAGCTGCTGACATGGGCATCCAAGAGTTGCTAGTGCTAGGAGACTCAGACCTACTAGTCCATCAAATTCAAGGAGAATGGGAGACTCGTGACCCAAAGCTCATACCATATCAACATTGTTTACAAGATCTTTGTCGACAGTTTGTGTCAATAAAGTTTAGACACATTCTTAGAGTTCATAATGAGATTGCTGATGCATTGACAACTTTATCTTCAATGCTTCAACATCCTGACGAAGCTCATATCGACCCTTTGTACATACAGATTCGTGATCAGCAAGCTTATTGCAACTTGGTAGAGGAAGAATTTGACGGTAAACCTTGGTTCCATGATATTAAAACATATCTTCAATCCGGAGAATGTCCTGCTAATGCCACTAGTAATCAAAAAAGGACTATTCGGCGACTAGCTAGCGGCTTTTTCTTAAGCGGAGGCATATTGTACAAGAAAACACCTGATTTGGGTCTTCTAAGATGTGTAAATGCTAAAGAGGCTTCAACAATCATGATTGAAGTGCACTCAGGAGTTTGTGGACCTCACATGAATGGATATGTTCTGGCAAAAAAGATACTTCGAGCAGGTTATTATTGGCTCACCATGGAGCGTGATTCTATACGATTTGTTCGTAAGTGTCATGAATGTCAAATACACGGTGATTTGATACATTCTCCTCCCTTCGAGTTGCATGCGATGTCTGCTCCATGGCCTTTCGTGGCATGGGGACTGGATGTGATTGGACCAATAGAACCAAAAGCGTCGAATGGTTATAAGTTCATCCTGGTGGCCATTGATTACTTTACGAAGTGGGTGGAAGCAGTAACTTTCAAGTCAGTGACCAAGAAGGTCGTGGTGGATTTCATTCATTTCAACATCATTTGTCGATTTGGTATTCCAAAGGCAATTGTTACCGATAATGCTGCAAATCTCAACAGTCACTTAATGCAAGAGGTATGCCGTCAATTTAAAATTGAACATCGAAATTCGACTCCTTATCGCCCAAAAGCAAATGGGGCTGTAGAAAGCCGCCAACAAAAATAAAAAAAATACTTCGTAAAATGGTGCAAAGTTCTCGACAATGGCATGAAAAGTTGCCTTTTGCTTTGTTGGGTTATCGCACTACAGTTCGTACGTCAGTGGGTGCCACTCCCTATTCGCTGGTATATGGGACTGAGGCGGTTATACCTGCAGAGGTTGAGATTCCATCCTCAACGGATTGTTGTAGGGCTGAAATTGATGATGATGAGTGGATCAGAACACGCTTGGAGCAATTAAGTTTGATTGACGAGAAGCGATTGACATCAGTATGCCATGGACAATTGTACCAGAAAAGAATGGCACGAGCATACAACAAAAAGGTGCGTCCCAGACATTTCGAAGAGGGTCAATTGGTGTTGAAACGTATTCTGCCACACCAGGCTAAAGTCAAAGGCAAATTTTCTCCAAATTGGAAAGGACCATTCATCGTAAAGAAGGTATTATCCAATGGTGCTCTTTACTTAACAGATATAGAAGGCAAAATGACAGAAATTGTCATCAATGCGTCTTTGTGAAGAAATATTATATATGATGTGATTTTTTGATATTAGAAACCCTTATGTTTGGACTTGACATTTCAAAGGTTGATGTAATGGAAATTCTTGGTTCTGTGTCTAATTATTAATTCATATGTTGTCACCCTTGTTGTGAGTTAATTTACTTCCTTGGTTCTTCTGCTTTCTTGGCTCTTCCATATTAAAAAAAAAAAAAAAAAAAAAAAAAAGAAGAAGAAGATCAATCAGCATGAACTACGGTTGACCTGATTCTTGTTTCGATAAGATACGTAGGCAACCCTAATATGGGGTTCGGTCTAACCAAATAATATAAAATAAAAATAAAAATCCAAAATTCCATATTTTTAAAAACTGGGGCAAAAGTCATTTATTTTATTTTTATTTTTTGTTATCCCAAAGCTAAAGTCAATCCCATCATTTAAAGTAGTATTTGAGCCTTCATCTTGTCATTTCTTTCTAACCTTGTATAAAAGTTGTGTTTCAATCAAAGAAAGACCTTTGAATCAACTTTTGAAATGTCAAGAGTAAGTATGTTAAGGGTACAAATAAAAAAATGAGAGAGTTTTATTGGTGAAAACCCTAACTGGGCATCATAAGGCAAATGTGAGTTGAGAGAAACAAAAATGAGAGAGTCTTATTGATGAAAACCCTAACTGGGCATCATAAGGCGAATGTGAGTTGAGAGAAACAAAAATGAGAGAGTCTTATTGATGAAAACCTTAACTAGGCATCATAAGGCGAAGGTGAGTTGTGAAAAAAAAATGAGAGAGTTTTATTGGTGAAAACCCTAACGAGCACCATGAAGCGAATGGGAGTTGAGAGAAACAAAAATGAGAGAGTCTTATTGATGAAAACCTTAACTAGGCATCATAAGGCGAAGGTGAGTTGTGAAAAAAAAATAAAAAAAAATGAGAGAGTTTTATTGGTGAAAACCCTAACGGGCACCATGAGGCGAATGTGAGTTGAGAGAAACAAAAATGAGAGAGTCTTATTGATGAAAACCTTAACTAGGCATCATAAGGCGAAGATGAGTTGTGAAAAAAAAAAATGAGAGAGTTTTATTGGTGAAAACCCTAACGGGCACCATGAGGCGAATGTGAGTTGAAGGATTCAAAGTGAAAGAGTTTTAGTGGAAAAAACTCTCGTGGACATCATAAGGCGAATAAGAGTTTGAAATTAGTTATGTCTTCGTCAAATAGTTGGAACTCCACATCAAGATTAGACAATCAATAATGGTTGATGAATAGATTGGATGGACAAATCGGGTAATCAATTCAAATTGCATGTCGTGATCAGTAGAGTCGGCTACCACACTCAGATAAGTTTTTCTTTCTTTCTCTTTCTAGAAAAGAGTCTTCATCGAATCATTTTCTACTATTCTCGTGTAGTATATATTTTTCTTCCACTTTTCATCATTTTGTTTCATATGTCCTTGAGTCGAGTTTATGTCAAGAAAGTAAGAAAGGATTTCAAGACTTGTTACCAACTCTAAATTTGTACAAGGCAAAGCATCAGGCCAATGAGTTATCATCTGTTGGCAAGTTTTGGATTCAAAAGAAATCCATGATTTGATGAAGGGTAAACAATGAATGACGTGACATAAAGGCAGATATTGGATTTAAGTCCCTCAAAATGAGCAGATTTGGGTGAAAATTCAATCAATCAATAACGAGCGTTGGGCGTTTGGAAAAAGTAAAACACAATAAGTACTTGAGCAATCCTCGTCAAAAGGCAGAACCACAAACCAACCACCACATTTTTAAACTCACAAATTTTCTTTGTCGAAGAAGGGGGGCAAGTTATTTCGAGATCAAAGATCCAAAAACCCAGATGTTTAGTTTAGTCTACGAAGAGCTAAATGGCAACATTGCACGAGAATTATAGTCCATATTGGGTAAGTGTTTGTTTGTCTTATTAGTCTATGGGACGTAGTATAGCAAGGACCCTCCTGAATAATGGGACGTAGTATAGCAAGGACCCTCCTGAATAATGGGACGTAGTATAGCAAGGACCCTCCTGAACAATGGGACGTAGTATAGCAAGGACCCTCCTGAACAATGGGACGTAGTATAGCAAGGACCCTCCTGAATAATGGGATGTAGTATAGCAAGGACCCTCCTGAATGATGGGACGTAGTATATAGCAAGGACCCTCCTGAACAATGGAACGTAGTATAGCAAGGACCCTTCTGAATAATGGGACGTAGCATAGCAAGGATCCTTCTAGATAATAGGACTAGACTAAGATCACTTTATTTAACCGGTTCATCATGAAAAATGGAGTTGGTGTAAACACGCATAAGCCCTCTAAAGAATACATCGCGACAAAGCTCGAATCGTTCAAAGTCTCGATTTAAAGCTAAGCATCATCTTTTATTTCTCTCACAAAATTTTCTTATATTAAACTGGGGCAAAATTTTGTGTTATTATTTTTGTTTGTTTTAGTTTCAGGAATCTAGTGATAAAATGGGGTCAATCCACATCTCCAACTCAAGATCTTGGATGGAAAAGAGTGTAATTTTCAAGATCAATTTCGATTGAAGAAGCAGTAGCTCATTCTAATAAAAAAAAAAAAGCAAACAATAACCAAGTACGAGTAAAAGGAACCTACCTGGAGAAAGACGTTTACCTTTGAACTCATTTGAGATGAAAATCAATATCTCATAACTCAAGAAGCGCGAAGACTCAAGTCAAGGTTCAAGATAAGCTACATAGATAGGGTCATGTACTTGTATTTCCTTTAAATTTTTCGTCTGTTATATTCATGTAACAATAGGAGTCGCGAACTGGAGCCTCAAGGGGACCTCACTTGACTTCCAACTCATTATTTCATCTCCTTGAACTACACGTGGCCTGATTCCCCTATAACCTGGGATATGTAGGATGTCCAAAACTAGGACTCGATCGCATATTTTTCTTTTCAAATAAGAGTCCGGTCAAGACTTGTCACGTTGTCTACTTCTTTGTCTGAAAACTCTTTGTGTTTCCAGTCAAAGAGGGGCAAACTGTAGACACGTATTTTTGACTGAACTTAATATTTTACACCATTTTTAGAGCTAATATATTTTTATAAATATAAATTAAATATTTTGACTTTTCTCTTATTTTATTAAGTTTATTTTAAAAGATTTAAAAACAACAAAAATAGAATCACTTTTTAAGGTAAGTTTTATTCTTCAATTGTTTAAAAAGAAATGAAAGATTACAAAAATCTATATTATTTTAAAATTAAGTTTTATAAATAAGCTAGTATTATTCAATTATTTTTTGTTTATAGATGTTTGACTTTTTCCTAGATTTTATTAATTGGTACGTTATTATAATATACTATGTATAGTTAATTATTATTCTTTTAAAAGTAGGATAAAACTAAAACTAAAAAATAACCTAAATAATCTAACAAACCTACCCCACTCCTACTCCTATCCAAAACATACTACACGTAGAAAACAAAAAAAAGAAGGAAAAGGAGAACAAAATTAAAAATTAAAAAAAAAAAAAAAGGCTTTTGACTTATTTTCCAAAAAATTGAAAAAATAAAATAAAAAAATAATAAAAAACCATCAGCAACTATACTCCCACTTTCTCTCAACTTCCCCACACTCCCACTCCCTCACGTCCTCCACACCCCACACTATACAACCACTACCCACTCCTATACCCATTAGACTACTACTACAAATAAAGAAATAAAGAAAAACCTAGGATATATATAGAGGAGACGTACAGGAGACAAAAGAAAGAAAAGAGAAAAAGACACACAAGAAAAAGGTACACATCTAAAGGAAGAAAAAAAAAAACCACACGGGAATTTGAAAAAAAGGAATACATACATTGTACTTTCTTACATTGTGATTGAAGATTGGGAAATTTGTTTTCGCGGTTTCAAGTTCGTGGCTCCTGATTATTTGTCCTTTTTTCTCATTAACTAATTTTCACAAGAGGTAACATTTATTTGTATTTTATTTTTGCATAATTTTATGTCATTATTGTGCAAGAATTAATTTCAATATATTGAAGTTGTTCGCATTTTGTATGTGCTTAATCATTAATATTAACGTTGTGTACTGAAATATATTTGAACATGCTATATGACACGTGAATATTTCTTACATGCTTAAGAGTCCATTCCTCGCTCTTTTTTTTTCTTAATTAATTATCAAAATTTAATGTTTGTGTCTTACTAAGTCGAATGAATTCTTTGTTTGATCGTATTTAGAAAAGTATTAAGTCATGTTTTATGCTATAATATGTGTGTTGTCTTGATATTTAGGGTTCTAACAAAAAATAATAATAATAAACTTGTTAGGATAAAGAGAAGCTACGAAAACAAATTAAATTAAAATAGATTAAAAAAAAAAGAGAAAAAATAAATGTACAGAATGTCAAAAGAAAAAATATTATAAAATTACAAAAAAAAGAAGAAGAGAACAACGAAAAAATAATGAAACAAAAGGAAAAAATAAAATAAAAACATAGCACAACAAAAAATAAAAATAAAAACAAAGAAGAAAAAAAATTATACAGAACGTTAAAAAAAAAAACTTACAAAGAACAAAAAATAAAGATAAAAAAAAAATAAGAAGAGAGAGGTAGAATGAAAAAAAATTAAAAAAATTAATAAAGATGTGCAAAAAAAATAATAAAAATAATAAAAATAAAAAAAATACAAAGGTCATCTAAAACAAAGTGTTCCTGTTATTCTATATAACATGTAGATAATATTAATTTAGATCTCGTATAAATACAAAAAAAACAAACCATGACCTGTAGACATAATATATCCAAAAATAGTAAAAATAAGTATAAGTCAATAAGAGCGACCGTGCTAGAACCACGGGACTCGAGGGATGCCTAATACCTTCCCCTCGGTCAACAGAATTCCTTATCCGAATTTGTGGTTCGCAAACCAAAACTAAAAGAGTCATTTCCTATTGATTAGGGATTCTAAAAGGTGACTTGGAACACCACAACTCAATTCCAAGTGGCGACTCTGAAACGAAAAATAAAATAATCCCTAAATCAATAACGTCACTTAAATTGGAAAAACCCTTCCACCTCCGTGCGCAAAAAGGGGTGTGACAGAGAGGTGAGTAGGATGGGAGGGAGATGTGTGAGATAGTCATGTGTCATAGTTACACACGAATCACACTAGATGCATGTATTTGTATGTATCTAGTGTGATTCACTTGTTTCTGGAATACCGGATATATAGGAGAGTGGCTAGCGCGATGAGAGGGAAGTGAACAAGATTTGTTATGCATCCCAAATACTTGTCAACCACTTGGATACAATGTATTTAGAACAAATTACACCTAATTCTGACTTTATATATTCCGAGATACATGTATTTAGGCATACCTAAACATACCAAAGTCTGACTAAATATATCTAAGTAATTAGCTCCAGTAGGATTTCTATAAGTTTCCCGATGATTGACATCCAAGCTAACTATTGAGTTCATATCTATTTAATTGGATTTGATTCTTTTGATGTGAAAATTTAGCCCATTTTTACCCTTTTTACATGCGTTATGCCAATACTAATTTCTTTAATCGGCCAGTATTGTAACAAGTAAGCAATAATCACATTTCCCAACTTACAAACTTATATTGCCCGTTTAACCTATCTTTTAAAATCGATTTATTTTGAAAAGTTGTATTTTTAAAAGTATTTTCGTGAGAAACAATTTATATTTGATCAATAATTAGTATTTGACCATTTTTTAAAAAAAAAGTGCTTTTGTCAATGTGTTTTTCTTCAAACTATTTTTGAGAAAACTATATTTTTAACTTCTAAAAATAGCTTCAGCTACTCCTATAAAACACTTGTGTTCTAAAAAAAAAAAAAAAACTTGATCAAACTCCTCAATTTTTTAAAAGTACTTTTTATGAGAAACAATTTGTGCTTGACTAATTAATAAATTTAGAATATAAGTTAAACCCAAAATCTAATTTTACAAAACTTAAAGTCTACACGCCCTATCTATTATACATGTTGAGAACATATATATGATAAAATAATGTATTTAATATAACACTTTATTAAATTTAATAAATAATTAATTATTCCATAAAAATACTATAACTAACAACAGGTTAATAATATATTCTAACAAATAATACGTGCCAACAGTAATATAAGATATGTTATAAACTAAATAATTTTATAGTGTGGCAGCCTAACTAACAAACAAATCAGGAGATTTGATTATAGTTATTTATAAATTAATTTTAGATTTTAGATTTTTATTTTTATACATAAGAGTTCATTTTGACCAAAAAAAAACAAACCAAGTAGCTATCTATCTAGTGATCAGACCCTCATATAAATTAATGTTACAATAAGATAATTAGCATCAAATTTCATAGAAAAAATAAGTCTATAAACAAATTGTAGACACATTTTTAAAATTAAAATAAAATTAAGTGTAGTGGAAGAGGGTTATAAGGTAAAAAATCGATCTTTCACCAAAATATCAGATAGTCAATTAATTAAGTTATTAAAAGTCTCGACACACTTAATTAATGTTGTAAAATGATTTTGTTAAGCACGTTTTCAGTTTGCCATTGAAAAATGTAACAGGAGAGTTTCTATATGTAGTTTACCAAAACAGAGTGGTCAAATTGAGGTTTTAAAATCTTAGACATGTAAGTAACTACAGAAGGAAGGAGGGGGTGGGTGTGGGGGGTCAGAGTATTTAGGGAGATAGAGTTGTTGCCGGTTGGGATATGTTAATACCTTCAAAAAGCATATGGGAATCACGTTCAAGATCCATATTTATATTTCCATCTAATATATCGGAGCGATTCAACGAGTCAGAATTTTAAATTTATAAATTTTAAATTTCAAAATAATGACTTCAAGTAATAATTATTAGGTTATAGATACACACGTCGTCCTATGTGTTATCCTACATGATAATTTGTGTCCTACGTAGTGTCCTACATGTATTATGTCGCATATGACTGATCATCTGTCTATTTGTTCAACTTTATACAAGTTTAAGTGTTTGCATGTACACACTCAAAGTTGGAGGACATTAATATAAAATGAGATCAGGTTAAAAGACATATTTATGTATTATGTCAATTGAATAATCTCCTTTCTGTCACGACCCAAATTCGTTAAGTTATGATAGGAACTTAGCTAATTAAAGTGTGATTACTCAATAGGAGAACGCCCAAACATTTAAAATTTGGATAATTAACACTAACAATACCCCCTTGTTTGGATGTTGTTAATTATCTGATGTATTGTATTGTACTGTTATTCTAAATTCGGTGTTGTTTGATTGTTACTTAAATTTTTCTGCATCGTATCATTTAAATCCATCGTTAGGTAACAACGAAAAGTCTCACTTTGTGTAACGACAGATTTGGTGTAATCACATCATTACCTTAATATTTTCTTTTCATTTTATCTTTTACTTATCATTTGATAATTAATAATCATATTTTATCCTTTACCCTACCTTTTCATAGTAGCTCTATTCCGTACCCTACTCTAGATTTATCATTCAAATGATTGATTTGTGACATTATGTAAGTTACGTTCTAACAATGAAAAATGATATAATCTATCCAAATACTATATTCATTAAAACAATACAATACCATATAAAACATGTATTGTATTTTAAGGCCTTTAAAATATTATGTTTGTTTTCAAGAAACACGTCTCCCACTCATTCATTCTCTATGTTTCTTTATATAACTAGCCATTTCAACAACACATTGTTTCTTCTATCTCTCATTTAACAATAACAAACATGGAGTCTCCAATATCAAACACCTTCACTAAAAGTAGCCATAATCATCCCACCAAGAAGAAGGCGTTGCCATCGGCGCGACTGGGCGGGGGAAGAGGAGAGAAGAAAATCCATCAAGTATTCATGGCAGCTAAGTTTATAGGAAGAATGAAATCGAAGTGCATGGTTGAGAAGGTTAAAAAATATTCAGAGTCATTAATGAAAGAAATAAAGGAAGGTGGTAAAACTCTAGAGTCAATTCAACAAAGATTTATTATGCAAACCTCTTTGTCTGTTCCTCTTATGCCACCTTCCTTCAATTCCAATAACAAGGCAAATTTGAGCAAAAAATGATCTTTATATATGGTAAATATTCTTCTTCCTTTAGCCTCTTTGAAATATGTTCTTTTTATTCATAAAGATTGATTAAGATAGCTAGCTAGTAGTATAATATACTCCCTTAGTCCCAAAAAGATTGTCTTAGTTAGTTACTCCTTCTGTCTCAATTTATGTAATACATTCTCCTTTAATTTTCATATGCTTGAATGACACAATTTACGTAATACATTTTCCTTTTTAGTACGCCTGAATGACACAATTCTATATTCAGTGATAATTTAATTTTAAAAATACTTATTTCACCCTTGATGAGATGATTTTATACTCACAAAAGCTTTTATGACTTTTTTAGATCACGTGTTTTAAAAGTATTTCTTTCTTTTTTTAAATTTCACTTCAAGTTAAACAACCTTACATGAATTAGAATGAAGAGTGTACTATTTGGACAATCAGAAGATATTTCCTTTCTACATAAATTTTTAAAAATATTTTTTAAATATTTTGAATTGCTAACTAATATAACTTTAGTACATATATTTTTATGTGGTTTATATATCTATAAATATAAGATTGTGCCTTTTTTTTTGCAGGAGAGGAATTTTTACAGACTTCATTTAATAAAGAATTCAATTCCCTTTGGAAGAGAGGCAGTATAGAGTTACCTTTATTCAAACATTAATTGATCTTGAAGTAAAATGTGTGATCATTATTGAGGGCTAATTAAAGTGTGAATTTCTTTTTAATTTCCTTCTTTGAAATTTTGTATGGAAAATTATTGTTGCAGTAATTATATTATTTATTTATATCTAAAAATGTGTGTTATTAATTGTATTTGGAGAGATAATTTAAGTGTTCATCTCTTTTATCGTTGTCTCAGAAAATTGTACTATAGAGGAGAAGTTTAAATCACGTACACAACAAATTAAGGTAAGATATTACCTGAAATAGCGGTAGTTTACAAAATTACATTATATAGCAATAGTTTGAGGTTTTATAACCGATATACACGAGTACAAATAGATAAAGATATATTATACACGCGAATATAATATATTTCATAATTATTATATGCGCGGATGCAATCGTTACAAAGATTAATATGGAGTACTTTTCATTATTTTATATTATGCACACAGATAATATATACTCCTTCCGTCCCATTTTATGTGGCACTTTTCAGATTTCAAGATTCATCTAACATTGACCATAAATTTTTCATAGATCTTTTAAACATTTTGAATTATCAATTATAGTGACTTATAGTACTTTTTACGTAATTTACGAATATATATATTTTATTTCAAAACAATTAAAGATTTCATGCGCAAATTCCCGGTCAAACTTAAACTATTTGACTCTCGAAAAATGAAAAGTGCCACATAAATTGGAACAGAGGGAGTAAAAGTAATAAATAAAATAATAATTTTAGTATATCAATCTAAATTATTATACGTAATTTCTTATCTTACTCGTACATTTATTTATAGTGGATAAATAAAAATAGACGTGAAAATACTATATATCTACCATAATATAACAAGATGTGTTGGTTATTATTTGGTGCTCATGATGAAAGTTGGGTTGCATACTAACAGACAAACGAAGTAGCTAGCTCGTTAGAGAGTGCAAGGCCATAATATATATAATTTATATTATTAATTAATCTTAAGATAAAATAATTAAGCATCAAATTAATCTTCATTGAATAAACAAGTACATTGACAAATTTTAGACGTGCATACTTAATGATGAATATTCCGGACGAATCGAAGTTATTATTATTTTTAATCAAATTATCCTCTTGAAAAATAAGTAATAAATCACAGATGTATTTTTTTTTAACATTGAAAATGTATCACACTTGCTTTAAAAAATACAAATTGTTGATTACTCTTCCATCAGAAAACGTAACGGGAGAAATATCTAGATAGTTTATTTATTTAAAGAGTGAAGTATTGAAAATATTTTTAAATTCGATTTGAATTATCAATTTTATTTGTCGTTGAAATAAACTATTGACCGTCAATTTACACGGGAAAGCAACGACAACATCGATCAATAATGGCAGCTCACTCACGGCGTCAACGAGATGGACGAAAGCAGTAGTTGCGTCTCTTTTGCCTCATTTCCCCATCCTTTTAATTCGCAGTCATACAGCAGGACAGCAAAGACGCGTCTGTCCCATTTCCTCTTTCGGAATGGGGACGAAACTTCAAGAAAAGGATGTTTGACCGACTTGGTGAAAGGAATTAGAGGTTTGAATTTCGAAATGGCCCCCATTCTTGTGATTTTTCAGCTTTTCCCCCCATTTTTGAAACCTACCTTCCTTCATATATATTGGTTCTCATTCACTGGAAAAGGGAGATTTTTTTGGGAGTTGAAAATTTGGTGTCTTAAAAATACTTCTTTATTTGACTAACTGAACTTAAATGCACCCCCGATCCTGCAACATGAGAGAAATACGCCCCTAAATTCTTATCAAATTTAGAAGTGTTATCAACATTTCTCTCGACTTTTAATTAAGAACCTCATATTCCAACAAGAGTTTGAGACCGCTTGTTATGTCATGTCACAGATCGAAGTGGTTAAAGTGATATATTATTCATTGGCCAAAAAATAATATATTATTCCTTGGCCAGCTGGTTTTTAATTTTAATTAAATTTTTAAGCCTTTTTTTGAATCTCAAGACATGTAAGTAACTTAAAACTTAGTCGGACTCCAATACAAAAATCGAACATCAGATTAAAAATTAAAATAAAAAACTTAAAAAGGAAAAAAAGACCTGGATTCATGGAGATTGAGTTGTTGAGATACTCTATGTTGTACCTTTAAAAAGTATATGGGAATCACGTTCAAAATTCACTTATATTTTGCACATTTATTAAAGCTTCCATTAATCTAGGTATAATTTTCTCAAATTTTTTGGCTGTATAGGTGAACGTCTGAATGATAAGGAGGAGAACAATATACTAAAATGTCACTTAATTATTTAGGAATAAGTAAATATGAAAATCCACTAACTAAGACGAGTTAGTATAGAGAACATACACAAAAACGGCCCAGTCATGCATTTGTATTAATTATAAATCCACTAACTAAGACGAGTTATATAGTCTTGGTGAATGGTGACAATTCAAAATTCATAAACTTCAAATTTTGACTTTGCCTAGATGATGAGGTCACTTGTCCATGTAACAAAAGATCATCATTTATTAATTTATTTTTTAAGTTGAATTAATGTAAAAAAATGAAGTTGTGCTCATCCTCCAAATATTATATATATATATATATATATATATATATATATATATATATATATATATATATATATATATATTCTACTAGCCACGACCATCTTATAAGTAGGACTCCTTTTCCAGGTCAAAATAAATAAAAGAAATTTTCTATGTCAAAATTATTTTTTTGGGGGGCATGATATACTTTTTAGAAAAGTTAATTAAAATTAATTGATAAAAAATAATATGTTAATATTACGTTTTTTATTTTTTCCCAAAATTTTCTTTAATACTCCTAGAAATGTATAATAATTTTTTCTTTAAAAAAACACATTATAAAAAGAGTAATTTTAGAAAATAATGATTGATATATATATATTTGGACGTTAAAATTATTTATTTATTTTAAATCATTAAAAGTGTGCTAGAAATTCATTTATATTGGAATGAAGGGACTAATCAATAGGGCAATTTTATTTTGAGATACTACATAATTCCAACATTTTTATGTAGGGAAAACTGTATAAAATAACAAATTATTAATTTAAATTAAATGATATAACCACAGTTTTATTTAATTGTAATTCGTAGCAAATAATTGTCATTCGCTTCTCTCCCCAACTATCTCGCTCGCTACTCTCTTGATCTCGCTTGCCACTCTCTCTCTCTTACCTCTCTCACTTTATACAAACACAAATGTATAAACTATGTTTGTGTTTGTATAAAGCGAGAGAAAACTGTATATACAAATACAAATTTGCATATCTTTTCGTTCGCCTCTCTTCTCGAATATCTCGCTCACCACTCTCTCTCTACCCTCTCTCACTTTATACAAACACAAATGTATAAATTGTGTTTATGTTTGAATAAAGCGAGAGAAAACTGTATGTACAAATACAAATATATATATTCGTCCTATACACTTATAATTAGACAACACAAATTTTCCCCTGCCCAGTTCTCTTTTGCATTTCTCTTTTTCTCGCTTTATACAAACATATACTATACAAAAACATATTTTCTTATTTGTATACAGATTCCAAATATATACTTATATAATTGATTCTTTTGTATAAGTATACCGAAATATACATATCAATAGCCATAACAAACTTTAACAATTATGCAAACTATAACTATATCATACAAATATGATTTTTATGTTTGCTAAACCTAAACCTTACTCTTTTATGTATGTATTAATGGAGAAACTCCACAAGGTTTCCTTTGCGGGATAGTTTATCTCATCTTTGTATTGTTGTTTGGGCTTGGGCCTTTAGCTAGAACACATGTGAGGGCTGGTGCCTTCACACCACACTCTATTGGAAAATGAGTTTTTTTGAGATTGAATACATTACATTATTTTAATATGTTTTCATTTAATATTATCGTGCCGGAACGTGACACCCGATCCAATAACATCGTGCCGGCTCGTGGCACCTGATCCAAATATATTGTGGCACCTCAATGCCTAAGAACATTCCCAATCTATCAAGTATACATAATTTGTAAGTAACACATTTAATTCTATAATCAAGTTTCTACTGTGATTTCAATTAATAGGTCAAATCTTATATTTTTTTTAAATGCAAACCTAGGGGTAAGTTTCGATTCCCCCAATTATCATAACTTTAATGGTATTCATATGAGGAAATGACATATTAGCAACATATAACCCAACATTAATAAGCATTAAATAGACAAATAAAATATTAGCACAAATTGCCCCAAAATTAATAGCACAAATGAAACCAACAATTAATGAATAGCATAAACTAAGGAGACGTGAGTTTTATTTTTTTCATGGGTATATTTAACTCTTGTATTGATAAAGATGGCCATTCAGTTTCCATGAAATTCATTAACTCAAAATCAGTTAGTGTAGCCAAACAAATCAATGCAGTTCTATTGACACCCAATTTTGACCCTCCCCGATAGATTAATTCACGAGCTTCTTAATTTTTCGAACGATTTAGAATAATTAACTTTATATAATTCAAATTAGTTTCAAGGTTGTTTTAAGTAATTTCAATCGATCTTTATAGTATTTTAAATAATACTATATCTCGTATAATTATATATGTAGTTAGTATATCTTATAAATATTTTGAAAATCATAACAAAGGAGTTCTACATTTGATTAAATTAAGTATTTTTATTAATTTAGTTTTAGTTTGGTTCATAGTTTAGTTTTCGAATTAATTAGTTTGTATTTAAATTAATTATTCTATAAGTAAGTCAATTATTTTATTTCGTTAAGATTGAGAAGTTCGTTAGTTAATTATAGTGATTCGTCTTATTTAAATTACTAGCCGAATTTATCTCAATTAACTTAATTTGGCTACATCTTTCATCTCCGATCGTCTATAATTTAAATTATATAGTCGAAGCTTAATCTAACATTCACAAATTTAATTTGCCTTTACACTTGACCCATTTCAAAAAACCATTTTTTGGGCCCTCCTCTTGCAATTTCCAGCAGCTACATACAACAACAATACAATGCCCAAACCAACGACCCCACTCCTTTCTTTTTTCTTTTTCACACAGTAACCCAGAGACCCAGCCCAATTAATAATTTCCCACGTCACAATACAATTCAACAGCAAACCAAACGACCCGGCCCATCTCTAATTAATCAAATAAACCCAAAATAACTATATGTAGCAAATATTAACATGTTAACAGCAGCTTCCAATGTTAACATCACAGCTGGCAGTAACGTTCACAAGCTTCATCTTAGAAGCAGACGACAATTTGGAAGCAACCAAATGACGCGGAACAAACCCGTGAACAACCCCCACGACCCTATACACGCCTCGCCTTTTCACACGAGGACGAGTTCACGGAACTCCGCAGCTAGTAGCAACAACGATGCCAAGTGTAAATCAATGCGCACAGGCAGTACGTTGCATCTTCTTTGTCCTCTTCTTCGCATCCCTCTTAGATCATAGTCGCAGCAGCAGCAAAAGCACGCGTTTCCCCCGCCCCCCTTTCCTCTTCCGAAAAAGGGTAAAAATTGCAAGAAACAGGTGTTTGCCCTAATTTGGTGAAAGAAATTTTGAAGTTTGAATTTGAATTGGACTCTTTTTGTCCAGATTTGGATCCATTTTCCCCCCATTCCTAAACCCTATTTCCCTCCTATATATGGTCATGTATTATTCACTGTTGAAAAAAAATTTGGAAAGAATTTTTTTAGTTGGAGAAAATATTAGAGAAATTAGTTGAAATTTGGGAGAAAGCATGGTAAACTACTAGTTACAAATATTTACAAATAAAAGTTAGGGAATAGGACTTAGAAGTAGAAAGGGTGAGAGTCTAGGTATCGCTTGAGTCTTTCGCTTGATAAGAGTTGAGTTTTTTCGTCTTCTTTGTCTACTGTTGCGTCTGTTGGTTTATGTTGGTTTATATTGTGACTTGGACTTGTGCAGAGGTATTGAAATATTGGGTTTTGATTGCTATTACTCTTATTATCCTAGCTTTTCTATAACACCTCTATGATCGGTTTCGAAATTTCTATTAATCTTATTTTGTGTCTATTTGCTGTGAAACTGCTTATGGCTCAGATTTTAGTGACAAATCGTAATGTATGTTTCCTGTTTGCTTAGATTTGTTCACATTGATTTAATAATGAAACTTGTCTTGTGCTTACCTTAGTCATATGTTGTTAGCTTCGATAATCTTATGTTGCTATTTAGGGGTCAAGTGTATCGGATTATTAATAATCTATCTAGCTAACAGTGCTCATCATAAGTAGTGGTTATAATCTTCTTAGATAGTAGCTTAAGCTTAACTGATTTTTACTACTTTAGCATGATATAAGTCGCCAAATATTTGTTGAATCAGATTATTTTCCTTGGTTTTTCACTAATAATTGGCCGTACTTGAGTTACTGTAAGTAGAACATTTGGTCATGACTCATTAGCTTATCCACCATACGTTTAATTCTCCCTGCAAATGTTCAAAAAAATATATATATATAATTTCTAGCCATTAGTTCATAGTGCTATTTCCAGTAAAGTTCTTGGGTATGCACTTTAGTTGTTTGTGTTAGTTGTTCAATTAGTAAATATTTTCGTATGTCTCAAAGTTTGATGAATCCATGCCTGCTTACTGCTTCTTCATTGGTAAAATCGCTTATTGATGATCTTAAATTACTCATGTTAATTTTTTCCTTTCACTTTCTTTACATGTGGTGCTTCTCGGAGTCTAAATTGGACTCTTTTTCATCATCTCCCTGCATTTTCGGGTATCGAAGTCAGCCTTTGGTGTTCGAGGGCGAAAGGGAAAGTAATGCAAGCCTCCAAAAGCTCAAAAAGAGTTGTATACGTGCTGTACACAGCAGTATACACTGCTATATAACAATTGTACACATGATATACAGGGCAGATAAAATAAAATGCAAGTTGCAGGGGTCAAAATAGACTGAATACACTCGGTATACAGTCTGATATACACAAAAACGTGTCTGAATATGACCCATATACAACGATATACCTTTGATGTATACACAGGTGTTTAGGAGCGACAATGGCTGAAGGAGGCTCAAAAACGCAGCAATAGGCCCAAATTTGACATGCTCTTCCTTTCCCTCCTTTATTATTTTATTATTTTTTACTAACGCTTTGATTATTTTATGATTTAACTTAATTAAATTTCTCAAGAATGGTCATTTCATTTTATTTTCAAATTAAACTATATATATTTTATTACTTAGTGTTTATTTTAATATTAGTCTTGTTGATATTTCATGAATCATTCCTTTTTAGAAAATTCCCCTTTAGTTCACTCCCCCTTAAGATAAATAAAGTGATGAAAATAATAATAGTAATAAATAAATAAGTTAAAATAAATGAGTCCGTTTACTTAGTTAAATTTTAAAAATAATTAGTGAAAACAAATGAGTTCTTTTACTTCGTTAAACTTTCAAAATTAGTCAAAGTCATGAGTTCTTTACTTCATTAAATTTTAAAAAATAATTAATTAAAATAAATGAATTATTTTACTTAAGTTAAAATTTTAAAAATTAGTCAAAATCATGTTTAGTCAAATCGTCGGTCAACCGCAAGTTAGCGGATATTTCGAGAGCCTAACACCTTCTCGGAATGTACATTGAACTTTGAACCATTTTATTTTCAATAGATTTTATCTGTTTAAATCTTTTTAGAACCTTAAGTTTTTTCTTGATTTTTACTAAAAAATTAAGTGGCGACTCTGTTCTTTTGGAAATTCAAATTCTCTTAAACCATATGTTTAATCGATTTTTCAAAAACTTAGTCATTTTTCTTTTATAAATACTTTTAAAGAAAACAGAAATGACGACTCTGCTGGGGATTTAATTAAGTTCTGACAATATAATTTTGAGTTGTTTTACTAATTGTATTAATTGATAAATTGTTTATCTGCTCTCAACGTATATAATTTGTAATAACTGTCATTGCATTCATGACATCTTCCTATAATATGTATAATATATTACAGACGGTTTCTGTATAATTATAGCTGGACTTTTTATACTCAACTCTTTTTCGAAATGATCGGCAATTTATTGGTACGTCGTGTGTCCAATGGTTGTCGTGAATTCCAACCTAAGTTGTCCACTTGGATTTTCGATCTTTCAAAGCCACTCTTAGTCAACTACCGTAGAACAAAATCAAATTCTAATTTTTAGTTCATTTCGAACTAAGTCGACCCAGCACCCAAGGCGTGTTGGTCCCATTAGAAGCCCACCTTGTGTCTATTTAACGCATTTGCCAATAAAAAGACAATCATACTTATGTGTTTAATTGAAGGACGTATATGTCGATTTAAACAAATCAATTATCTATGGGGTGGGGGTTAACTTACCTTTGTTTGTTTTTCTTGTAGGATGAATCCGATATTTAAACCGTTGAGAATCCGAATGGTGACTATACCTGATCCTTATCTCCAAGTTTGGTAGAAATTCATGAACAAGGAAGATAAAAAGAAAGTTCAAAGATACATAGGTCATCTCCCGTCATTAATGGAAATTGTGACTTACCCCGACTTAGTTGGAACGATGGTAAAATTTTGGGACAGCGACAACATGGTATTTTGGTTTGGGGTAGCAGAGTTGACCTCGACTATAGATGAAGTTCTTACAAGTTACGAGAGTGTTGGAATGTGCAACAAAAGAAAACGTCAACCCGATACTGATCTTCTTTTTCCAAAAGTATAGGATTTTGCTGAAATCAAAGAAAAATTATCACTTGTCAAAGCTGAATGGATGGACAGGCTGCCCGGGTCAAATATTCCACTTCGGAAGTTGTATTATCGATTTGGACGCGCAAAAGCTTACAAGAAGTTCAAAAAAGAGTTTGTTTCAGAAGAAAAATGGAAGGTTACACGCCCTCTCGCTTTTGCAATATGTCTACTTGGGACAATGATGTTTCCCCATGGACCAAATTGCACGATCCATCCAAGTATAGTAATGGTTACTCGTGCTATTTTTAATGGAGTAGGCTACGGGTCTGCAAGAAAGTACTACAATTTGACCCTTATGATCCTTGCTGATATTTATAGGGCATTGGATAGATGCAAAAGTGGCACACATTTCTTTCAAGGGTGCAACCTGATACTTCAATGGTGGATGATGAGACACTTGATCAAAGCTCATGATCCAACAGAACCAGATCCCTTGGAAAGACCAAATAGACTCGAAAGTCACGATTGGTGGGTGCAACGTAATCATTTCAACAGGACTGGAGGCTAAGAGTTTTGGTGTCCGACACTTCAGGGTTTGAGAGAGAAAAATGTGCAGTGGTCTATCCAATGTTTGGTAGTAACCACACAAATTGTGATCCGAAGTGAAAAGGCCTCCTACTTGATATTTGTTGGGTTGAGAGGAACTCGGCAATATGCTCCTTCTCGAGTACTTAGACAACTAGGAGGGAAACAAGAGCTTTCTCAGATAAAAGACATGACAAGATTTGTGACGGATCATGAAAATGGCGAAGTCGCTTTTACTAAAAAGATGTTTCAATTATGGAAGACTCGAAGGGTATTGGGTGAGCCAGTGCCAAATAGGTTTTGTCCGGAATGTTCTAAGGATTACAATGAATGGTTAAAAAAGAGTCTCGCCGGAACTATCGAATCCGGTCCAAACGTACCCCATCTTATTGCAGATATTGGAGCCAAGCATCAAATCCGACTTCATCAACTCCAAGAGAGGTTTGATATGAATGTGTTAGAGCATCAACGTCGACACTCAAAAGACGCCAAAGTCATAGCTCAGTTGAAGCAAGAGCTACAAAAATCCAGGCAATGTATGTTAGAATTAGATGATAGCATGAAGCAAAAAATTCAGTTGATCGAGAGGTTCAGACATCAAGAAGAGGCTCGGTTGGCTAGAGATCACCTATGGGCGAACAAATATGCTATGTGGGAAGAAGTCAGCATAGCCAAGAGGAGCAGACTTGGTGAAAGATCAGGATAAACTTGGAGTTTGTTATCATCGCCTGCGTGGGATTACTTTATTTGTACTTTGTCTTGTAATTTATTTTTCGAACTCTTTTCCCCAATTTTACGTTTGTCAAACATTTTTTAATGCTATTAATGAAATATCTTAGGGATAATGAACTGGCTTAAAAAGACATATACATCCTTCAATTCGCTAGGCCTACCCTTGGCACAAAAGGGCCACATACATGTTTAGGACGCGATATTTGTCTGTTTACTTGTGTGTTTTAACTATTTATCTGGTACGTTGCTTTGAATGAGAATATCCTTAGCCCACTCCTTTTCAAAAATTTCCAAAAATTCCTACAATATCAAATACAAGTACTACCAAAATGTCCGACCAAATTCCATGAGTCTTGAGTTTCTCAGCCAGAAGTAAAATCCCTAATACCAAATCCTAAAATATTACTCTACCATCTCAGGAAAGGTGAAATTGCTGCTAAGATGGAAATAGGCAAATGTATCGACTTAGAGCTAACCGATGAGAATTGGAGGATGAAATTGCAGCGGCTCAGGCGAGGGATCCAAGAAACCAGATAAAGGAGAATAGAAGTGGAGTTTGTCACCGCGATCGCACAAGCAGCAAATGCGGCACTAGACGCGAATTTGGCAGCAAAGATGACAAAATGCGATGTTATAAGTAAAAAGACAGTTGTTGTACGGAAGGAACTTAACGTCTTCAAGAATGACATAGCTATGAGACTTCAGAAGATACACGAAAAATGCTCTTTTTTTCAATCAAGAAGCCAATAGCGGTCCCAAAGACACTCACCCTGGAGCTACTGAAGAAGATGCCGATGAGGAAATCATTTATATGTCTCCCTTTCTGGGACGTCTGAAAGGAGGAGACCAAAAGATTACTCTCCCGGCATATGAGCGGACACATAGCATGGGGCAAGAGTCGTGTCGTGTGCTCTCATTTACGAGCACCTTAAGGCGTCAGGTATGCTGAAGCCTCTCGAAGGAACCAATTTTGGGTTTAGGCATGAAAGCTCTCAAAAGACATGTGCCTACCACCCGAACCAAAAAGGACATACTATAGAGAAATGTGTGGAGCTTAAGGCAGCAATCCGCAACCTGATCAACATTGGGGAGATCCCGTATATGTGGGGTAAGAACACCATCCTTACCTGTGACCAACAGGAGCCTAGTATGCCGGTAACTGAGCACACTTTGTTTTATTGTCACTACTTCCTGTTTTTCAAGAAAACTTTGTTGGATATCTACAGTTCGTTAGTTCAAAAAGGAGTCTTGGCCTCTATCAGAAAGGATGACGAAACAATCGATCCTGTTGAAATTAAGATCTGGAAACCTGCCCTTATCATGATGCCATAAATCACAACATTGGAAGGTGCCTCAGGTTTCGCTATGACATGGAATCTCTCATCAACATGGGAAAGATTCAAGTTGGGTTTGTCCTTCGTGGCTAATACGGCAGTCAGAGGAAGGAGCTTCGGTGAAGGCACCATGTATCTTTTAGGAGTTTTCTTATTTGTTTTCACTTTCCTTGTAATCACTAGAAATGAATGAATGAAAATGATAATTTCTTTTGTATTCGAACTACGTAGGGCTTGAATTCTCCTTGGGAGATACGTAGGCAGCCTTTCAAGGCACGGCCCTTATCTTTTTCGAATTTTCTTTTCCCCCTCTTTCATTCTACTAGAAAACATTGAGTTCAGATCAATAGATGCCAGAAGATGCAGCAAGAATACCCTTAGCTCAACGCAATTTAGTTTTTTTGAGTCACTAGCCCCAAAATAAAATGAACAAATTCCTGCTTGTTTAAAAAATCAGCCCTCATTACTCGTGGATTAACGTGTCCTCAAACGAAGGAACTCTTATGTGTTTATATGTCTTCTATGTGATATCCTGTGTTATTCATCTATACCTAATACTAACATATTTGCCTTTGAATTGTTTTTTTCTACAGGTAGTTAGGACTAATCTGTGTTGATACACTGACCGATCATTCTTATTTCACTAGATCTAAAGGTCCTACAGATTCTTTCCCCAGTCAAAGTTCACAAAAGAGAAAAGCTGCAATGGGTTATAACAACGAAGAAACCAGCCTTACTGATGTCGTGGTGGCTCAGCCCACCCTTGCTGATCAGAATGAACTGATCCTACAGTCGCTGCAACAAATTGCTGAGATGAGGGTCGAGATGCAGAGAAAACAAGATTTTCCTCCTTTAATTTTTGGTGTCAATGCTCAACCAAACGGAAGACCTCTACCTCAAATTCCCCCTCCTAACATAGAACAAGCTCAAAACCCTCATTCAAGTCTTGCTCGTAATGCCTCCATCATTGACCTTACCGCCCAAAACCCCCATTACGCCTCAGCCTCTTATCAAACACCACCCCCTCCTGAAAATACCAACTAAGGTTGGGCACCGGACCGGGTTGTATTGGTACCGATCCGATACCGTTTCGGTACCATTCCAGTTCGGTAGTATTCGAGACGGAACGGGACACCGTGAACCGGTACACGGGACGAAATGGTATCACGATTTGATATCGGTGTATCAATACCGGTATATCCCGATTTATTCCAATTTCGTTTCGATCCGGTCCAGTGAATCCGATTAATTTTTTATATATATATATTCTTAGTCCAACGGCTAAATTCTGATAGTCCTCCTAGGGCTCAGCAAAGGCTGAAAAACCTGCTACCCCTGTCCCCCTGCCCCCTGCTCGTGCCGCCTGCCCCCCTGCTGACTAGTCCCATCCCCGGTCCCCACTCCCCACTAACCAATGGCAAGTCCTAGCCCCCCATTCTCCCAACGAATTTATTTCCAAATTCCAACGAGCAACGACTATAAATCTATAATTCTATATTTTCCAATTCCAAGTTTCTAACACATAATCACAAATTCTAAAAACTATATATACTCCCTCTTTTTATATTTTTAATTGCAGTTTATATATTTACAGTATTTAACAATTAAGAGTCATCAATTTCTCTCAATTCTCAATCTTTCTTAAAGTTTCATACTTTCAATATTCAAGTTTCAAATTTCAATCATATTATTTTGAAATTGTGAAGATTTCAACAATCATTTGGTGAATTTTGGAGTAGTTATCTTCTTCAAACTTCAAGTTTCGATATCAATTTTTCAATTTTCGATTATAATTATTTGTTCTTTACACGAGCGTTTGGTAACTTCATTCCACTCTCTAATCTTATATTTATTTTTGTATTTATTATTTGTAAGTTCTTGTTATATTTTATTTGTTCTTGTTAAATTTCGTATTTCATAATTTATAATTTTTTATCATGGAGTCTTCTAAAAATAGTGGAGGTAAAAATGGTATTATACACGGAGTAAAAAGTATGCTTACAAAAAGTAAGAAGGGTTCTAGTTCTTCTAAATCTAATTTTTCTCTTGTTAGAATGAATACTGATGAATTTACTCATGTGAATGAAACTAGTTTTTCTCGTCCCGATCCTATAAAAATTAATTCGGATACTCCTATAATTCCCGAAGAGGTTTATGAAAGTCATTATGGTAATTATCAAGAAAATGAAGATTTGATTAAAAGCATAGTAAAGAGTGGTTTGCATATATATCTTCTCTTGATGTTTGTGAAAATTCTAACATTGAAACATCGGTTAGAGGGTCAAATATGGTTCAAGGTGAATTAAATATTTCGAACCCAAGTGGTCCTCTTACACATCGAACCTATAATAAGGATCGTGATCGTGAAAATTTTGCTAAAATGGTTGTTGTTTGTGGTTTACCTTTCAGTTTTGGAGAACATTCGGGTTTTATTGCATATATTCGTGATACATATAATCCTAGTTTTAAAGGTTTATCAAGAATCATGATAAAAAGAGATATTTTTTGAATTCCAAGAAAAACATTGTCAATATTTGCGTGCCTATTTTAAAATAATGGATTGTAGAGTTGCTATTACCACTGATATGGGTCGTAGTCCTAATGGTTTTGATTATTTAACTGTTACTGCTCATTAGACTGATTATAATTGAAATTTACAAAACAGAATTATTGGTTATAAAATTATTCAAAAGAAAAAAACTGGAATGTATATTGCTACTACTGTGTTGGAAATTTTAGATTTTTTTGGTCTTTGTGATAAAGTTATTAGTATTACTTTAGATAATGCTTTTGCTAATTTAAATGCTATTAATATGCTAGAACCTAGACTTTGTCCTATTAGTAAATATGTTTTTCATGTTAGATGTGCTGCGCATATATTAAATTTGGTTGTTAGTGACGGTGTGAAATTATTTGAAAATAGTTGTGATAAAGTTGATAATGCTTGTTTTTATATTTTTCATATGAATAGTAGTAGTAGAGTTAATCAATTTAAAGAGCTTTGTAATGCATGTAAACTTCCGTTTAGAAAAGTTTCGAAGCATGTAAAAACTAGATGAAATTTCTTTTATGAAATGCTTGAAGTTGCTTATACATATAAAGAGCCTATTACTATGCAATTTAATAGTCATAATGCTTATCCTAAATTTAAACTTAATGATAGTGATTGGGATGAAGTAAATGAGCTTAGAATATTTTTGAAATCGTTTTATGATGCTACTAAAAAATTTTCTGGAATGTATTATCCTACTATTTCTGAAATTTTAATACATATATGTGAGATTTCATATATCTTTGCTGAATATAAAACAAATAAATTATTTACCATTGCTATTGAAGTTATGATTACAAAATTTAAGAAATATTTTTTTCCTTTCCCTCAAATTTAACTGCAATTCTTTTCAACCCTGAATATAAAGAATATGGTCCAAAAGCTTTAGTTGAATGCACTTATCAAAATTTAGATATTAAACTAGAAGAAACACCTGATTTGGTAACATGTCAAAATAGTATAAAATTACTTGCTAAAGAAATGTATGATAAATATTGTTTCTTAGATAATGTTGAAAATCCTCAAATGTCTATGCCTCAAGTAGGTGCCCATGGTAGAGTGAAACATAAACTTGGTCTTGACTCTTCTAATAAATGTGAATTTGTTAAATATCTTGAACAGGGTTCAGATAATATTACAAACGATGAAGGTATACCACAATTATTAAATTGGTGGAGGGCTCGTGGAACTCAATTTCTAAAACTTAGTAGGATGGTGAAGGACGTGCTTACAATTCAAGGATCATCAGTTGCTTCAGAGGCAGCTTTCAGCGCAGCAAGATTTCAAATTGGAGACCACAGATATTCGTTAGCAGAAGACAGTTTGGAGATGTCGATATTGTTTAGAGATTGGATAAATGCTGAGCGGAGAAATCAAGGACTTCCAAAGTTGGATAGTTAATTTGAACTTTTCATAGATTCAGCCATTGGATGTGGTAGTGACGATGGCATGGAACTTCAAGATCGTCAACGAGCTTTACCAAGACCAGTAGTTGATTACAGTCAATCTATATTTGAGTTAGAGAAAGGATTTACGGGACTATACAACTATTAGTATTACATTTGAGGCTTAGTTGAAACAGAACCCTTCCTAGAAGGTAGCTGCGTAAACTATGCACTCTACTAATAGTTGTAAATTGTAATTTGTAATACAAATTTAAATAAATTGGAATATTGGATTGATATTTTTTAATTTGTGACTTTGTGTCATTGTTTTATCCTTATTTTTATTTAATTTTTTAAAATTGCAAACTTAAGTTATTTAAATTACAAGTTATAAATATAACTTATAAGTTATAACATATTAATAAGTAATAACTTATAAACTTCAAAAGATTCAAATCTTGAAAACTTAAGCTCAAAAACATTTTTTTTAAAAAAAAATCTTTATTAAACTTAACTTGCATACTTCAAAAGATTCAAATATTTAAAACTAAGCTCAAAAACATTTTTTTTAAAAAAACTTTAGTAAACTTTACTTGCAAACTTAATAAGTAAAAATTTTAAAAAATATTTTAAAAATAAACTTAAGCAAAACTACATTATAAATTTCAAAACTATTAATTTAAACTTAGAAAAATAAAAAAACATTAATATTTTTGTATTTCAAAAAATTAAAATAACTAAAAAAAATTTAATCATTTTTTGAAATAGCTAGATGTGTCGTTCCATTTATCCCATCCCGTTCCATTTCGGTCCGTTCCGATTCCATCCCGATATATAGTGGGACGGGATGGAACCGTGTTTCCGTACCGGTAATTTCAATCGGATTCATCCCGGTACCGGTCAACAAATCGGTCAACCCATCTCATTCCGGTCTGGTATCGGTTCATTCCAATTCGGTGATTTCATTCCGGTCCGGCGCCCAGTCTTACTACCAACCTCTAAGCACCACTCCCTTCCCCTAATGCAAACCACCAAACTAGCTTATCCCCCCACAACCAAAATGCTAATAACCCACTGGCTTATCCCCCCACAACCAAAATGCTAATAACCCACGCACTTTCCTCCTTTACCAAAACCAGTACACCAACCCCCAGACTTTTCTCCAAAACTATCACGCCCTTTTAAATGACCAGATTCCCTCTATTGCTCCACCACTACCGCAAAAAGGCACTTTCCAAATACCAATCCCCAACGAGCATGATGCCCATGGTTCGGAGCTCGACCACTATGAGGAGAGGGAGAGAGAGATGAGATCAAAGGAAGAGACCATCAAGATAGATATGAAGGAGGAAATTAGAAAAGTCATGAAGGAGTTGAACTGCATTCCTGAGGTCGCCGGGTTGAGTCACTAAGACCTATGCGTTCACCCAAATTTGGACCTCTTGAAAGAGTTCAATGTGCCAAAATTTGACATTTTCGGAGGAACAGGGAACCCCTTAGCACACTTGAGGGCCTACTGTGACCAACTCGTAGGAGTTAGGAGAGACAAAGCTTTGTTAATGCGGCTTTTTAACCGAAGTTTGAGCGGAGAGGCTCTAGAATGGTTTACGTCTCATGAATCGAAATAGTGGTCTAGTTGGAACACTCTGGCTAAGGGCTTCATTGAACGATTCGCCTACAATGTGGAGATCGTTCCTGATCGTTCCTGATCGTTACTCCTTAGAGAAGATGAAGAAGAAGTCGACCGAAAGTTACAGAGAATTCGCATATAGATGGCAAAAGGAGGCAACTAGAGTTAGACCTCCTATGTCAGAAAAGAAAATTGTGGAAGTGTTTGTGCAGATGCAAGAGCCTGAATATTATGACAGAATCATGTTGCTTGTTGGAGCAAAATTTGCTGAGATAGTCAAGGTAGGTGAGACTATCAAAGATGGATTGTTAGTTAATTATAGTGATTCGTCTTATTTAAATTACCAGTCGAATTTATCCCAATTAACTCAATTTGCTACATCTTTAATATCCGATCGTCTATAATTTAAATTATATAGTCGAAGCTTAATCCAACTCTCACAAATTTAATTTGCCTTTACACTTGACCCATCTCAAAAAACCATTTTTTGGGCCTTCCTCTTGCAATTTCCAGCAGCTGCATACAATAATAATACAATGCCCAAACCAACGACCCCACTTCTTTCTTTTTTCTTTTTCATGCAATAGCCTAGAGACCCAGCCCAATTAATAATTTCCCACTTCGTAATACAACTCAACAGCATACCAAACGACCCGGCCTATCTCTAATTAATCAAAGAAACCCAGAAACAACTGTATGCAGCAAATATTAGCACGTTAACAGCAGCTTCTAACGTTAACATCACAACTGGCAGTAACGTTCACAAGCTTTATCTTAGAAGCAGACGACAATTTAGCAGCAGCTAAGCGACGCGGAACAGACGCGTGAACAACCCCTACGACCCTATACACACCTCGTCTTCTTCACGCGAGGACGAGTTCACGAAACTCCATAGCTAGTAGCAACAACGATGCCAAGTGAAAATCAATGCAAACAGGTAGTACGGTGCATCTTCTTTGTCCTCTTCTTCGCATCCCTCTCAGATCAGAGTCGCAGCAGCAACAAAAACACGCGTCTTCCCCCCTTTTCTCTTCCGGAATAGGGTGAAAATTGCAAGAAACAGGGGTTTGCCCTAATTTGGTGAAAGAAATTTTGAAGTTTGAATTTGAATTGTGCTCTTTTTGTTAAGATTTGGATCCATTTTCCCCCATTCCCGAATCTTATTTTCCTCCTATATATGGTCATGTATTATGCACTGTTGAAAAAAAAATTTGGAAAGAATTTTTTTAGTTGGAGAAAATATTAGAGAAATTAGTTGAAATTTGGGAGAAAGCACGGTAAACTACTAGTTACAATATTTACAAATAAAAGTTGGGGAATAGGACTTAGAAGTAGAAAGGGTGAGAGTCTAGGTATCGCTCGAGTCTTTTGCTTGCTTCTTTGTTCATCGGAATCTCTCGGAATCTTCGAAAGTCACTACTCTCCAAGCTCATCAGCCGTCCCAATTTTGCTACACTTTGGAAGGTAACACTCATTTTGCTTCAAACATATCTTGCTCTTAATGTGTTGTTGCTTGATTCTCAATGTGTGAGTTGTTTACGTGATAATGTTGGAGAATACTTCGACTCACTGCTTATCGTAAATTAGTATGTGGTTGGTTTGTTTGTTTCTGGATATTGATAAGAGTTGAGTTTTTTCATCTCCTTTGTCTACTGCTGCGTTTGTTGGTTTATGTTGGTTTATATTGTGACTTGGATTTGTGGAGATGTATTGAAATATTGGGTTTTGATTGCTATTACTCTTATTGTCCTAGCTTTTCTATACACCTCTATGATCGGTTTCGAAATTCCTATTAATCTTATTCTGTGTCTATTTGCTGTGAATCTGCTTAGGACTCATATTTTAGTGACAAATCGTAATGTATATTTCCTGTTTGCTTAGATTTGTTCACATTGATTTAATAATGAAACTTGTCAAAAACTTGTGCTTACCTTAGTCATAGGTTGTTAGCTTCGATAATCTTATGTTGCTATTTAGGGGTCAAGTGTGTCGGATTATTAACAATCTATCTAGCTAACGGTGTTCATCATAAGTAGTGGTTATATTCTTCTTAGATAGTAGCTTAAGCTTAACTGATTTTTACTACTTTAGCATGATATAAGTCACCAAATATTTGTTGAATCAGATTGTTTTCCTTGGATTTTCACTAATAGTTGGCCGTACTTGAGTTACTGTAAGTAGAACATTTGGTCATGACTCATTAGCTTATCCACCATACATTTAATTCTCCCTGCAAATGTTCAAAAATAAATAAATATATATATATATAATTTCTAGCCATTAGTTCATAGTGCTATTTCCAATAAAGTTCTTGAGTATGCATTTTAGTTGTTTGTGTTAGTAGTTGTTCAATTACTAAATATTTTTGTATGTCTCAAAGTTTGATGAATCTATGCCTGCTTACTGCTTCTTCGTTGGTAAAATCGCTTAATGATGATCTTAAATTCCTCATGTTAATTTTTTCCTTTCACTTTCTTTACATGTGGTGCTTCTCGGAGTCTAAATTGGACTCTTTTTCATCATCTCCCTGCATTTTCGGGTATTGAAGTCAGCCTTTGGTATTCGAGGGCGAAAAGGAAGCTAATGCAAGCCTCCAAAAGCTCAAAAAGAGTTGTATACCTGTTGTACACAACAGTAAACACTGCTATACAACAACTGTACACATGATATACAGGGCAGAAAAAATAAAATGCAGGTTGCAGGGGTCAAAATAGACTGAATACACTCGGTATACAGTCCAATATACACAAAAACATGCCTGAATACGACTCATATACAACGATATACCTTTGTTGTATACACATGTGTTTGAGAGCGAAAATGGGCTGAAGGAGGCCCAAAAACGCAGCAATAGGCCCAAATTTGACATGCTCTTCCTTTCCCTCCTTTATTATTTTATTATATTTGACTAACGCTTTGATTATCTTATGATTTAACTTAATTAAATTCCTCAAGAATGGTCATTTCATTTTATTTTTGAATTAAAGTATATATATTTTATTACTTAGTTTTTATTTTAATATTAGTCTTGTTGACATTTTATGAACCATTCCCCTTTAGAAAATTCCCCTTTAGTTCACTCCCCCTTAAGATAAATAAAGTGATGAAAATAATAATAGTAATAAATAAATAAGTTAAAATAAATGAGTCCGTTTACTTAGTTAAATTTAAAAAATAATTAGTTAAAACAAATGAGTTCTTTTACTTCGTTAAACTTTCAAAATTAGTCAAAGTCGTGAGTTCTTTACTTCATTAAATTTTAAAAAATAATTAGTTAAAATAAATGAATTCTTTTACTTAAGTTAAAATTTTAAAAATTAGTCAAAATCATGTTTAGTCAAATCGCCGGTCAACCGCAAGTTAGCGGGCATTTCGAGGGCCTAACACCTTCTCGGAATGTACATTGAACTTCGAACCCTTTTTTTTCAATCGATTTTATCTGTTTAAATCTTTTGAGAACCTTAAGTTTTTTCTTGATTTTTACTAAAAAATTAAGTGGCGACTCTGTTCTTTTGGAAATTCGATTTCTCTTAAACCATAAATTTAATCGATTTTTCGAAAACTCAGTCATTTTTCTTTTATAAATACTTTTAAATAAAACAAGTTCAATAACAAACAAAGAAAAATAGATGATATCTTTGATATTTTTAATTTATCATAACGAAGAATGCGATAGTAAAAGATATTTTGTGAATTATTCAATGGGATGGGTGGTTACTATAACAAATATTGATTTCGATTGATTCAATTTTTTTTGTGTAACCAATAGTCCAGCATAAGCTTTGCTTCTCCTAGGAAACCTCTAGGAATTAAAGTCATGTGGGTCCTAATTTATCACTAACTAGTGAACTTATCCATTCTTCGCACGGTTCCATTAACGTAACAAAGGTGTACAATTTTAACCACTTCATCGTGATTATTTTCTTAAGATTTCAAGTTATAAATGTAATTTTACAAATTTAGGAATTTGATTTTTTTTTTTTAAAATATTTTTGCTTGATCATATTCTCATTACCATGAAAATAATATTTTTTGTTGCATTAATGATATTTTGAAATCTTCTATTTTCCTTTTTGTTATGTTTCTTGATTATCTACCCTTCTTTGTGTGCATCTTTTTTCCCATATTGTTTTTCACTTAAATAATTTTTCCCCATGTAATCTCATTCTTCTTTGTATTTATCTTGATATTATTTTTCGATTATCCTTTATTTCTACTCTTATTTGCATTTCTTTACCCTTGTTTAATTATTCAATTCCTCTAAAATCAATAACTATTACTTCTTTCCTAAAAGGGAAAAGGGTCAAATATGCTCCTAAACTATTCGAAAAGGACTAGATATACCCCTATTTAAGTTTGGCTCACTCGTGCCCTCGCCGTCCAACTTTTCGTCTAGATATGCCCTTATGGGCGTTAAATGCCAAATGGAATTGCCACATCATTTATACATTACCACGTGACATTTATATTAAAGGGAAAAGGGTCAAATATACCCCGAAACTATTCGAAAAGGTTTAGATATACCCTCTTTTAAATAAATTACCCGATCCGTTTTCAACAATTTTTTTTTGGTAAATCCCGAAAATGAGTAATTGACTAATAAAAAATAGAAAAAATATGAAAAAAATATATAAAATTAACGCCAAAAATTCACAAATAAATAGTAACCTTAAATTCAACAATTTTTTTAAATTTTTATTTTTTTCGATAAATCACGAAAATGAGTAATTGATTAATAAAAAATATGAAAAATATAACCTAAAAATTCAGCATAAAGTCATTTTCATATTTTTCGTATTTTTTATTAATCAATTACTCATTTTCGTGATTTATCGGAAAAAAATAAAAATTTAAAAAATTATTGAAATTGTTGAATTTAAGGTTACTAAATTTATTTGTGAATTTTTGGCGTTAATTTTATATTTTTTTTTTCATAGTTTTCCTATTTTTTGTTAGTCAATTACTCATTTTCAGGATTTACCCAAAAAAATAATTAAATAAATTGTTGAAAACGGGTCGGGTAGTTTATTTAAAAGGGGGGTATATCTAGACCTTTTCGAATAGTTTAGGGGTATATTTGATCCTTTTCCCTTTAATATAAATGTCACGTGGTAATGTAAAAATGACGTGGCAATTTCATTTGACATTTAACCCCCATAAGAGCATATCTAGACGAAAAGTTGGACGGCGAGGGCATGAGTGAGCCAAACTTTAAATGGGGGGAGGGGGGTATATCTAGACCTTTTCGAATAGTTTAGGGGCATATTTGACCCTTTTCCCTTCCTAAAATAATTAAAATATTGTATCAATAATTGCACCTACGAATTTACTTTGTTATGTTCAAAAAATATTCTTAATAAGCATATAAGCATTTTTATTGTTGTTATTAAAAAAATGACTAACTCACTTTAGAATCGAAACTCAAACAAGGTGAGGTTATGAAGGAGTCTATAAATTAAAGGTAATCTCAATGGTCGTCTTATTGCGAAAATGGTTATAAATTCGAGTAAGTAAGCAAATAAAAAAGAATTTATCGACGAAGCAAAACTTTCCATGTTAACATATAGTTGCCCCATTGAGATTTTATTTAATGGCCGAGAAAGATTTCTTGTTTTCGAATTTATACCCAATGGAATGATATTTTTGTGGTACTTTATGTGTTGTTTTAAACTGCCATAGATTTGTATATTAAATAATTGAGATTATGACAATGGAAGATTTGAATATTATTATAAATACTATTAAGAGCAGAATTTATGAAGATGAACCTGTGTGAGCTAGCTCACGGAGATAACTTTTTAAAATAAAAGAAAGTCAACAAAAACAAAGAGAAAGAAAAAAATAGATAAATAATTAAGATCATTGTCCATAGAAATGTGGCAATTCTACCATTTCTATTACCACACTTTGTCCGAGTAAATATATCACATACAAATTTTCAATAAATTTAATTCGTAGTGAATATAGAAACAATAAACTATCAACACATATATATGTATTAGATTGCAACACAAATTTTAATACCCATTACAATGAAAAACGAAAGTACATACGTATGTTCATGATTCTTTAATTATTTCTCATATAAATCTGCTTGACAATGTGACAAATATTACAGTTACACAATAACGTAACTCACTTGATTAACATATATTTGAACTTGAATAAGAAAAATATATCAAAATGATAACAGTTTTTCTAGAAAATATGGTTATGTAATTGCTTAAGGATCAAGAATAGGAGTCAATTTATGTACGTACACTATTTAGGTACATACTTGTGGATCATAAAGGACTCGACTTCCTTTATAAATCAAATAGAAGACACTACTTAATTATAGATACTCTATAATGCAGAAATTATTTAAACATATAGATATGTGAAAGCAAGAAAATAGAAGTGCTGGATTTACTATATGAGATGATGTTTATGAGAAATATGCACATAAATATAAAGAATAAATAAGAATATTGTCAATTATGACGTAATATTTTTTTACTCCTCCCTAGTAGTACCCATCCTTTTTGCTCTGTTGTGACTCAACAACTCAACCTTTGGAAATTCTCTAAAAAATTACCCATGTATAAAAAAGGATAATCTTGAAAAAAAATGTAAAGTAAAATAACATGAAACAATTATGACACAACCAAATTATAAGAAAATAAAAGAAGATACCTTTGCCATGTATCTTAGTACGTACACTATATGAGTTGAAATATAAGACCAAAACCTATTTTGGTACTCCTTTTAATAACCTGTCAAACGGTTAGAAGAAGAGGAGAAATTAAGTGTATGAAAGGATGGTCTTTTCATCTCCCATTTATTTGATTTAAATGTGTTTTAATTCTAATAGATGTCTCAAACAGAACGTGTTTCCTCACTAACTGCTCCATTAGAACTTTTCAGTTTTGTTTCTTCATTAATTGATTAATGCATTTAGGAATGGAGGTCATAGAAAAGTGTCACATCACCTCCTCTGTGATCCTCCTTTATATATATACTAGTGAACATAGTCGCGCTTCGCGCAATCATCAAAATTTTATTAAATAGATATATATTTTTTCATAAATTTAGTCTTTATAAAAAATAAAATTATCTATATATATTTTATTTGTTTAGATTACATTTACAAATATGAATATTTTTATTGAAATTTCATTAGTTAATTGGTTGATCTCTTTAATAAATTCAGGTATCATTTTTTTCCGTATACAATTAATTGAAATTAATTGAAATATAGCACAATAATGGGTTAAAAGGAAAATATCAGTGGATAGTGCCTTCGTTTTTAAAAAAAAATGATATTCTTCACATACATTTCTTTTTTTACCCTAAAATAAAATCAAAACTTTTGAAAAGTAGAATTCCAAAAACTAAAAACTCACCTTTTTTATTTTTACATTTAAACAATCTTGGTATTTTTCCAAAATGTTAAATAAATGACTTGCATTTTAACTTCATGTAACACATAGCAAAAACACAAACCAATTTATTATCAACATAAGCCAACATCTAACATGACCTTGATAAATTTAAAAAAACATTACAAAAATCCTTACAAAATCTAAAGAAATTAAATTAAACTTCAAGTTATAGCATTTACCATAATATGCAATAAATATAGAAAAATGTGAGAACAACATAAATTTAGATGAATTCGAAAAGTGAATAATAAGTGCAACCGCATATTCCTAAATTAAAGTTATTTTTAGATGAAATTAAGAAAAGTAATCAATAAATTGTCATGAAATCTTGAATCACTATAATAAGAAAGTGAAAAATATGTGCGCTCAAATTAATTTGATTTAGAAGAACTTAAGGAAAGTATACAATAATATTATATTGTCATGAAATCTTGAATCACTATAATAAAAAAATGTTGAGTACAACACTTTTTTTGCAAAATTCTCGAGGCCACCAACTCTGTGTGAATGACAATATTAAGATTAGTAACTTCAAAAGAAAAATAAATAATTTTCAATGTGCATAAAGTATGCATATCGTACACTATCCTAAGATAATAAACATCACAATGAAACAAAACGTGTCATTACTTTCTATTTTTTGAATAAAACCTCAATGTGTATTTGACAAAAATTATAGAAAGACAACTCCCATGCTGATAAGAAAATGGTCAATCTGGTAGCGCATCGACGTCTTGAGCTAGTCAATGAAATATTTTAAATAATTTAGAAAGCTTTTACAAGTATAAAAAGTTACCATGAAACATCATACCTTCTTAATTATGACAGATCAACTATAAGGTGCATGCTTACATGTACAATTAGCTATCCATTCCTGATTGCAACAAAATCTCATATAATCAAATTTGATATTCTATAAAGGTGAGATGTAAGAAAATCGTCTACAAATCATACTATCGTTCAAAGCAATCTAAATATATATCATAGAAAAATTATTTGCTTCTACATAAAATTTAACATTTATAACAAAAATATGTTAAAAAGAAAAAAAAAAGATAGATTTGCTAGTCAGGAAACATACCTCAAAGCTTGATGGCAGTTGATCTTTGTTGTTATTCATTTTCCACAATAATCTGGGAGTGACATCTCCTCTTTCTTATATTTCTAATTGTTAATTGTTAATTACCAATTAATTTAAATGCTAATTAATGGGGGTAAGCAGTAGTTGGGCTAGGGGCTATCTGTTAATTAGGATTTAGGAGTTACCCAAAAGTTTTGAAAGTAAACGGATGTCTTTTCCTATTCATAGAGTAAAAGCTTAAAATTAATAGAATCGTTTTTTTCTCTTTTTATTGACTTGATTATGTTACACATTAATTTAAAATAAAATAAATATGAAAAAATTAAAAATAAATGTCAAAAATTTGGAAAAAAAAGATAAATGTTATTCTTGACTTTAGAGACATGACACATCAGCAACTTCATGTTTCTCTTTTATATAAATATATAGATTAGTTACAGTAGCCCGTGCTAGCACGGGCCCAACATATTTTTTTATTTTTTATTTTAATTTATGTGACATTAATAAAATATTAATGGTCAAACAATTTGTTTGTATGTTCTTTAAATTTTAAGTTGTTGATTATTGTGGTTAATAATACTTTATATGTAATTTTCAATATTCTCTTTGTCCCAATTTATGTGTCATTGATAGAATTTCGAAAGTCAAGCAAATTTTGTATATGTCTTTTAGATTTTGAAGTTATTTAATTATTATGAGTTATAGTATATTTTACGTATATGTTACTTTTTCTATCCCAAACTATGTGACATTAGTAGAATTTTGAGAGTTGATAAAATTTTTTGTATGTCCTTTAAATTTTGAAGTTGCTAATTATTGTGTGATTTTTAGTACGCTTCATGATATTTCAAATAATATATGTTGTTTCCTCTATCCTAATTTATATGGCACTAATAAATTTTGAGCTTCAACCAAATTTTATAGATGTCTTTATAATATTTTAGGGTTTAATTACCTCTTTTTAATTTTTAATTCATTAATATGCTTTCTTCACAATTATCAGTAAAGCTACCTTAAACGGTGATGTGGCGCTCTCTATGACCTTCACTGTCATTTTTCTTTTTTCTCCCTTTTTGAATTTTTCTCAATTATATTATTTTTAAAAGTTATTTTCATAACTCACACTTCTTCATCTTCATAAATTATACTTTTATTTAGTATTAATAATATTCATAACTTTCAAACCTTTTATATTCATAACCCCAAAAAAATTAATTTTACATTAAATTAAAATATTCAATGCCTTTCTTTCTTTGGAGATAAATGACATTAAATTAAAATGTTTGCCTCAATATGCTTAAGAGCTAGAATTCTTAAAGTTCATTTTAACTTTATGTATTCTTTTGTTGGAATAGCTTTCTTTTTATTTTGTATGTAGTTTGTTGATGATTTTTAAGAATTTTGTTTTTTTTTTGCTTTTTGTTAATCTTATTAGAACTTTTGTTATATATGTTGTATGTTATTTAATATATTGATAGATTTTTAGGATTTTTTTTTCTTTTATGTTAATCTTATTTGAACTTTTATTGTATTAAGTAAAAAGTATTCTAATTAATTCTACTAAAGATTCATTAATTGAATGCTGAGAGAAATTAATTAATGTGAGAAAAGTACTGAAAGAAAGACTTAATCCTACTCCATCCGTCTAATAATTATTGTCTATTACACTATTTTGGAATGTCCTACAATATTTGTGCACTTTATGAAATCAATGGATAGTTTACCCCTTATCATTATCTAAATTGCTAATTATTGTTGTATGATTTGTAATATCTTTTACGCAATTTTCAAATAATAAAGGTTATTTCTTCTTTCTCAATTTATGTGGTACTAATAAAATTTTGAGATTCAATCAATTTTTTTTGTCTTTAAAATATTCTATTGTTAATTATCAGTAAATTATTGTACTTTTTAAGTAATTTTCAAATAATATATATTATTTCATTTGTCCAATTTATGTGTCACCGATAAAATTTGAAGAGTTAATCAGATCTTTTACATATTTTTATATCTTTTGAATATTTAAGTAAATAATTATTGTGATTTATAATATTTTATACAATTATTTAAAAAATTAAACAACAAACAAAACGAATTCATCATAGGAAAATTACCAAAGCATCCTTCAATACATCAATAATGGGTCCCACTTTTTGTTTAAAAAAATATGCATATTGGGAGGATATTTTTATCCAAAGTGGAAATAGAATAAGTATAAAGCATAAAAGTTTTTTAAAATTTTTAATTGTTAATTCTTATTATATGATTTGTAATACTTTTATGCCATTTTCAAATAATAGAGGTCATTTCTTCTTTCTGAATTTATGTAGTACTAAAAAATTTTGAGATTGAATCAATTTTTTTTGTCTTTGAAATATTTCTAGCTGTTAATTACTGTAATTTATAGTACTTTCTAAGAAATTTTCAAATAATATATATTATTTCATTTGTCCCAATTTATGTGTCACCAGTAAAATTTAAAGAGTCAATCAGATCTTTTATATCTTTTAAATATTTAAGTAATTAATTATCGTGATTCATAATATTTTATAGAATTATTTAGCATAGTAAAATAAATTTAAAAGAAACAAACAAAACGAATTCATCATAGGAAATTACCAAAGCATCCTTCAATACATTAATAATGGGTCCGACTTTTCATTTTTAAGAAATTGCACATTCGAAGGATATTTTTGTCCAAAGTGGAAATATTGTGTAAAAAATGTGTATTTATTGTGATTTTGAATGTTTTGTGGGGTAATAGGACGTACACAAAGTTAAGGTGTCTTTTTGAAAACCTGGGACAACTTCAAGTATCACTTAATGTTTTTTCTCAAAATCTAATTTACTTTCGTAAACTATGTGTCAGATCAAAATCAAATTAACAAATTCAAAAGGAATGAGTAATAAATAGTTCATACAATGACATATTTATTATTTAAAAAAAGTACTCCTTTTGATTGAAAGCTAACAAGATAGTTACAATGTAACTAAATACAATAAAAATCTTTGCATTGTGGCTTATTATATATATATATATATATATAAATAAAAATGGGCCCAAATGAGGTAGGTAATTAATGGTGTTAAATTGTCCAATAATATAAATTTTAAAGGTACAACCATAAAAAAAGAATGTACAACACTATCTAAGCACATATCATCCAACACTTGTCATGTGCTAAGTATTAAATATTCCCACTTATCATATATAGTAATATATATGATTACTAGTCTAATGCTACTTAGCATAATTATCATCTACCCTAAAAAGCAAACTTAGTTTCATAATTACACATGCCATAATCGATGCAAATTTCTTATTTTATGATTTGCATTAAATAAACGTGCTAATTTTTTTTAATCTTGCCATCCTTAATTAAGCGCTCACACTACATATTGATGTAAATCTTATGACTTTTCAAGTCCTAGATAGACCCTAATGTAATGTGCATGAATATTGCTCGTCTTTGTTGTATAGCACTATCTTTATGCCAACTTGTACATTTTTATTTTTATTTTCATTTTAGGTTTTTATTCCAAATATGTGACATCATTTATATATCACTATTGTAACAACTTTCCTTATTTTCAATAATTATAATTTCATTATGCTATTTAAATGTTAATACTTTGATGTGATGTTTTCTTCTTTTCATATCGAATTGACTTTCAATTATATATATGTTTTAATTAAAATTGAATACATCGATATCCTTTTAATAAATTTTATTTAGATACTCAAATTTCGATTGGGCACATGAACACTGCAGGATAAAATATTTCTATTAGACACTTCCGATTTATAGTTTTGGAAAAAAATCTAGGCATTTTCTCAAGAAAAGTTAACTACTTAAAAGTATGTCATCTCCTTCAATTATACGTATTATTTTCACTGAGTTGTTAAATCTCAGGCATCTTTAATTTCAATTGATGTTGTAATAATTAAAAAAGGATACATATTTTGCGATTAACTTAAATATATGATGATGTTTGAGAACACACGCAAAACTATTTCTAAAATATGAGTCAAAATTATTTAATAAAAATATTTTAATTTATTATGTGTCTCAGATACTCAATTAAAACACATCCTAGTTCAAATACCTTAATAAAATTTACTAACGTGATTTAAAGGGTGTTCAACCTATGTATAAGCAATCCTAAGCATCGATATGATGACGGCTAATTTAATAAAATATAACACTTGATTCCACTTGTATTTTTAATATTAGAAAATAAAAATTTCTAATTTATTATGATGTTAGTGCTGCAGTCAATTCTTATATACAAATTGAAGAATAATAATGCTAGGACTTCCAACAAGTTGCTTCCTTGCCACATTCAATCTTGTTTAATCTTGACCTTGGGAAATCTTAATATTAAAGGATAAGAAACAAAAGTAAAGAATTGTCTTTTTTCTCTTTTTCAAGTTGAAAATATTTTACAATTTAACCATTTGAAGATTTTATTTATTTTTGTGTGTGTGAAGATTGTTCTCAAAAAGTGCAATAGAAAATCGAGCTAAAATGTATTCAAATTTCTTGAATAAATTAAGAAACAAAACAAATACATCAAAACATACACACCATTAACAATACATTGTGATTTGCTTTAAATATCTGATGTTCAGAATTAACTAGCTCAACTAATTTGAGTTATTGCCGTAAAAAAGCTCGCTAGTGGGGGTTCTAACGCTCCTTACCATACAAAATTTTGTTCTCGGGGATTAAGCCTGAGATCTCTGCTTAAAAATAAAATAATTTTTATCATTTGGTATGTGGTCTCTAAATTTTCTTATTCTTTTTTAAATTTTAAATTTCTACTTGCATTATCTAAATTCTTGCCTCAAAAGTCCTATACAAATGAGTATCTAAGTATATTAAATATGAGTAGAAGACTTTTGTTGATTCTTTTCCCTTGCACTTCCTTTTTCATGATCTTGATCACTTATTATGTCGATCTTATTTTCTTTGTTCTCTTTTTCTTCATTCCCTTTTGTCTTCAAACCACTTTTAGAGTCAAATGAGGGAACCACATAAACAAATGAGCCAATTGGTATATCTTTTAAGTCCAAAATAGGTTCTAATATCTTGACCACATTGCTCATGGTAGGTCTAGACTTGGGTTGATGGCTCAAGCATTGATAAGCCAATGTAGACACCTTTTTGGCTCCTTGACTCGAGTACTCGCCTTCAAGTCGCGGGTCCATTATTCTTTCGAGCTTGTGTGAATCTCGTAGGAAGGGCTTAGCCCATTCCACCAAATTTTGCTCCCTACTTGCACGTTTCTTGTCAATCGCTTGTCGTCCTGTTAATAATTCTAACAAGACAACTCCATAACTATATACGTCGCTCCTAGTTGTCAAATAACCTGTTAAGATAAAGGTCATATACTTTTAGTCCCAAGTATTTATCATTTTGACAAATACAATGTTAATCAATAAATACATTTAAAAGAGAGATAAAGTATACTTTATAGAAAATATTCTCAAGATTAATGGGATCATGTTACTAAAACTATAAAATAATGGTGGACCTATATAAACACTATTGGGTGCTCAAGCAACTATTGTTTTTTTTCATCCAAGCACTACATGTAGAAGACAAATTTTAAAAATCCAAGGTCCGTCACTATCTTTAAAAACATTTTTTCTTTAAAATTGAAGTATGAATACAAATTATATTTACCGGTCATCATGTACTCGGGTGCAGTGTAGCCATAAGTTCCCATAACACGAGTCGTGACATGCGTGTCACTACCCTCCGGACCATCCTTAGCTAGTCCAAAGTCGGAAAGCTTAGCCGTATAATCCTGAAATTTCAAATTTAATTTTTCATATAAGCTATAGTATGGTCTAAATTAATCAAAAAGGATGTTAAAATTAAATAGTATTAAATTTTCAAGGTAGAAAATTAAATTAATTATAGATTATTACCGAGTCTAAGAGGATATTCGAAGCCTTAAAATCTCTATATATTACTGGCTTTTTTTCTCCATGAAGAAATGCTAACCCCTTTGCAGCATCAAGTGCAATCTTCATTCTAGTTAGCCATGGTAAGCTACTTGAACATCCTGTTTTAATCGCAAAAATAAAAAATAAAAACATGTTCAGCTTAAAAGCGGCCAAAGTCATGAACATGAAGTATGCCGATATCAAATATTAGCAATATAGGTAGCAAATAGACGGATTGGATCAAATTTGAGTGAGTAAACATGAGCAGACACTTTGAGTTAAAATGAAATAGGCCAAATAATAGGTCATTATTCAACCTTTTTTAAAATTGAACAATTTACTAATAATAGGTTTATTTTGCCACATCTAAATTATTATAAACATTAAAGTAAGGTTTTAATGGAAAAATAATAATAATTCACAAGAATGTTAATTATGAGAAACATACTTCTAAATAATTGGTTCTCTAGATTGCCTCTTGCAATGTACTCATAAACAAGAAGCCTTTGCTTATCCTCCCAGCAATATCCAATCAACTTAACTAGATTTGGATGTCTCAATTGGCCAAGTAACACTACTTCTGTCTGGAAAAAAAAACAATGAATATTAAACTATTAGTAATAATTGGAATTAAAAAGAAAATATAATACTTCTTTTATTTCATTTTATGCGTCTATTTTTTAAGTTGCATATTTAATACCCTAAAACTCAAACACATTCAACCTTACACACATTTTTAGTTTAAAACACCGAGTTCTAGGAAATCAAAAAATGGATTCATATTCAAGATCAATTGAATTTTATTGGAACCGCTCATATTCGGTTCATCTTTCAGAACCATATACATATATCTTAGATCTGATGAAATAAGATGAATTAATTTAGACAATATTTTATAAATATGTAATTATCTTGAATATATTGATCATTTATTTATTTTACGATAGCTCAGAAGGAAAACCAAATATAAGATTCAGAAGTCTTTTTGTACTTTTCTTAAACTCCGTGTCCAAACAAGACAGATAAAATATTACTTACCAGCCATTCAATATGTCCTTGATCACCTTCCAAATCCAACAACTTAACAGCAACAGGTTGAGCATCTAAACCATACTTAATTTTATCATCAATAAACCCCTTATGGACAGGTCCAAATCCACCTTCCCCAAGAAAATTATAAGATGAAAAGTTACTTGTAATAACTTTAAGTTGAGCATATGTAAAAACATGAAGATTTGTTCCAATTATAGCATTTGATGAAAGATCACTCATACAGTTTGATAGTGATTCTGGATTACTAATATCACCAACACCTAACCTTGAATTTCCATTAATCTTTTCATGATGTGGATGAATAATTGCATCATTAATCTTAACATTGAAGCAATTAGGTAGTAAACCTTTCAACAAAATTTTGATAGCCATAATATAAGGTGTAACACTAGAGCTAATTATTATTATTATTTTGTATATATTTTGGGATACATGAAATAAATAAGAATGATAATAAGAAGGGGTATGGGAGACTATATATATAAACATATGAAGATATTAAATGAAGTGTGAAGAACGAAATTGAAAGTCTTTAAGGTCAAATGATAAATTTAATAAAAATAATAATAGTAAAAGTATAGTTGTTAGTTAATTACTATTATTTCATTATTTGCCGCGTATACAAGCAAGGGAGGAGTTTCCTTATATTAGGTGTAAAAACATGACGGCACTAAGTTTCTTTTGTTTTTCCACTCCTATTTTGTTTGCTTGGTCGGAACTATGGCTCGTTCCGATCCAGTATCGAAAACACACCTAAATTTAACGTAAAATTTTAAATTATTGATAATTAAAAATATTTTTTTACTTGACTAACTGAACTTAAATACATCTCTGATCTTGTAATATGAGTAAACTACATCTTTAAATTTTTATCGAGTTTAGGGGTGTTTTTCAATACTTCTCTCGACTTTTTATTAAGTCACTATGCCCCTACAAGAGTTTGAGACCACTTGTTATGTCATGTGGCAGATTCAAAAAGTGTATATATCTAAGTTTAGTAAATCAAGTAGAGAGGTATTTTTAAGACTGTCAATAGTTTGAGGACAAATTTAATAATTTGCGTCAAGTTCAAAGGTATTTTTAATACTTCTCTCTTAATAAATAAGGTATCAAAATATTCTATGACGTCATCTTAATAAACCACGTGTCTCCATGGATTGTATATTATTACAAATTTTCAAGTGCATATATTTTTACAAAATATTCACTGCTCCAAAAAATCGATAGTAGTACTTAGTAATTAATTATTTTTTGATGTAATCCTTTCACATAATTTGAGTTACTACACATGTCGAGCATGTGTCTTGTTTAGTTAAATTTTAAAATGATGAGTATTTTTTGTAAAATTTAAACTTACAGTTCAAGTTTTATATTTAAAAAAAAAAAATCAAAATTCTGCTATTTAAAGAATTTGAGCTTTCAAATTATGATGTGAATTTTAAGTTGAAATTTTGTTCACATTTTATAAACAAATGTTTATTTCAAATCAAGACTTTAAATTCAAACTCTAAATCATATGGCCAAACACTTAATATTATTATGATATATGCACCAACACTAAGAAGAAGTGTCCTAGTATTGCTAGTTATAACATGCCAGGTCAAGTTAAAAATAAAATAATATATATATATATAAGTGTTTTTTGAAAAGTATTATTGAAGAGTAACCTGTTATGTTTGGCAAAACAAATCAATATTAAAAGTATATCTACCTATTTTAAAATATCAATATGTATTTGGGCCAACATTATAAAAATACCAATTACATGGAAAATGATTTTTAATCATAAAAATAAGGGAACATTGTATAAAATAGGAAATTATTAATTCAAATTAAATACTATAACCACATTTCGATTTAATTGTAACCCGTTGCAAACTGTTGTCATTCGCCTCTCTCCCTGAAATTCTCACTCGCCACTCTTGTTTCTCGCTGGCAGTCTCTCCCTCGCCTCTCTCACTTTTATACAAACACAAATGTATTAAATGTGACTGTGTTTGTATAAAGTGAGTGAAAACTATACACATACATATCTTTTCGTTCGTCTCTCTCCCCATAGAATCTCGCTCGCCACTCTCCCAGATCTCGCTCGTCACTCTCACTTGCCTCTCTCACTTTATACAAACACAAATGTATAATTTGCGTTTGTGTTTGTATAAAGCGGGAGAATTGTATATACAAATACAAATACATATATTTTTGTCCTATGCACTTATAATTATACAAATAAAGATCTTCCCCTGCGCCCAATTTTCTTTTGTCTTTCTCTCTTTCTCGCTTTATACAAACACATATTATACAATTGATTCTTTTGCATATGTATACCAAAACATATTATACAATTGATCTTTTGTATATGTATACCGAAATATATACATATTAATTGCCATAGCAAACATAAAGTTTGCTATGGAACGCAATATACAAACTATAACTATAACATACAAATATAATTTTTATGTTTGCTAAACCTAAAATTTAACAATAATTTAATATTTTACTCAAATTAAACACTTACTTTTCATATAAAAAATATCAAATATCTTAACTTTCTACAATAAGTAAAAAAAATGTTTGTTTTTTTTTTTTAAAAAAAAGCAATTTTAATTTTCCAAACTAGATCGAATAGGTTATAACCAAACTTTTGTGTGTATATATATAAAAAATCCTCAATTTATGTGGCACAATTAAAATTTTGAGATTTAAATTTTTAAGTTTTTAACCATAAATTCATACATAAAAGCAGATTTTCTGAAATAAAATTTATATGCTTGAAAAGTAGGTAAAGAATACCATAAATCATCATAATTAACAATTTAAAAGGTATATAAACAAATTTCAATTATAAAAAAAACTTGATTGACTCTCAAACTTTAAAAAAAAAGTACTTTATTAACTTTTTTTTTTATAAATAAACGCGAGTTAATAATAATTTAAAAACAAAGATAAATAATCTTTAATAATCAATTAAATTTGCACTCATAAAATAAAAATTCATATCTATATACATAATAATATAAATCCAACACGCTAACAAACTAATTAATCTTCTCTACAATTTAACTAATATATTTGCTGTAGAAAGATGTGTGGTAAACATGAGAAAAGTTATCTCTTTAAAAATGAAAAGGAAAGAAAAGGGAAAAAGGGTCGATGAAGATAGAAAGAAAAAAGAAGAGGTAGTGGGAATAGTGGTGTTGATGTTGATTGAGTCCTTATCATTTTACTAATGAGTATCCTGTCTGTTTTAATTTATTTGATCTATTTTAATTTAATAATGAATTTTAAAAAATAAGAAAATTTTAAAATTTTATAGTCTTAAATTAATAATATGTCAAAACTTAAATATATCAAAATATCTTTTAATTTTGTGATTTTAAACATGTTATGTCAGAAGATGAAATTAAAAAGTTGTTAGAAAAAAAGAAGGAAAGCAAAAATTTTCTTTTAAAAAAAAAGTGGAATACAGAAAATATAGGTCAAACAAATTAAAACAAAAAATATATAATTCGGCGAATTTTTGTAAATAGTCATTATAATAAACTTAATTATTTTCATAGTTATAGTTTGCATATTTACGGGTTGTAGCTATAGTTTAAATTGCCTCGTTCATATAATTTACGGGTGAGTTTGTATAGTTCCCGGGTACGTTTGTATATTTGAACTATTTTTGTATAAACTCGAAATAACGAATTTATACAACACAAACATCTGAACTTTAAACAATTATACAAATCATATTATACAAATTTACACTATATAAAATTTCTACAAATTATATTATACAAATTCTGAATTATAGTAACATGCAAATTATACAAACTCGAAACCCAAACCCACGTAATTATCACTGAATATTGGTCGCGAGTGGTAGTTAACTAAAACTATAGCTATGATGACTAATTAACTAGTACTGTTTACTTAACCATGTAATTTTTCCATTATCATATGTCTAATTTACACAATCATATCACTTAAAAAATAATTATAAATAATTTAATTAATAAAATAGTATTGAGTTACAACTTATAGTGTTTAAAGTTATAAATATTTTAATAAAAAAATAAATTACATTGACAAAGATTTATTAGTATTCCACTTAATTAATTTACCATTTCTCTTTTGGAACTAAACATTCCACGAGGCAAAATTATGTTAATTTCCAAGAAAGTAGTATTTGCAATCATTCTCAGTGTGGCCATGTCTCACTTTGTGGGACGACTTCCGCACATATTTGGTCAATAATATATTTCGTTCGGTTCATTTGCTAATAAAATAATTAATTTAAAATAATTATTATTTTAAAAAATAGAAGATAATTAAGTATTTATTTTCATATTAATCTTTTACCCAATAAATGAAATGAAAGGAAAAAACTACTATGGTGAAAAAGAGAGTAGTACTAAATTAAAATAAAAAATTAATTAGCCAAATTATGTTTTAAATTTTTCTTAAGAGCGCGCGAAGAACAACACGATAAGAAAAATGGATGGAAGAAAGTATTAACCCCTCCCCCCACCCCCCAACCCACCATTTCATATTATTTGATCCCGATTGACTTGTTACATGTTTTAACAAAACTTTGATTAGATGTGTATATCATCAAACTATCTTTACTAATGATGGTGTGGGTAAAAAAGTTAATAAAACTCTATTGAAAAATAAGATGCAATTAATTGTTAATTTCTGCCTTACCCTTCCTTACTCATGAATCATGATAAATGTGGTTAAAAGAGTAGTATTGAAATTTTATTAAAGAATTAATAAGACTTACTTAATTAATTACTTTTTTAGTTAATAGTTTTTTTTTAAAATACATGTAAAAAATATGACAAGTAAAATGAATAAGTCGAGTCTCTAAATATATATATTATTGAAAATCTAAAGCTAAAAGAAAGACTACCAAGCTTGACTATTTAACATTTGTTTGAATAAATAGGAGTCCGGAGTCAAAAGGGCAAAAACAATCGCTGCTAGGGCAGCCATTTTGTAAAAAAAAAAATTTTTTATTCAAAATCGCTGCCAGGGTAGCGATTTTGTAAAATAATAAAAAAATTATTAAAAATCGCTGCCACAGCAGCGATTTTGTAAAACAAAATTATTATTATTATTTTTAATTAAAATGACTGCGATTTTAAGTTAGAATTTTTTTTTCCTTACACATCGTTGCAGGGCCAGCATTTTTCATGCCTAGTGCTATTATTTTCATGCCTATTGTTAATTATTAATAATATAAAAATGATAAACAAGACGGACAGTATACTCAATAAAATTGTTGAAGCATGAGGAAAATTGAATTATATATCATAAATAATAATAAAAGAATATTAAATTTAAAAAAAAAACTTTTTTCAAAAAAAATCTTAACCAAAAACTTTTTTTTTTTAAATTCTTAACCAATTTGTCAGCGATTTTGGTTAAGAATTTTTTTGAAAAAAGTTTTTTTTTTAATTTAATATTCTTTTATTATTATTTATGATATATAATTAAATTTTCCTCATGCTTCAACAATTTTATTGAGTATACTGTCCGTCTTGTTTATCATTTTTATATTATTAATAATTAACAATAGGCATGAAAATAATAGCACTAGGCATGAAAAACGCTGCCCCTGCAGCGATGTGTAAGGAAAAAAAAATTCGGACTTAAAATCGCAACCATTTTAATAAAATAAAAAATAAAAAAATTTACAAAATCGCTGCTGTGGCAGCGATTTTTAATAATTTTTTTTTACAATTTAAAAATAAAAAATAAAATAAAATTTACAAAATCATTTTGCATTTTGTGTCAAAGGAAAATCGTTTTGTCAGGAGCAATTTTTCCCTTTTGGTTTTAAAAAAAATTGATGTGCCCTTTTGAAATTTTTGACAATTTTTTTTGTCTTTTTGACTCCGGACTCAAATAAATAGAGCATAGTAACGTTAAGAAAAGGTAATAGTACCACCTTGAAATAGACATGTCTTGGTCATGGTCTCCCAACTACAATTCCTCCACTTTACATCTAACAACTTTAGGGGGACCATTAGTACATATATATACATTGCATATGAGCAAATTAATAGTGTGTAACATCATAGAGGACGGGTTGATTAGTACGGATCTTATAAATAAGGACTGACAAGTTTTTAAACGGATAAATTTTTGAAGAACAGATATACATGATATTTTAAGCGAATTTTACTGTAAAATGAAAGTGAAAAGTGAAATTTTATAAGACATAATATAAGTTCTTAATATGTTATGAGTGTTTGTAGATTCGATAATGACATAGTCCTGAGAACAAATTCATGAAGCATATGTGTAAAAGTGAAAAATATGTGTTATGGGTTTCAATAGTGACAAATATGATAAACCTTAACAATGATGCATAACTCTTATTTTACAAGAGATGCTTACTTATAAATCAGATGATATTGTGCTGGTTGAAATTATCGAGCAATCAGAGATGAAAAAGAAGACTTGAAATTTTGTGAATAATGTATGGCTGAATTTGTTAATAGAGTCCCTTAAGGGGGGAGGGGGTGTATGCTATACCTATGACGGAGGACATAAAGAAGGGATGACAAATATTAAGGTCGACAAGTTCTTGAATACAATATTCAATTAATACTTCAGCGTTGAAGTTTATTCAGCTATGATCTCGTATTTATCACAATTAAAGCTCATGATAATAATAATTTAATTTAGTATAAATATAAGCTAATAAAATGCTATATCTATCTATATTTATGTCAATTTGTACATTACTTATTCAAAAAGCAATACCTAAAGACCATAGTTGAAAGTTTCTTAAAAGAAAATAACATGGCACCTGCCAATTGACAAGGTAGATGTAGTAACTTTAGATGTTTTTCTACGAAATTGGTGCCTTTTCTTTTGTCCAACTTGAAATTTGTGCCTTTTTTTTCAATTCCACTCAATCTGTTTTTTGGAGTCTGATTAATCCGGAGTTACACCACATGAGAAATTGCTCTCTATCAAGAATTTTTTCATACCTAAAGATCAAACTTAAAACTTCTAATTAATGAAAAAGTAATTAGCCTTATTTACTGAGCCATATCCTTCGATTTTGCAATTTTTTTCAACATGAACTATGAGGGTTCAAATTTGGTAGATAATGTTGGTTAAAATGTGGGCTAACTTTTCTGAATAAATGTCTTCTTTCAAATCCTAAACTCATTATTACACCAAAAAGCCAAAAATTTCCAACTTCAGACTTTGGAAAATTTTAGCTAAGACCAAAGCACTAAATATCAAGAATGCTATATGCATGACCAAAATAATATTCAGATTTTTCAATATTAATGGATCTGTCAACTTATAAAATCTTTTTTTTTCCCCTATCACATAATTATTAAGTTCTACAACTTGAGTATAAATTACAAGACCTTAATTGAACTGTTCCAAGTCGGCAACGTTATTTAGAACCGAAAATGTTGAAAAATATTGAGAGTTTTATCTACTAAAAATATATATATGTATACGAGTTCAAACCCTATATATGTAATATATAAAGAAATTCACTAAATATTTATAAATATTATATTAATGTAAACTTGATTATATATTATATTAATTTGAAATTGCCATAAAATAATAAATTATAAATCCCAAACAAGGGCTGAGTTAGAAATCGACATACAGGCTCAACCAAAATCAGTAACTTTAATTCAAATTTCATATTTATATTAATAAAAATTTATTAAATATGTATAAAATTATATTTAAACCCAATTACTAATACATGATATCATTATCCTAGAATCTAAAACAAAAATCATAGTCTCACCTCTAATTCTGAATCCGCTTCTAATCATATATAAATTACTTTAATGAATAAACTAATATCATTCATTTTTCAACGTGGACAAATATCTATTGAGGAAACACAAGTCAAAAGTCATGATTGTCTTGAGTAGGGGTGTACAAAATCGAATCAAACCGCAGATTGAGTCAAACCGGAAAAAGAACCCAATTAGTGGTTTGGTTTGACTTGGTTTGGTATTGGAAAAAAAAAAACCCGACTATATTTGGGTTGGTTTGGTTTCAACTAAAAAAAACCAACCCGAGACCAAACCAACCCGACATATATATATAATTTTAAAATTTTATTTTATACGTAAAAATATTTACTTTGATATAATTTTTAAATATTTCGTATACTTTTTCATAGTTTTTATCTTTATATATTATTTCATGATTGAAAGTTAGAATTCTTAATGACCCAATAAAGATTGTAGTCAATAGATATTGGTAATTATAATAAAGTTTAAATCAAAATCAAATTAATACTAATGCAAAAAGTAAGTCAATTCAACACTAAGATGACAATAATATTGAATATTTGTTTTTTAGTTTTGCATATGTTAAGACAATTAAAATGCATAATCTAATTTTAGTTTCCTTTAATATTTAGTCATGTCACTAATACTTATTAAACTTAATTTAACATGATTTAGTACTTTTAAATTATGATCAGTTTCATTATGACTTATTAATTTGCAACATTTGTTTTACGCGATTCATTATTATTATTATTTATATTTTAGTGTCATTAATCATATCATATTTTGTGTTATTTTCGTAAGAATCACTTAGATAGTTGTATTTTGGTAGGACTAAAGAAATATTTGAAGTACAAGTAAATTATACGTTTGTACGAATACTTTACCGGAAAAATTCGAAAATCTGAAAAATCCAAAAAAACCCGAGGTTGAAAAACCCGAACTTTATTGGTTTGGTTTGGTGTATAAATTCAAAAATTCGACGCAAATGATTTGGTTTGATATTTAAAAACCCAAATCAACCCGATCATATACACCCCTAGTCTTGAGATATATATAACAGTAGAATTTTTATGGAATAAAAAAGGAAATCTACTTATTTCAACCTAGATCTATTCAATATTTTAATGAAGTTGTTTGGAAACATGTCGTATTTCTGTACAGAAAATTACAATTCAATAAATGTTTTTTTCATGGATTGTTGCAAAATGTTTTTCTAGAGCATACATGCAAATTCTTTTTCATATGGATAACAGTGAGATTCGATCTCAGGACCTACTCTGATACCATATTATAGTGTGTGATCATCTCATCTAAAAGCTTAAACTATCAGAGATATAGCACATTTTACTATTTAATAGGATTACCTCTATTTTTGGTTATTTAAAGGTTAAATTTTAAAAGATGAATGTAATGTGAAATGGAGGAAAAAATATGTTAGAGAAAAAATTTCCTCATTGATGGTGAAGGAGGGATCCTAAAAGCAGACAGAGGTCGAATATTTCTTCTCTTATTCTTTGAATAAAAGTTTTCAAGAAAAACACCTTAAGCGTCGTGTGATATAATTCATTTATTGAGTTCGCTGAAATTCTGTATTTTGTTAGTACTGTATAACAGTGATTCATTCTATCCTTGAGGAATTAATTTTGTTTATGTTTAAATTTTGATACAAGTTATGTCTTTTATGACATAATTTGTGGGCTCTGAAATGAACTATGCCTCCATCGGCATTAATTCTGTAGGTATCAAGTGACATAACTTGTTATGTCTTTTAAGGTATAACTTATATTATATTATGATATCAAAATATATATATTCATGTCGAATAAAAAATATTTGTTATTTTGATTTCTTATGTATTTTTTACCACTTGTTTTTCTTACTTAAATTCTCAAGGGAAAATTTAAAATTCATTAAATTTAATAGCAAAAATTAAAAATCACCCTAAAATAAGGGTATTTATGCGAATGATCCATTTCGATATGATGATGAGTTGTTTAGGATTCGAAACTACTATATATATATTGCATGTTCCTCGATTTAAGGATCAATTAGGATTTTGAAATTATTTTATACAATATTTGATTGGGGAACCCTTCTAACTAAATTTTCTTATGATATGTTAAAATATGATCAAGGTTTAACTTTCTAAATATTTTTAAAAAATTCTTTATGTGACCTTTTTCGACCGTTCTCAAATTATTCTTTTACCATTCATGTTTAATTCTTTGGTATGAAAACATAACACATTTAAAAGATTTCTATGAAGTTTGAAAAGTTTTTATATTTCATGGATCGTTAAATAAAAAGAGTTATCTCAATATGACTACAGACTAAATAATTTACCCATTCAATCAAATATAAAATACAGGTAAAAGAGGGGATATAGACCTGACCTCCTAAAAAACTTGAATAATAAAGTATTATATTTAACAACAAAAAATATGGATGGTAATCGATGTACACTTTCATATGGCCTATACAATATAAAACATCAACTAAATTATTTTTGTCATATCTCCTTCTTTATATTTGAAAGTTAGCCTGAGATCAATGGCAGTTCCAAAAAGGAGTTTTCTATTTCCAGCTTAAAAAAAGTAAAGTCTCAGACATTTGTCTAGTTGACTATTTCCCTTTCTTCTCTAGAACTAGAAAGTTGTTGATAAGACAAATAGTAGTTAGTATGTCCACTTGAAGATGGTTGAAAATAATATGGTGTCAATTTGAAAGTTATCAAACCAATTTTTTGAAAGTGTAACGATCAGTTTTCATCGTTATGGAAAAGCCAATGGGGAAATAATTGGGGCCAAAAAACTTTTGAGTAGTGACTTGAAAATTTCTAGCCTAGTCTAGATTTGGACGAAATTTGAGTCAGGTAAGGTCTAGGGAAATATGGTAATGAATGGGGGATTAATTATGAATTTGATCACATGAGTGGATAGCTAAGACGTTAAGGAGTATGTACGGCTTTACGGAATCGAATTCGGGCGAATAGAACTCCCGAAACTGATCTTGGCGTGAAAGGGTAGTTTCTGAACGTCAAGGGTGTTGCGAAATGGGAGCTTGAAACTCAAATTTTGACTTTCTGTCTGCGTGCAAGCGGCCAGGGCGGGGTTAGTAGTTCCGCCAAGGCGGAGCCATTGTGGCGGGTTGGATCCCGCTGTGGCGGGATAGTTGCGACTTAAGTCGAGGAAAAATCCCAAAATCGTTATTTTGTGCAAAACATCATTCTTGAGAGCTAGGAAACGAACCATAGCAATTCTTGATAGATTTCCACGATTTCTAGCGCTAAAGGTAAGATAATTACTCCCCTAATCCGTAATTCGATTCTTAGAACTTAGAATGTTGAGTAATTATCATTGGGGGAGGGTTTTGGCCTGAAGTTGATGGTGAAAAAAGCACTAATTGAGTATTGGGATCTTGGGTTTGGCCTAGGAATAATAGTTTGATTATTATCCGGGCAAATTAGGCCTTGTTTATTGATCTTTGCATTATTTAATTGTTTTAGACCAAGAACAAGCTGAAAGAATCCCGAAAGGGAAGGCTCAAGTGTCTTAGGAGGATTCAAGCTTGGTTTCGAGGTAGGTGATGGTTTGATTTTCTGTTTGTGTGATATATGTTGGTTAATTACTTCATTGTATGCATGCGTGTATATGAATAGTGAAATGTGAATAGAATCTAATGAAATGATTATATGCGAACAACTACATTCCAAGAACTGTTACTTGACCATATGACTATATGTACTATTCATTATGGTGTGGTTGTGATGATTGGATCAGGTGTCACATTCCGACACATACATTGGATCGAGTATCACGTTTCGACACATATATTAGATCGGGTGTCACGTTTCGACATATACATTAGATCGTATGTCACGTTCCGACACTAACAGTTTGGGTGTAGGTTTCATGAGAGAACCACTTGTGATTATTATGTTCATGTTTACCTGTCATAGATATTGGGGAATTGTATGTTGCTCCTGAAACGTTAATTGAACTATGTATACTGTATATGTGTATTTACTGTGTTGTAATTACATGTCTGTATTTTGCTTACTGAAGTAGCCGCATGATCCTACCAGTGCACTGTGGTTATGTACTGATACTGCACTTGCTCGTTCTTCATTAAGTACATGGCATCTTCAGGCGGCTACATATAGACCTTAGCTAGGGGATCATTGATCGAAGACCAGATTTAAGGGTGAGCCAGTTCTTCCAGGCTGCCATTAATCCTTGAGTTGTTTAGTCTATTCTTTTCAGACTCAGACTGCTTAGTTAGACTTTTACTTATGTTAGATTCGGGGTTGCACCCCTTTTCTTAGACTTGTCGTTTAGTAGAGTTTTGGTAAATTGACTTTCAGGTTGTAGGGGTTGAATTTTCGCAATAGTTATGTTTAGTTGCTTATTTAAGCTTTCGGAGTTTATAGGAATCCATGTTATTTAGTCATTTAAACCTGCTTTCATATCTTTAAATGCTTAGTGTTTCGTTAAGTTGCTTAGTTGGGTATTAGTAATGGTTCTCCCACCGGAGGGTTAGTGTGGATGACAATCACGACGATCTGGGTCATGACAGAAAGAATGTAAAACAAAAATTCAAAGAATCAAAAAAAATATTGTAATGTGATTTGATCATTCAATCTACCTATAAGAAAATTAATACTAAAATATATTAAATTATTGAAAGAATAATTTTGTTAGACAAACTTTTTAATTAATGACTGTGAAATAATGAAGTTGATTTTTTGGAATTACAAAAATCCTAATTTTTTAGAAAAGCTTCTAGAATGACCTATTGTAGTATCTTGGATATTTATCTTAAGATATGTCTAGAAGTTCTAGATTTTTATTTGATAGTTAAGAGATAAAAGTATCTATATTGTTTTTATAGATTTTAGAGAATTAGATATTTGTTGTAAATCATAGAATAGTCTAGATTGTGTAGTATCTAGAACCATCCATAAATAAGTATAAATATGGAATGGTCTTATACATTTGTACGGAACCCAAGAACAACCCAAATAAAAGTGTTTCTTTCATAACAAATTTCTCTTATCCAAAATACACATCCTCCTTCTAACTTCCTCTTCTTTAGTTGAATCTTTTGATCTTAGCTAACAATCTTGGGCTAGCAGAAAATTTTTCGATTCTACTTTTCTTCTGCTATTCACTACATGGTGTCAGAATCATAGCCATACATTGGCTTTTGAGTTTTATTTTTCAATATCGGGTTGGTGATACATTCAGCTAGTTTGTGTAGATGGATTTGAGCGATCGTGTTAATGGACTGGAGATGAAATTATTGAATCAGTCCAATTACAAGGTATGAAAGACATGTATGTAATCGTACCTTGTGGGAGAGAATTTGTGGGATGTTGTTAATGGGATTAACGCAAGTCCCTCCTGCCGACAAATCAAAGAATAATATCATATATAAGAAGTGGAAGCAAGTTAACGCTAAGGTGGAGTTTGTCTTGAAGAGGTCAATATCCTCCAGTTTATTTTATCATATTATAAGGTGTAAGTCAGCTCTATGAATTATGGAGGACCCTCAATCGTTTGTTCAAACAAAAAGAATGAAGCTCGACTGTAGATATTGGAGAATGAATTGGCTTACACCACTCAGTATAATCTTTCTTTCGCCAAGTATTTTTAAAAGATTAAGAACTTATGTTTTGAGATATCTTTATTGAATCCGGACGAAGCTATCTCTGAAGCACGAATGAGAAGATTTGTCATTCTTGGTTTGAAATATGAATATATATCATTTGTTTGAGATTTTTTTTTTGTCATAGGAGTTTTAGCAAATAGTTGGTTGGTGAATTCGTCACAGATGTGACAAGAGAAACTTCAAAAGAAAAACAAGAGATATATGACACACTCGATCCTCAGGTGATTCAAGATCACCTAGAAAGGAGGAAGAGTCTACTAATAATTATAAGACTCTCATATGTAATCGGTATGGTAAAATAGGACATATAAAAAGATATTGTCGAGACAAGGAGAGTAAAATGACTCAAAAGGTTGTTGAAGAAAAAGAAGGTTGGGGAAAGTGTTTAGTAGGTGAGGCTCGAACAATAGATATCATAATTTCCATTGAAAGACACTGAATCGAGAATTCAGAAGATAATACAGTCGATCACGTGGAGAAGCAAGACACTAATTTCATCAGTATGAAGCAAGAAACTTTTGAAGATGTTTATACTGATGATATGATAGTTGTTATCAAAGAAATCAAATAAGTTGATCTTGACCGTGTAATGTCTAAAACTATATTTAACAATAACGATTTATTTTTAAGAATGCATTAAGGGATATATAGTGAAATTTGAAGTCTCTTGTCTATCATCTGACATATTGGGATCAATCACTGCCTCAGAGCAAATATTGGAATCTGATAGATAAGCTAATTAAGACTAAAGACGGTATGATTTTTGAAAGTACTAAAGCTGATAAACACGTTATTGATGAGCTAATATTAATAAAATCTCTCAGTACCGACTTGCAGGACAAAACAATTACAGAAAACCTTCATCATTGGAAGAACTAAGAGAAGTCCGAGAAAACCGTTTAGATCTTCACCAAGGGGGTAATTTTCAAAAAATCATTTTAAGGGGAGTGTGAAATAATAAAGTTGATATTTTGGAACTACAAAATATCCTAGATTTTTAGCAAAGCTTCTAGAATGACCTATACAGTATGTTGGATATTTATCTTAAGATATGTCTAAAAGTCGGGAAAAATGCTGAAAACATCCTAAACTTAGCGAAAATTTATAGGTGTATTTCACTCATGTTGCAAAATCGATGAAGTATTAAGTTCAACTAATCAAGTAAAAGAAAAATTTTAAAGTTATCAATAGTTTAGAGATGAAATTAATAATTCACGTTGAGTTTAGGAGTGTTTTCAATACTTCTCTTTTATATCATATGTAATACTCTCTCTGTCCAACAATAGTTATCCACTATTGACTTTGCACACTTTTTAAACAACAATCAATAAAAGGATTATTTTACTATATCACCTTTTGAATATACTCCCTCTGTCCATAATTACTTGTTCACTTTCCCTTTTATAATTGTCCCTAATTACTTGTCCATTTTGACAAATCAAGAAAGGACAATTTTTTTTTACCTATTATACCCTCAATTAAATGACTAATTACTTTGAAAAATGCAGAATTTTTCATCAACTATATAATTAATAGGGGTAAAATGATAAACTCACTATGTCATTAATTGATTTCTTAATAAGTGTGTCAATTCAAAAGTGGACAAGTAATTAGGGACAGAGGGAGTAATAAATAAATGTAATAGATAAATGATTACAATTAATGATAAAGATAAAATAGAAAGTAAGTGTACAATTATCCATTGATTTCATAAAATGAATAAATATTGTTGAACATTTCAAAATAGCATAGTGAATAACTATTATTAAACGAAAAAAATAGCAAGCAACAAGAATATAAACAAAATAGGAATAAGTCAAATTTTATGTAATTATAGTACCTAGCAAGTAGGAATACACAAGTCCACATTACAATAAATTCAATAAAGTTCAAGATGTGCCCATAAGTAGATGGAAACATTAATTAGAGCTCTGATGGGAAGAGAAAGGTTATTAATTACTCCCAATGTTCCATATTATATCTAGATCGACATTTTATTAAAAATATTTATCTCATATTGTTTGATTACTTACTAAATTAGAATATAATTAATTAAATTTTTTACATTTTACCTCTATAATAAATATGACCTTTGAAAGTTTAAACAAAAGAATTTCTCTTTTCAAGAGGCTAACTAATATAAACAAAGGGCAAAATAGCAAGTTGATCAATCTAGTAATAATTTCTTAATTACCATATGAAATAGAAAGTGTCCATCTAATATGAGTCGGAGATAGTAATAGTATTTTGACCACTTCTTAGAAAATATGAAATATTACTATTAATTCTTCGTTACATCAATTCAAAACTTCATATACAGTGATTGAGTAAATACTTTTAATGGCTTTAAAACCTCCAAGGTAGGCTCGAGAAGCCTTGGGGTGGTACGACATGTAGGCTTGGGGAAGCTTAAAGTGACGTGATGGGGGGGGGGGGGCACGGAAATTAAGGTACATAGTTATGGTAATTACCTGGACAGGGTGAGTGTATGTGAATAGAGAAATGAGGTAGTGTAACTTCATATTGCATGTTCCTTTTGTCTATGTGGTAGGTTTGAGGCGATCGATGATGCCTATCATTACGTGTTGTTTGTATTATACTCTTCTTGCTATATTACTTGGCATAGTCATCTGTTAAATGAATTCAGTGATGTTTCTTAGGTGGAGACGATGATGATCTCCGACAACTTCTACTCCTCCTTCCTTATGGTGGAAATTGTGTCTCATTTTTATGTATAAAATTATATTCTCTTAGTAGCTCGTGTACCTGTTTAGACTAATTTCTTGGAGTTGTTTTTTAGTCTTGTGAAAAGGTTTACTAAAGTTTTGTTCTTCTTAAGGTTGAAGAGCTTTGTAGTAAATTATTATTTTCCGCATGTTTTAACTCTGTTAGACTGGTAAAGATTCTTATCTAGGTGTTAGCATATGTGTCCACATGATCCAGAGGGTTGGATTGTGACAATACCTTTACGACAAATATTTTTAATAATGACAGAATAGGTCGTTACAACTTATCACTATAGTAGAGTACTTTCCTATTTCTAGGTGATTCAACAAACTGTATACAAGCAAAAACGTAGAATTATCTTATTTATATTGTACAATTTTCCGATAAAGATAATTTTTAAGACAATGTTTTAACCTTGTTACACAATATTATACTAGAGAATATTCACTTATTTCGAGATGATTCAATAGCTCACATATAATATAAAATATTAATTTATTTTTTTATTTGTGCAGTATAATTTTTTTTATGAAGGTCAGAGATACAATTGAACCCTTTTAACTCCCTTTAGCTTCTTCACTAGCCGTGTGATGGATGGAATCCTTTGACTTTTAATTAAATTTAAGATTTTTTTTTTTATTTGATCTCGTATTTACGGTAGAAAAAAATGTTTATCCTTTAATGATTCCTACACAATTGCAGTTTCTTCATTTAGGGATTCAAAATTTTATTTGGTTTTTTGTTATAGATTTAGAAAGTTTGTTTTCAAATATTTGTTTAATCATAAAATTTGATCAAATCTTGAGAATATGATGTTTAAATATATTCGCGTGTCAAAAACTAACACATCAAAATACAACTTTAACTCTTTTCTAAATAATACGCATGTCCACATACTACTTTAAATTTCAAACCTAATAAAATTAGTATAAATTATAGGAACCACATATTATAAGTACTAAATAATATTCTATCCCTTTTAGTTTTCTATTTACCAAAAATCCCTTAAAAATGATATTTGCGGGATACATAGCGTTGTGCACGGGATACATTAGGTTTGATACATTCCACATAGCGGGATACATAGTGTTACGTTGTGCACGGGATACATTAGGTTTGGTACATTCCACATAGCGGGATACATAGCGTTGTGCACAGGATACATGCAGGATACATAATGTTGTGCACGGGATATATAGCGTTTGATACATTCCACATAGCGTTGTGCACGGGATACATGCGGGATACATAGGTAAATAAGGTATTTTTGAAATTTTTGAAATAAGTAGGGATAAATGAATATTAAGGTAAGTAAAGGAGTATAGTTAAGTAATTTGTCCATAAAATTAAATGCATTAATGATATATAAAATCCTTGACATATTCTACACCACCCATATATAAACACGAGATGAATAATTAATTAGGAATATTAGGAACAATAAGAAATGGTGATGCAATTAATGAGTTATAGTTTTTGAATGACATAAATAAACATTATAACTTGTCCACTTTTGAATTGGCATACCTATTAAGAAAATAATTATTGATATCGTGAGTTTATCATTTTATCCCTATTAATTATGAAGTGTATGAATTAAAAAATTTTAATTTTCAAAAAGTTCTACCTTTTTCAAAGTAATTAATTGAGGATATAATAAGTAAAAAAAATTGTCATTTTTTTATTTGTCAAAATTGACAAGTAATTAAAAATAACTAAAAAAGAAAAAATAAATAAGTAATTAGGGACAGATGAAGTGACTAGGAATGTTTATACTAGGAACAAACAACGTGGGAGATGGAGCCCCTTAAACTCAACACTCGAAGGTGATCAACCCACGATTAACTTTACTACGTTGTCTCATCCATCACCATACATACAAAATGCGACCTACTTTCGCGCTTTCGTGACATCGTTTGATCTGATATAAAATAAATTGAAATTTCTAATTTAAAATTATAATAATTGACAATTAAAAATATTTAAAAAATATAATAAAAAAATTATAATAAAAAATAATTTTTTTTAAATTTCAAAATTTGAAAAATATCACGTGAATTAAAATAGACGGGACAGAGGAAATGTTAAAGTAGGAAGTTTACCTGTTTCACTTCAAGACAAAAGGAATTATGACTGCAATGACTCAACGAGTGACTCAACATTGGCCACGTTTGGTTCGGTCAGTTGGTATAAAAATTAATAATGCAGGATTGGTAATATATGAATTAATAATGCATGAACTAGTAATGCAGGATTTATTTTTATCAAGTGTTTAGTTCATTATTTCTCACCATACTTCCATTATAAGTGGTAGTGAGAGTTACGGTGACGTCTTGTGTTTGGAGTAAAACTCTATAAAGAAATTTCTTTCTAATTATACCCTTGAATTATTATGTAATTGAGTCTAGATAATCATCGGACAATATTATTTTTTAAGGTCTTTTAACTAGTTAGGAGAAGAACAATTTTGTTGTCAGATTTGTTATTTTTTCACTTGAATTATATGAAGATAAATAATTGTCATATTAATAAATTGATCACTCACAAAATGTCAAGTCTCAATTTAAAAAAGATAAATGAACTACTTTTAAACTGAAAAGACGGTACATAATAGAATAATTGAATAAACCATATACATTTACACATAAAAATTGGAAGTTGTAGTTGTAATATGTATGCAATTTATAAATTGTTCAAAATACAAATAATTAGAAAACCATATATATCAACAAATAATACATTCAATTAAGATCACAAACATCATGTGGTGATATATTTGCTTTTTTAAGTAGTAATGTTAAATAACTCACATTTGAAATATTGTATTGATTTGTATTTGGATTTATTTAGTAACAAATAACACTTTCTGAATAATTTGTAAGCTAATTTATTTAAATAAATTTACTAGTACGAATATAAAACATAAAATCAAGAAAATAAATAAAATATATGGATTGTTTATACATAGGCCCAAATTCCTATCAAACATATGTATAAATCTTCCAAGATACATTAAAGATCTAAAATAAAATTACTAGATTTTATCAAACTAGTATATATTGTCAACACTCAACAGTGTGTTCGACCATTTAATTAAAAGTGGAAATGTCACTCTCTTTTAATTAAAACAGTTATGTACGTTCTATTCAATGTTGCTTGCATATTATTATGTACGTTCTATTCAATGTTGCTTGCATATTATTTAGTGTTAAGCCACAACTTTAAAAAACTAAGTGATGTTGCTTAATTCTTCTTCATTTTCTTGAAAGTCAGGCCAATGTGTCTCCAAATTCAGTTTCTTAGTTCAATATTAGTGTCGTGAAGATTAGTTTTTCAATTTCAATTTTAGGTCTTTTTCGTTTAGGATTTTTATAAAAAATTTAGCGGTATATATTACTCTTATTTAGAAATGGGAGTTTGGAGAACCAACATAGCACTAAAGAGTTGGACTAAAAGCTATAGAAATTGTACATTGAGCCCCACCAAAAAGATGAACTAAAACCATGTTCCAATAAGATCACTACTAATGTCCAATATATTTATAAAATATATCAGTGGGCCCCATCACCTTCCACTTAAATACTACATATTATATATTATTAATTACTATACTATAAATCACTCCTAATATCCAATATATTTTTCAAACTATATAAGTGGGCCCCACCACCTTCCACTTAAATACTATAGATTACATATTAATTACTATGCTTTAAATGACTTAAATACTCCGTATTATCTATTACAATAATTAACAATTATTTGACACTTTAAATTCTATCAATGTCATATAAATTAGGATAAAACACCTAACATATAATATTTAAATTTATTTAAAAATAATATAAGTAATACTATACATTAGAATAATTAACAGCTTAATTATTTAAAACTTATATAAAAAATTTAATTGACTCTCTAAATTCTATGGGTACCTCTTATTTGAAATGGGAGTTTGAGAGGACCAACACAACACTAAAGAGATCTTTAAAATATTTTGAATTAGTCATTATTATGAATTATAATATTTTGATTTTTACGTTGTTTACAAATATATAAATTTCATTTAAAAAAATTAAAGATATCATACGCAAATTTGATTCTTCAGAAATAAAAAGTGTCACATAAAATGGGACAGACCAAGGATAACTCTCAATTAAATTTATTTCACTTTTTATTTTCCATTTTTAACATAATTTTTCAAGTTGGATTTCTAGGAATTCTATAGTAGACCCATTTAAATTTTACTTTTTGTTTTTAAATTACAGAACTTGGCCGCACTTCGCGCAATCATTAAAATTAAATATTTTTGATTAATTTTATATTTACTCTGCTGTTTAATCATAATATTATTATTTGTTTTTAATAATATGAAGATTGTGAAAAAAATAAAGCTTCACAAATTTTACATCTATTAAATGAGGAAGAATATATTTTTTATCAAATAAGTTAAAATATATTTGCTCATAACAAATTATTCCATTGCATGAGGTTGATTCTTTAATATATAATATATATTTCGGTGTACCATTCTCCTTAAATGTCTAAGAAATATCTCATAATGTCAAATAACACTGTAATACTCCCTCTGTCCCTAATTACTTGTCCACTTTTAAATTGACACATTTATTAAGAAATCAATTAATGACATAGTGAGTTTATCATTTTACCCCTATTAATTATGAAATAGATAAAAAGTTCTGCAATTTACAAAGTAATTAGTCATTTAATTGAGGGTATAATAGGTAAAAAAAATGTTCTTTCTTGATTTGTCAAAATGGACAAGTAATTAGAGACAACTATAAAAGAAAAAGTTAACAAGTAATTAGGGACAGAGGGAGTACTAAACAAATGCATCAACAAATGAAATTTATATTAAAAATATATTGAATAATGACGTAATGATACCTTAATAGAATTTCCTATCCATTTAAAAAAAAAAACTTCACCCTTTCAATTTCGTTATATCTTCTTATTTAGTAGAAGAATCATTATTTATTATATTCCACTCCACCTTAATTTGTACCATCAGAGTTTTAAGAATAAATATTAAATTTTAAATCGAAATAAAAAATCATTGAAAAATGACCGAAAAAATAATAATAATATATGAAAATTAAAATAAGCTGCAAGAAATGCCTTTTCACGATAATTTTTTGAAATATATTGATAACAATTAAAATGAAGATGTTATTTTATCTTTAAAATTAGGTTTGATTGAATTGAATTAGTACAATGAGAAAAAATATTAAACTAATAACTTTTTAATGTTATTAAATGCATTTTCTTTTTAATTGAGTAGTAGATTAAAAGTTCCAAATTAGGATATTAAAATAATATCTTACTCTCTCCTTAATTATTATGGTATTGCAAACATTTATTTTCCTTAAATAGTGATTCATTTTCCATTTACAGTTATATCCAATTAATTTCTAATGTATTGAATGTGGTTATGGAATATTGAAATAATATCTTTATCTTTCTTTAATCATAATAAAATTATAATTTAACATTTATTTTTCTAAAATGATAATTTTGTTTTAATTCCTACAACATATTGTTTACTATATTCAATGTAATTATAATAAAACATATTGTATTTAGTATGACAAAAGAACTTAACAATTGAAAAAATTAGATAAATAGTAATCTTAGCTTCTAAGAAATGTCACATCATCATTTACATATCCAACTTTATATATATATATATATATATATATATATATATATATATATATATATATATATATATATATATATATAAAAGAGTTAAAAAAGAAAAAATAAGTGATTTAAGAAAATCATATAAATAACATTAATGATGAGATGAAGATTAAGAAAAAACGTCAAATAAATTAGTAATATTGATGATGATAAAAGTTAAATAAATCATTTTTCCTATTATTTAAATATTTAACATAAAATTTCCAATCTTTTAAAATTAAGAACAACTGTTAAAAAAAAAATAAAAAATCAAGGCAATAATTATTTTAAAGAAAAATATAACCAAAATTGTCAGAAAAAATAGATACAAATAAATAAGTATCTATTACTAAGAATGGTGTTACTACATTTTCTATTTAACTTTATTGTTACATATCGATAGAAACTTTTAGAAGAAGAAATGATCCAAAAATTTAAAAATAATGATTCTTTAAATGGTGATTCCTTTTCCATTACAGCTTTTCAATTAATTTTTAATGTATTATATATGGTTATGGATATTGGAATAATAATTTTATCTTTCCTTAATCATAATAAATTATATTTTAACCTTTGTTTTTGTGAAATGATAATTTTCTTTTCATTCGTACAACATATTGATTAATATATTAAATGTAATTATAATAAAACATTTTGTATTTAGTATGACAAAAGAATTCAAAATTTTTAAAAATTAAATAAATAGTAATCCTAACTTCTAAGAAAATGATATAAATTACATTAATGATGAAATGAAGATTAAGAAAAGAAGTAAAACAAATTAATAATAATATTGATGATGATAGGAGTTAAATAAATCATTTTTTATATTTTGTAAATTTTCAATATAAATTTTTTTGTCTTTTAAAATTAGAAAATGCTAAAAAAATAAAACTAAAACTAAAAATCGAGGCAACAATTATTTTAAGGAAAAAATAACAAAAAATGTCAGAAACATTCATAAGAATAAATAGGTATTTATTGCTAACAAGGTGTCACCCCACATTTTCTATTTTAGCTTGATTATTACATATAGATAGAAACTTTAAGATGAAGAAAGATCCAAAAAATTTAAAAATAACAAATCAATTATGTAAAAATACATGTCTAATTCTTATAAAGTTATAATAACTAATTTCTTCAAATAAATAATTAAATGAAAGAAAAAAAAGTAATTAAGAAAATAATATAAATAACACTAATTATGAGATTAATAGCATTGATGAGGAAAGGAACTAAATATGATCATCTTTTTTAATTCTTTTTTAAGAAAATATATATAAACTTTAATTAAAGATAAATAAGAAAAAGAAATTAATTAAAGATACAAAAAATCAAGACAAAATAAAAGAAGAAAGAAATTAGAAAAATAATGAGGTTGAAAGAAATAATATCTAATTTTCTCTCTTTTCAAATCACAAAATAAATTTTTGCTTCTTCTCCTCCTAATTTGATACGAATTTCATAAATAGAATGATTTTTCTCCAAATAATTTTTCTTACCCTTTGAAACACTAATCAGCCTTCTTATAAATTTCTCAACCACAATGAATTTTCTCTCTTTGTAGGAGGACTAAACATTTTTTCAAAAAGTCTTTATTTTTAAAAGAACTTTTTGTTACATAATCTCTTTCTTTACATCAATGTCTTAACAAGAATCATGAGATATTCTCTCTTTCTCTTTTGTTAAAAAAGTCACATGACCTAGAAATTTGATGGACATCTTAGCGACAGAAGTTGATATCATATATTGATCATCATCGTCAGAAGAAGAAGAGTCAAAGTGAAGAAATTTGTTCTTATTTGTTACAAGTGCTCAACTATTTTTTTTTATAGGCTAAATAATTATAAACAGTTATGAAAAATGAATAGTTTTTATCTTTTCATCTTCCATTTTCATTTACTTAAATCTATATTAGTGTAATGGATGTTATAAAGGGCATAATTAATCGGGTATGACATAAATACTTTTTTTTTCAAATACAAATAAAAAATACAAAACAAAAATAAGATGTCAAAAAAAGGAGAAAAAAAATGAATAGAAATACTGATCATAAAGAGATGCCACATCAGATATGTAATTATATCAATGACATATAAATTGAACTTAAAAAATTACATATTTTATTTGAAAATCACGTAATAGTACTATAAGGTATAATAATTAACAACTTAACATATTTTAAAATTTTAGTTGACTCTCCAAATTCCATATGTCTCATGTAATTGAGACAGAGAAAAAACATATATTGGTTTAAAAGTAATAAAAATATTATAAATTATAATAATTAACAACTTAAAATTTATAAAAAAAACCCTTTAAAATTTTTTTGTTGGCTCTCCAATCAATCGATATTACAATAATTAAAACATAGAAATTAACATTGATTGGACTCCTGCTGACATTTATATTTCCTTTTTTTAAATTTTCTCTTTTATACTTTATATAAATAATTTATTTATGTAAAAAGTATTATAAATCATAATAATTAATAGCTTAAAATATTTGAAAACATATAAAAAGTTTTTGTTAACTTTCGCAATTTCATCTATACCACATAAATTGGGAGAAATATAGATATATAGATATTTTAAGTTGCTAATTATTGTGAGTTATAATACATTTTATATAATTTTCATATATATTACTCGCTTTGTTCTGATTTATGTGATACAAATGAAATTTCAAAAGTCAATCAATTTTTTATAAGTTTTTTTTTATAGTAACTTGTTAATTATTGTGATTTATAATATATTTACGTAAAACATACTCTAAATAAAAATAATTAGTAACTTCAAATATATAAAAACATACTAAAAAATTGATTAACTTCAAATTTCATATGTATCACATAAATTAAAACAGAAACAGTAACATATATTGGGCCCCGTGCTAGCACGGGGTCCCATATCTAGTATATATATAAGGGTGACAATTTCAGCCCATATTAATGAAATGAATCCATTTTTTCCATATTTAATGACTTGGATCACTCATATTTTAATTAGTTAAATATGAGCTTCAAGCTATTTTAAGAGTCTCTACAAATATGATCAAAATGGGTTAAATATGGGTCTCCATATTGACCCATAATAGATCACTTAGTTTTCACTTCCACTCAAAATTCTTAATTGTGCTAAAAAACAAAAAAATTAATATTGATTTTCAAAAATTCAATTAATTTTCAAACTTAATTGAAAAAACTTTTTTTTTTTTTTTTTTTTTTTGTTTTTGGAAAACAAAAAGATTTAGGGTAGGTTGGTGGAAGGGGAGGGGCACCCTTGGGGTGGGGGGTTCCCGGGGGAGGGGGTAAATTTTATTTTATTTTTTGAAAAAATAGATTTTTTTTGTTTTTGGAAAACAAAAAAAATTTAGAGGTCGGTTGGTGGAAGGTGGGAGTTAGGGGTAAATTTTTTTTTTTTTTTTTGAAAAAACATAATTTTTTTGTTTTTGTAAAACAAAAAAATCTAGGGGTAGGTTGGTGGAAGGTGTGGCGGGGAGGGGGTGCCTGTGGGAGGAGGTAAATTTTTTTTTGTTTTTGGAAAACAAAAGAATTTAGGGCTCGGTTGGTGGAAGGTGGGGGGGGGCAGGGGGTGGGGTGGGGGTGCCCGGAGGAGGGGGCAATTTTTTTTTGTTTTTGGAAAACAAAAAAATTTAGGGGTAAGTTGGTAGAAGGTGTGAAGGGGGGTGGGGGAGGGGAATTTTTTTTTTTGTTTTTGGAAAACAAAAAGATTTAGGGGTCGGTTGGTGGAAGGTGAGGGGGAGGGGGTAAATTTTTCCTTTTTTGAAAAAACAGATATTTTTTTGTTTTTGAAAAAAAAAAAAGTTAGGGGTAGGTTGGTGGAAGGTGGGGGTGGGGGCTCCCCGGGGGAGGGGGTAATTTTTTTTTTGAGAAAAACAGATTTTTTTAAATGGGTTAGAACCATTTTACCCAAACCATATTTGATCAAATCCATATTTACCTATATTCTATTTGGGTGGATTGTAATCCAAACCATTTTTGCTCAATCCATATTCAATCCATCCAAATCCGATCCAATCCAACCATTTGCCACCCCTATATATATAGTGTAACGATTCATTTGGTCGTTTTGAGTACTAGGTCTTTTTTATCTCATAAAAGACTCTTTTGATATATTCTAAATGGATATCTTGAACTATTCGTGTAACTATGGTTATTTAGTTGACAGATATTTATTAAGTAATTTATTTAGTTAATGGGTATGTATTAAATAATTAATGTTTAGTTGATTATAAATGGGCTAAGCCCATAGATAGGAATAAAATTAATAAAGTTTAGCAAATTTTGATTTATTATTAATTTAGGGAAAATAAATTAGGTTAGAAGACTTACATGTACAGGCAGATTAGGAGCGGGGGTCGCCGAGCGCATGCGGGTAAGAATAATAATGCTCTAATGTCTGTTGAATGGCATCATACTATGCCTATTGTCTTATGATTTTATATTATTATATGGAAGGAGACTAACAAATTATGTATGTAATTTGTGATATTAGAGGATTCTTGTATAAGAAATTAATGATGCCAATGATTAGGATAATAATGAGCTAAGGAGGGATAGAAAGAATCAATTGTTAGTTGGAAAAGTTTCTGCTTATAATTCTCTTTTCGTTCTTTTTTTTGGTCTTGCTGGTCTTGCGCAGTAACTGCTACCATATGCAATATACATTATGGTATTGTTTGGTTAGAAAATAATAGAAAAGGTAGGTTCTTAAAAACCTATGCTAGACAAGTTGTGGTGGGTAATGATTGACAATAATGTATAAGAATGTTCGATGGTCTTAGGTGGTGTAATTTTATTTACTTGCGGATTGACACTACAAATTCACTAATATGGTTAGGATGCTGGAAATTTGTTAAAGGCAGAATGATTGCTATCTTTAAAATAATAAAAGTATAATGATTTGAGGAATTGAGAAGAATAAAGTTGATTAAATTGTGGCCATATAGTAACGTTCTGTAGTTTGTTCACTGGGCAGGCTATTGATTCATAACTAATTAGTTTTCGTTCTAAAATTGGTTCTTCTAATTATCATATTATAAAACAAGTTTTGGATATGTTAAAATAGGTGTATTGTATTATTTAAATTCCATTAAAGTTATGCTAATTGGAAAAATTTAGAAAACCCTTAGGCTTGAACTTTAGGAAATTGATTATAGTTTTGGGTGCCTATAGACTCGTTAACTTACAAATTATGCATATATACTTGATAGATTGGAAAGGTTCAGAGGCATTGAGGAGATTTAGGAGAGGAAAAGTATTGGTGAAGTAACGTTCTTGACTTCGGTTCTTCGGTGAAGGTAGGTTATGGTTTATTCTATTTGATAAATAAACTCTTAATAACGATTTATATGCATTGCATGATACTGTGAATTTCTCTATGTACTTGATTGTGTGATTGTGTGGCTTGGTTGTATGATTTGTGATTGGTCTAAAATCTTGAGACCGTGAGATTTATAATCTGAAAACCTCTCTATTGAAGTAATGCCTTGAATAAAGAAGGCTCGATGTAATATTATTAATGAATTGAAAAGTGGTGATAATAAATGATAAATTAATAATATTATTGGATCGGAGTGTCAAGTTCCGACACGGTATTTTTGGATCGGAGTATCACGTTCCGACACGGTATAATTGGATTGGAGTGTCACGTTTCGACACGGTATTTTTGGATCGGAGTGTCACGTTCCGACACGGTATTTTTGGATCGGAGTGTCATGTTCTGACACGGTATAATTGGATCGGAGTGTCACGTTCCGACACGGTATTTTTGGATCGGAGTGTCACGTTCCGACACGGTATTTTTGGATCGGAGTGTCACGTTCCGACACGATATTTTTGGATCGGAGTGCACGTTCCGACACGGTATTATTGGATCGAAGTGTCACATTCCGACACATTAACATTAAAGGAAAAAGATATTGAATTAACTTAATGTACTCAATCTCAAAGAACCCATTTCCCAAATGAGCGTGGTGTGGAGGCATGAGTCCCCATATGTGTGCTTGATATTGAGATTGATTGCGTACTTACTTTAGTGTTGTTGTCACTGGTTCATGTTGTTTGTTGTTTGCCACCTGCTAAGTGTCATAGTTGATTTCATAATATTATTCATTGTATATTAGTTTCTATTTTGGGTTGGCCGATGATACCTACTTAGTACATGTTGCCCCGTACTGAGCCCTACTTGTGTTATTCTTTGTTTTCCTTTTATGGAGTGCAGCGAGTGTACCAACGACTTTGACTCGCCCTCAGCTCTAGCCAGTCTCAGCATATCAGGTTCCAGGGTGAGTTATTCATTCCAACACGTGTTGGATTCTCTTGGTCATGACATGATGCCCTTAGTTTTCGGACATAAACTATTTTATTCATTTATTTTGGTGTCTTTAATACTCTTAGACTTAGTATTTGAAGATTAGATGTCCTTGATGTGATGACTTTCAGGTTTTGGGGATAATGTCTAATTGACTTTAGAGGTTGATTTGATTGGTTACTTTAACAAGTTTTGAGTTTCCGCATATTTATTGTTATTCGTAGTTGAATTATTGATATATGTTGGGGTTAGATTCCTTGGTTCGCCCACTTAGGAGATTAAGTGTGGGTGCCACTCGCGACTCGGTTTGGGTCGTGACATATATATAGAGAGAGAGAGAATGTAATTGGTTATAAATATTCATATTTATTATTATTGTTAAATAAAATATACATATGTCCAAATTAGCAACAAAAACATATTCATAACTATAATCTCACACATGAGGTCTGAAGAGGATAGGGTGCATGTATACAAACTTTGTATATTTTTATTTTTGTAAGATAAAAAAGATCTTTGCAGACTCTCGACATAAAAAGGAAGTATACGTCCAAATTAGCAACACCATAACATTAAACAAGAGATTGATGAGGTAGGTGGTGGCGGTGAATACTAGTACTTGTGTGGTCTATCTATTTATTGACATTCATGTTTAAGGTTCATTTGCACTTTAATTTCTCCATTTTTATTTGGAAATATCCCAAAAGTGTAGTGCATATTTCATACTAGAAAATAGAAATGGTAAGAACACCTTGTTGTGAGAAAGTAGGTCTAAAGAGAGGGAGATGGACAGTAGAAGAAGATGAAAGACTCACCAACTATATTCAAGCTAATGGTGAAGGATCTTGGAGGACATTACCTAAAAATGCTGGTAACAATATATTATTATATACATATTGTTAACACATAATCATCTCATCTGAAAGTTTAAAAAACGATTAGCGAATAAGAGAGTACGTTTGTATTTACTAGCTAGTACTTATTTTTATCTTTAGGGCCTGTTTGGAAAGCCACCTGATGATTGAAATTGGTGTAATTATTAGGGTAAGTAATTACCAACCATGTAATTACAAAACCTAGTAATTACACTGATCTGATTGTTTGCCACAGTGAAATTAATTATACTGTAATTACACATGTACTATTTGGTTGAACAAGTGTAAACATAAGGTTATATTGAATTTTAAAAATTAAAATTAATTATTTAAAATTAAAATTTATATTAGACAAATTAGGGCCTTTATAAATGATATAAATTGAATATTTAAGTTATATATAGTCTTTTGAAAATATATTAATTAATAAACATATGTTATTAGCTAATATTATAAAAAATAATTGATTTATATTTCAATTTTAGTATATTTTAATTAAATTAATCATAAATACTAAAAGTACAGAATTTCTATGACCATCATGAAATGCATGTTTGACCAAAAAAATAATATTATAAATATAATATCATAAAATTATAAAATATTTGACAAAAAGATAATCTATCAAGTACAACTTTTTTTAATAAAAAAAAAACTTGCAATGTAAAATATCGAGTCAATACTCATAAAACAAATGAAATCGAAAATATAACATAAGTTCTAAATTCAAAACAAAAATTTTAACATAACATACATAAATATAATTTAAAAGAAAAGGAAAACGTAAGTGCATAACTTTATTCAACAATGAATTCTACTTTAATTTAAAAATTAGAATACTGACAAAATTATACTAATGATTTTTCTTTTAGATAATACGAAAAATTATATGGAATCACATGAAGTAAAGGTTGGGAATAAGAAGGAAATGAAATATAAAAAATATAAAAATATATATTTTTAGAAAATATTAGAATAATAAAAATAAAACAGAATTGCAATTAATAAAAATAAAAAAATACATTAAAACGACAAAAATAAAAAGAAGAAATTAAAAAGTAATCATTTTGTAATTACCAGCAATTCACAACCTCCCCATATGAATTAGAGAGTGTAATTGCACTCAATTACCTGCTGACCAAGTACATAGTCAACCAAACAAAACAAACAATATAATTACACCAAATTCAATTGTCAAAATGACTTTCCAAACATACCTTTGTTGGGTTGTCAACGAGTAGAACTAACATTTGAACTTTGTGAATTCTAAATTTTAGAATACTCATATGAATTGTCAATATGTTAAAGTTTGAATTTAGTTTTTAAATATTCTTAGTAAATTTCTTAATATAGATATAAGGTTTGAATTTTAGTCCGACTGAAGCCGTACGACCTTTCTAGGCTCTAGCCCCACCTTTAATTTTTTGGGTGTACAAACGAAGTTCATATTGATGTGTAAATAAATAAAAGAAAGTCACATATGAGGTGTAGAAAAATTCTTCTCACTACTGAAACAAAAATTTCTCCACCGCAAATCAATGAGAAATTTGTAATATAAATCATAATTTTTCCATTCCATTTCCACTAAATCAGTTCACTCGAAAAACGATTCCCATTGAAAAATTGGGAGTAACCATCCACACATTTTTTTATCCTTAATTTCTCGTTAATTCTATCACATTGCATGCTTGTTGTGGAATTATATCAACAGTGAATGACTATTTCATCAAAAAAGAATTGTATAAAATTAAAAATAAATTTTTATTTACCGAATTATGAATTATGTGTTCATCCGTTTGGTACAAAGTAAAAATAAATAGTTAATGTTTTTTCTTAATTATTTGATAGGGTTACTAAGATGTGGAAAGAGTTGAAGATTAAGATGGATTAATTATTTGAAAAGTGATTTAAAGAGAGGTAACATAACTTCCGAGGAAGAAGCTATAATCATTAAGTTGTGTGAAACTTTGGGTAACAGGTATATATATTTATCTATGAATATCGTAAAATCTTTATATCGTTAGTATATAGATTATAAATAAATATTTTTAAGATAATAATTTTATTTACTTGTCAAATATCATAAAGTAAGTAGGATAAGATCACTTATTTTATTTCAGAAAAACTTATTTATTTTCTTTTTTACCATACATACCCTTTTCAAACGCTAAAAGCGTAAATACTTTTTAAATTATTATTGTCATTTTTAAAGTAAATATTCTCATTTATTGTGAACAGTTCTTAGTAATTATATGTTTAACTAATTTGAGAGCGGCGAAAGTATTTTATACCGTGAGTATATAGAAGTCAAATTCGCTATTTTATATTTTTAAGAGTTTAGATTATATACATTGATAATATATTTTTTACACTATTAAAATGTAATTCTCTTTTATATATAATAAATAGACTATAGTTACCATGTTAATCTTGCTACTCTTAATGCTTATCTTAATTATTTAACTGTAATTACCTATAAATAACTTAATTGTATAAATATTTTAGCGGTAATTACCTTATGAATTTATTCTACATTATCAGTCCATGCACGGAACTTATATTTTTTTTTTATTGTATTGTAGTGGTAACAAATTAATAAGAAATGTTTAATTTGCAGGTGGACTCTAATAGCAGAACATTTACCATATAGAACAGATAATGAGATAAAAAATTATTGAAATTCTCATTTGAGCCGAAAAGTAGAATGCTTAAGGATTCCAAGTGACGAAAAGTTGCCACAAGCTGTTGTCGAATTAGCCAAAAAAGGAACACAACAACAAATTATCAAACAAAGACGCAAAGGGAAAACTAAAATTAGCGGTTCAAATTTCAGAAGTGAAACTGCAGTTCACATTACGTCATCAATACCAAATATGGAGAAAGAAACCATAAATACCATTCCCAATGGCGATAATAAAGCCATGAAGTTCGATCATAACGATGATCAAATGTTGTGGCATGACGATATTATGCTAATGGACGTTAAAGATGCAGAGTTGGACCAAGATTTCATTTTCAATTGTTTATGAAGTGGCGAAGAATCTTGAAATAATCGAAAATAATAATAACAATACAATAATAATTATAATAATGAAATATTAAATGTGGATAATCATGGTACCCTTGATGGTTGGGATTGGGCATATTTAGGTCAAATGTTGAATAATGAAATAGAGAAAAACAATATGTCAAATATTTCATTATTAGACATTAATAATGACTGCATGAATGAAGAAGCAACGGTTGAAAATATTGATCCCATGCATAGTGATTTGGTAGCTTGGCTTTTGTCTTAATATCTAGTCATTATTTTCACTCCAATTATGTATATATATGGATGAAAAATAAAAATTGTCTCTATTTTTTTATTTTTTTTAAAAATAAAGATTGTGCAGGCTTGTTTTTATTTTTATTTTTTAAAAGGTAAAAAAAAAATTAAAATAATGATGGTATCTAAATAAGTTTGTGCACATCTTGATTATTTTACGAGATATTTATTACCTTTTTCTATATATAATATAGGGAGAGAATATATATCTCTGCCTACTAAAACTGAAATAAAGCACAAATATAATATTATTATTTTTTCATCCCCTGTGAGCCACTTATTATTTCTCTAAATAAAATATTAAATCAATTTTCTGTATATAAATTAAAGATATGGAGTGTCTGATTTCGTCAATTTAAATTTTAACCTAAAACCTTAAACTGTACCTTTAAGTGAATAGTGCGAATAATGAGTATGTTATTTAATAAGATGTCAGCTACTCTACATAAATTAGGGGCGGATAAAAAGCAAACCGATCGATAAATCAAATAAAAGAAAATGTTATTGGTTTAATGTTATTGAATTATTGGGTTAACGGGTTTTTAATGTTATCGGTTCGATATTGATTTTTAATATTGGGCTATTCGATAAATCGATAATCCATTAAGACTAATAATTTACTACTTTTCTTTGTACATAAATATGGAGTATATATTAATCTCAATATTTTATTAGTTATTGTCTATGTAGGCTTCAATTCACACTTCACAACTTCACATTATACAAAATGTCAAAATCTAAAATAAAAGTCATATTTAACTTGATTTATATTTGTGTTACACTTGTATAGTTCTTTTTCATGTTTGTTATTATTGTTTCTATTTTATGAGCATTTGTAAAGTTACATTATTGTATTGTCGTGTCAAATTTATTAGAGAAATCATAAATTGTTTGCTATTATTGTTTCTATTTTATGAGCATTTGTAAAGTTATATTATTGTGTTGTTGCGTCAAATTTATTAGAGAAGTCATATATTTGTTATATAAGTATTTTTCTTATTGGTTAAACCAAAAAATCGAACTATTAAGGATCAAAACCAATAAACCGAAAACTGATTAAAAATATCTAATTGGTTTTGGTTAATTGTTTAATTTATTTAAAAATTGGAAACTAATAAATAAAATCGATAATACATAAAATCAAACCAAACCAACAGATGTACACCATAACGTAAACACACATGTGCCTCTAACCAGTAATTTTGGGAGAAGGCTCCTCTCGCGTAAAGGATTTAATTTCTCCATTTTTCCTGGTTGGATCTTCAATTTTTTTTTGATTCTCATCCGGTGTTCGGAGCCCACATTGGAGCTCCGATTAAATTCAAATCACGCTCTGCAAGGTCCATTCGTGGGTGACGCGCTCCCAACAAGATTTTCTCCATACCCAGGGCTTGAACCCGAGACATCTGGTTAAAGGTGAAGGATTCCCACCAGTGCACCACAACCCATGTTAGTTGGATCTTCAATTTAATTAATACACATATTCATGTATAGTAAAATTTAGTTATAACAAAAGAGATCTGGACCATTTATTTATTATTAATGGGACACATATATTAAATTGAAGGAGTACAATTTGTTTTAAAAATTCTTACCTCTATTTATTTCTTAGATATTGTATATTTCAAAATTTTATATACATGCAGAAAAAAATGAAGCCCCACTCAGATCAAAATATAAATTTTATTTATTCAAATAACAATTAAGGTAAAGCGAGGTGATCCAAAAATTTCATTGACAGTATATACCTTTCGATAGTATATGCTATAAAGTTTTGTTATATCTACTACTTATATATAAGCGTGGATAACCACACAGGTGATGGTCAACATCATGCCTGCATCACCTATGTGGTTCCACACCTACATATATATATTTGCCTACTTTTTTCTTCCGTTTTAATTTGTTTATCTTATTTTTTAATTTTATTTATATATTTAAAAAGTGCATTAAAAAAATACTATATTTTATGATAATTGACTAATTTTTAAAAAAAAAATTGATTTCTTATAAAAAGTACGATTGATTCATAAAATTAATCTTTTTGTGTCACATAAAATGAAACAAAAGAAGTAACATATATTTTAAATTTGAAAACTACGTAAAAAGTATTGTAATCTCAATAACAAAAACATTTGATTGACTCTTGAAATTCTTTTGTGCTATATATATTGGGACAAGAGAAGTAACATATATATTATTTAAAAATTATATAAAAAGTACTACAAATTATAATAATTAACAACTTAAAAGCATTTAAAAATCATATTAAAATTTAATTGACTCTCTAAAGTTTATCTATATTACATAAAGTGAGACAAAAGAATAATAGATATTGAATTCATACTAGCAAGAACACTTATGTCTAGTCTAATATATAACTGGTAGGGGTAATAATTAAGTTGTCTAGTCGGCAATCAGTGAGATGATACACAAAATAATAAGGGAGATCTGTATAGTCAAATATTACAATAAGCATCATTATTATCATTCTTTAAGAATAGCAGTATTTGGATCAATTTGAGGACACTTCGATTAATTTTATAGTGTCTTTAATATCTTTCATCAAGATATATATTTTCTCTGTCTCAATTTATATGACTTACTTTCCTTTTTAATTAATTTCACAAAAAAAAAGATATATTTCTATATTAAATAACAATTTAACTTTAAAATGTTCATTTACCCTTAATGAAATTATTTACGGTCACATAAAAATCTATTACCTATTTTAGACCACAAATTTCAAAAGTCTTTTTTTTTTAAACTCCATACTGAATCAGACTAACTCATATAAAATATGACGAAGAGAGTACTAAATAACTTTATCGACCAACTAATTTTAAAAAATGAAAAAAAATATTATAATATAAACTAGAATAGGATTTAGCTTTTTTTGGCCCAACTTGTGTAATTACTTTTTCCTTACTTTAGAAATAAAAAAGAAGTGATAAAAAAGTTATTATATATATGTCCACTAAACATAGTCATACAAGTTGAAGAAAGACTTGAAAAGTATATCGAGAAAATAAGTACATATCCTAACTTTTCCAACCACTAGTCTAACAAGGAATTTGTAGCTACACTAATAAAAATAAATACTACTATATGTCGATTGAAAAGTGTTTAGTGACTATTTAAATATATATTATCAAATCATGGAAAAAAAAAGTAATATTTTCATATAAATTTTTTTTTAGAATTTTTGTCTCTATTTCAATAAAAATTTATATTCTACCATACATTCTTTCAAAAAGAGTTGATTTGATGGTGAAATGAATAGAAAAATTATATTCTACAACACAATTTTTTACTGATTCATGAAGAAAAACCTTTATTTCTAGCTGTTGAAGACCTATATATAAAAAAAGAACTTAGAAAAAGATGATATGAATTTCCCTTTTAATGTGTGAAACATAAGATGTGGTTAAATTTTTGTCGTGTTTACTTTTGAAAAACCTTTTTTTCCTACTCACTTCTTCCCCTTTTTTTCATTAATAACCATCTATTGCTTTCATTTCTAAAATTTCATGGAACGTGTTATTGTCGTTGTCAAAAATGTACATTTCATACTGAAATTAAATCACTCAACTAAAAATAAATATTTCACATTACATTTTATATAATATCATTTTAATTTAACATACAAAAAAAAGATGTTATTTGTGGGTAAACATTTATCTGCACTGATGTTATCGTGGTTAAGGTGATTAAGTAATTTAATAAAGTTAAAAATATAAATTAATTAATATGGTTAAGTGATAGCAGTTTATATCCAAATATATCTCATTTATTTAATTGATTTAGTATAAATTTTCGATGCAGATAAATTTTACCTAAATACTTATCTGCATCGAGTGCTTACACCAAATCAATTTAATTTAACTTATGATAGAAGTTTATATACAAACATATATCATGTAATTATTAATTTGATATAAATATTTGACGCAAATAATTTTTTTATCGTACACATACCTTTCATTGGCTTTTTAAGGAACTCTAAAGAGATTGTTAATTATCTTGAACTACTTTACTCATTATTTTTCTAAGATATCAAAGCTAAACTTTGTGAAACTTATTTATACAACTATTTATCTTTTATGGTCTAGGTCTTCTCTCCAAACTCATGTCATTAATCCATCAATTTTACTTCAGACTCACTCCTTACATGTAAATTAAATTTACCTTTTCTTTATAATTCATCTCTGCTCTTCACCTAACTAGTTGAGCCTACACTTTCTTTTTCATTGTTTGGGGTCTATTTTATAACGTGTTCAATTTTTTTATTTTTTTTTCATATGATGTTTGATATCCACATTGAAGTCTGACTAATTTGAATTCGCGTCACGTAGGGTCCCATTCAAGGAAAAGTGCGCCCTACCAAAGATTTTTTTCATATTCAAGGCTCTACCTCAAGACCTCAAATTAAAAAAGGAGCAACATCATCCACTGCACCACATTTTTTGATGGTATGTTCAAACTTATTTTGTCTCTATTATAATAAAGTCAAACTTCAATTTTCTTAACATTTGAAGGGAAAAAAACACAAATAGGAAGGAAAAGAAAGACTTCAATCCACATGAAAAATATGGAATCAAATGTTTAAGGTTTCAAAAATGAGTTTAATAATCCTAGGCTACAATTACTCATTGAATTATTGGTTTTGGCCTGGTTAAATATTTCATGTATGAACTTCCGTGTTGCACGCAATTAAATTCTCTTTTTCATACACTCCCTCCATTTGTTTGACATATATTTTTTTCCACAATGATTTTTTTTTTTTGCTTTTTTAATACTCTATCCGTCAATCTTTAATTGTCCATTCTATTTAAAATAATTGTCCGACAATAGTTGTCCAGTTTGAAAACCAAGAGATAATTTATCACTTTGTGTCTAGTTTTTCCTTGGTATCAAGTACTATTCAATATCTAATATATTTTTCAAAGTATTAAATTTAATATATTTAAAGGATAATATAGTAACACCATATCTATTATTTATTGTTTCTTAAGGTGTGTGCCAAGTCAATAGCATAATACATAAACGTGTCATTTAACTTGACTTCAATTGACATGATGCCCTCCAACTTTGGGTGTGCACAAGTAGACACTTTAACTTGTATAAAATATTAATTGAATAAATAGACACATGTATCCTATGTAGCATCATACATGATGATTTGTGTCCTATGTGAAGTCTTGCATGCATTATGTCACATAGGATGCATGCGTCTACTTGTTCAATTATATGCAAGTTTACGTATTTATTTGTGCACAATCAAATACTATAAAAATATGATACCTAAGCTTAACTCAATTCGGAAAGTTAGCTCATGTTGGAAGGATGACTCAAGTCCATATAAGCAGAATGACGTCTGTCGGTCCATCCCCAATCAATTACGTGAGACTTTTTACACACTCTGACAAAGACCATAGGATTTAAATTATTTATTTATTTATTTAATTTCATATTTAAATAAAAATAAGCCAAACAATTGAACCAAATGAATTATTATATCTACTTGGTGAGGGAAGTAGAGCAGTCAAGTTCACAAAAGGTCACTTAAACGTCATAAATAGTTCATTCATGAATTTATCATCATTGTTAATAATGAAATAAATATCCTTTTTCTTTGATCACGAGCTATATATCACAAGTTGATCACAAAATTATTTGAACCAAAATTGATTAAATCAACTAAAATCCGATGATGATTAAAAGTAGCCCCTAATTAAATTATGTCGGTTCTATACTGGATTAAGTCCAAATGGAGCACTCAACTTCCTAAGGCATATACATACGACAGAATATGCAGATTGTAGCTTAGCAAATTATTTATTAATTAATATGTAGGGTGCTCATCACATGGATGGTTTGGAGGGTGGGCCACAGATAATTCGAGATATATCCTCCCTCAATGTCTTCAGAATCCAATCTGTCACACGAGATTTACACTGTGAGAAATTTATCCAATGCGCACAAAATGTTCACCATAGAGTGTTCATCTGAAGGACATAAGTTGTGACAAATTATAACGGCTACAGATTATTTTGGTTTTTTTTTAAAAAAGTTATTAATGTTTATATGCAGTAATTAACTACTTGCAACAAATTTTAAAGTGACAAAAAATAAATTACAATCACAATAAAATAAGAAGAAACATAACTTTATTGATAAATATTGTTGGTACAATTATGTTCCTCCCTTGATTCTACTCTCCTAAGATTTGTCCATGATTCGAGGGCCGTTAGTGGCGTATTTCTCGAACTAGGATGCTTTAGATTTGACCTCTATATGAATATTCCATCAATTTTCAAAATATTCGAGATGGCTTTTAAGGAAATTTAGTATCCTTTACATAGGCATGAACTAGGGTTTAGGGTTGAGTAGCCTCCAAGAATTCTAATTGAAATTGAACACACCTTCTAAAGTCTCAATTCAAATTGAACACGTCTTGTAGAGTCCCACAAAATTTTAATGTCTACAAGTACCTCAACAACTAATTAAAGTATTAAACACTGTTTTAATTACAATATCATATCTAAAATTAAGTAAATGTCATGCTTACGTTTGTAAGACATAAGAGTTCAGACACAAGTAGCTCAATTTTGTTTCATTAGGTAAGGTTAACTTGCTAAGCTAAAATCTACATAACTCTAGTCTATATAAAACTAATAATATAATTACTTACTCCATTTTAAATTATTTAACGTGATTTTTAAAAATATTTGCCTCATATTATTTTTTTATTACTTGTCAGAAAAATATAAAAAAAAAATTAGGTTGTACCTAATATTACTTATTTATTCTCCAAATGATCATTCTGAGACCTGTCTAAGATTACGTATTAATTAATATGACTATTGTAGTAAAATACTTATATTAATTATTGTTCTTATATAAGAGGCTTTCAAAGTTCAAAGTGTACATGTAAAAGTGGAAGGAGAGAGTACTTGTTATTGAAGAAGTTCAAGACATAATTAATTACTCAAGAATACTCAACTCAAAGATACTCAACTAAAAAAATACTTGACTGAACTCAAGGATACTCAAATCAAAGATACTCAATTCAAAGATACTCAACTCAATGATACCCAACTCAACTCAAGGATAAAGCAATAATAAAAAATGCAATATATGAAAAACCTTTAAAACAGAAGATAATAACTCAATTGTATGTAAAAATACAATAATAACTCAATTGTACGTAAGAATACAATAATAACTCTTATTGGGGAGATTCTCTAACCAACAACCATCACTATGAGCTATGTGATGATACAACGTCTTGCCCACGCTGCCAGAACTGTCCTATACCTTGCCAGAGTATAAGACATTCTCAATTAAGTGGATCCACTAAGTTATGCTTAAAAGGCACTAAGAAATCATCTAAAAAGTGTGACCCTTTACCCATGCTGGCATACATGATTTATGAGGACTTTGAGTTGTCTGAACTCGTCCCCATATCAGTGCTCAATACTACTCCCAATAATATAACTCATGATCATATGTTTAAAAACATTTCCTCATCCTCATACTTTGAGTACTCAAAAGATTCTCTTAAAAGAGACTATGCTCAAAACTCCTTATGAACTCATTTGAAAATCAAGATTTCCTCCGTGTTAAATGTAAAAGTATATACTCTTGGAAATACTTAGTTCCCTTATAATTATTTTGAAAAATGAGACTCGACTCTCATCCTCATACTCATTTACTCAAGTGTTTAAACAAATTATAAATAATTGGAAAAAAAACTTCTCAAAATAGGACTCATGCTGAATTATAGACGTGACGACTCAATTCAGGGTTTCAATAACTATATATAGAGCTCAATACTCGAAACTCAATAACTCCAGAACTGAAGGACTCGATGATACTACTCATCTCAAAAGTGCTCGACTCATAGGGTTCATGTAGAATTATGGGCATGAACGACTCAACTCTAGGACCTCCATGAATAACATATAGACTTCCCATAATTAAGAATATAGTTTTAAAAAGGATTAGATACTCAATACTCAAGAAATTGGAACTCGGAGATACTATTCATCTCAAGAACATTCAATTCATAGAGTTCATGCGGAATTATGGACATGAATGACTCGACGCAAGGGTCTAAATGACAATATAGAACTCATAGGTACAACTCTTATCACTCTCATGGTTACTTCCTCAAAACATAGCTTAAAGGTATAGTTAATTTCAAAGGAATTCTCACCTTGACTCAAAGACTTTCTCAAAAGGGGGCTCAATGGTTTTCTCAAACTTTACTCTTAATCTTTACTCTAATTTGAAAAGTGAAATTAAGAGACACGTTTAGGATATATGAAGGATCTCTCAATGATTTATGAAGGTTTATATAGTTAGGATTAATAAGGAAATGAAAGCTCGATTCAAAGGAACAAGTATGGATCGAAGAACGGAGAAGAAGGTGGCCTGACGCTCCGGCTGCGCCGCGCCAGGACTTCATTTACTTGGGGTCTGATTAGGCGCACTGCTGGTGCGTCGCGCCAGGCCTCTATTTATTGGGGTCTGATTGGGCGCACTGTTGGTGCATCGTGCCATAACCCCATTTATTGGGGTTTGATTGGGTACAATACTGGCGTGTCATGCCAGGCCTCTATTTATTGGGGATCTGATTGGGCGCACTGTTGGCGTGTCACGCCAGGACCCCATTTACTGGGGTCTGATTGGGTGCACTGTTGGCGCCCCACACCAGCCCTCTTGGCGAATCTGACACGCCCAAGCCTTTTTCCAAAACAATCCGATGAATTTTTTTCTAGAGTTTTGGGGCCTAATTAACCTAGAATCGATTGATTCCTAGTCAGCGGTGGATCAAGAATTTTAAGGTTGTGGGTGCTAGACACAGTGATGGATATAACCTTGACGCTATGGATTCAACCAAAACCATATATATAAAAATAAATATTAATTCAAATTCATAATCTAAAAGTTACAGGGTGAGTGCTCAGTTGCTATACAGTTTTAGTTAGGGAAGAAAATGGTTTAAACAATATCTTCTTCTCTTACTTTGTCTCAACAAATTAGATAGATAAATAAAAAAGCAAAAGTGAAGAACTAAACGGATAAGTCAACAAAATAAGCGGAAAATCAACAAATGAAGTACAGGAAAAAAAGAAGAAAGAGTCTGTACAGTAGAAAAGAAGAGAAAGTAAACAAGAATGAATAAACAAAGAAGAACCTCAAGTTTTAAAACATGTTATAATAGGGAATCAAACCACAACCACACTTATCAAAAACCTTACCTTCAACTTCCAACCACAACACCCATTTGACAGTTGGTTGAATGGATGCAACCAGTTTTTTCATTCGTTTATAAATTTCTATGAAATTATATATAGTTCACGTCGGGGTTAATGGGTGGTCGAGCACCCAACACGTTTTACATTGATATGCCCCTGCCCCGTAGTGAATGTGATAGCTTTTCCTTGCTCTTATCCTTTTCTTCTCTCCTATTGAAGCATTGTACTCTTGTTTGGTTTGTGTTTCGATTGCAAATTTCTCTGCATAAAAGTTTTCCCTACTTGTTATCTTTACATCTAGTTAATACGCTCCATATTTGTAGTTGTTACTCTTTTGCCTGCTAATAAGTGTTGTATAGCTCTCTTTGTTTTCATAATATAAGCTTTTGTGCTTCTCTATCTTCGACTTAGGTTCCTTTTCTTCTTGAAATCGGCTTTCTTTGTTTTCATAATATAGGTTCCTTTTGTTCTTGTTGTTGAAACTGGGAAGTGGCCGCAACCGGAATATGTTAATGTAAATATGAATGGTTCAAGGCATCCCCTACCTCTTGTGACAGTTTGTCATCACTTGCAGCCTTTATATGCTATGCCTCTCACTTTTCTCCAGGCACTCTTTGGACATCACTATCCTGTGAGTTGGAAAATATGTTGTGTATATGGGTTTCTTGACCATTTGTGATTGTTTACACAACTTTTAAAGTTTGTCTTTCTTCATGTCACAAAGGTTGGAGTATTGGATGAAGAAGAAATTCTGCCACTTGAAAAAGATATAACCGCTATTGGAATTTACAGCTCAAAAGATGGGATTTTGGAGATCAAACCATGCGAGGACTTACCCTATCTCTCGTAAGGAAGGTTTACAGAGTAGTTCTCTTAATAAATTGGTAAAACATGACACTCTTCTTTCCATGGGACTTTATGATACTTCATTTCATTTATCACTAGTTAAACAAGTTGTTCTGCCAAATGAGGTTGACTATTGCCGTTCTCATATTCATTAATTTTTCCACCGAAATTTCGTCAAACCTCTCTGAGATAAATTGTCTTTTTGTTGACTCTAAATATGAAGTAAGTCTCTTATCTTATTGGTGAAATTGATTACTTGATATTCAACATGTCCTCTTAAAGTATGAATCTAATCATGTATAAAATATTTATCAGATGGGTCTGGAAGTAAGGTTAAGAGAGAGATTTCTTAGTGACCTATGAAGAAAAATGTTCTTCTGAATTATAATTAATGGTTCAAATGAGTTGCACGCCCTTATTGCTGAAAAATACAACTTGACCTTACTTCAAAAAAATGGTTAAATGAAAATTTTCGAATCTGACCCCGCGTTAAAGAATATATTAAATGTTTTCTTAAATACCACATCTACATTTCTTATGAGCATTATTATTTGAGCCACAAGTTCTATTTTCCCTACTTGAAGCATTCAACATGTCCTTTTCTTCTCTTCAATCTAATTTGGTATAAAATATTTATCACATGGGTTTGCAATGTTAGGTTAAGAGTCATTTCTTAGTGACCTATGAAGAAAAACTTCTGAACATGAGTTGGTTCAAATGAGTTGATGGTTTTAAAATTTAAAACTTCAAAAAAATGGTTAAATGAAAATTTTCCCGAGATTTTGTTTTCTTAAATACCACATCTACATTTCTTATGAGCATTATTATTTGAGCCACAAGTTCTATTTAACAGAAGGATAACAGTCTTTTCTTCTCTTCACTTTTGGTTATAATTATCACAGGCTTTGCAATGAGTTTTGAAACATTTTTTGGTGACACACTCATTTGTAGGTTTGAATAATAGAGTGCAAGCCATGTCTTGGTGATGATCTTGATTCTGCTGATACACATGTTGATATGTACAGTAAAATATTTGTCTGTCTAAAAAATTACGCATGTACGTGTATATATATATATATAAAATACACATAGAGAATACATTTTCTGCCTAGAACATGTGGTTCTTTTAATACCTAACTTCTAATAATGTGTTTTGTGCATTTTTGATACTTTATATCTTCAAACATATGTTACATATGATGCTTTATATCAGTTGCTTCTATTGTTCTAAAATTCTGGTGTTCTTTTGTTTCTTGATTAATTTCTTGGAGTGTTAATTTTTTACTTTGGTAGGTTTGACATGACCAAAAATCAAATGTTGGTAGACCTTGCCTTCAAAACAAAAGTTTTGATGTGGAGTGGAGATGTGTTTGGTTCAGTTGTAGTTGGTGTCCTTGGCTATGTTGTTGTGAGGTAAATTGGTTGCGTCTCTCAGACACTACACTTGAACTTTTAGCCTTTGTGGATATCATGCCTTTAAGATTTCATTGTTACGCTCTTTTTTCTTCCTCTCATGGACTGGAGTTGGGGGGAGGTCTAGGTAGGGACAAAATCCTTAATTGTGCAAAATCTTGTCATTGTCAATTAATTAAGATGTGATGGAGTTAATTTCAAACTCATAATTAATTATCCTTTTCTTTTATCAGTGTGAGAAAAAAAAATATACTTCAATCTTGGTTCAATTGAATATTTTTAATCACTTTTCAATAAAGACAAAATACAATGATATATTTGATTTGATTGAAGCTATTATTGATGTTGATGAATTGAAATATCCAATACAGTTTAAGAAGCGTAAAGATAAGTTATTGAAGTTGTTGACTAATTCAGAAGTACTTGAAGATGATGTGAAGAAGATGAATAAGGTGATTATAAAGAGTCAATATTTGTTGTAGAAGATGCATGCCAAACTACAGATGATTTTTATACAAATATTGATTGATATTTGATAACCTTTTAAATAGTTCATAATCTTCTAATATAGTAATAGATAAAAATATAGTAATAGTTTTTAAAAAAAAAATTAAAACCTTCAGTGTGTATACTATGCTTTTATTTTCTTTTTGAAGGTGAGAAGAGCCTTTTTGTTTCTGAATTAAAAGTGGAATTTGTAAGTTCAATATCTTTTTAGGAGATTTTAAAATAGAATTTGAAAATCATCAAAGAAAAAATAGCTCTTTTTTTTTTTTCAGAAACAACTAAAAAATGCGTCTTTTTTTCAAACACAAAAAAATGACATTTCAAACTCGTAAGGATAATTGGAGTTACTAAACTAACTAAAATTGTTCCTGCATAAAATATCATCAATTACTATCGTGTTTTGATTTATTGTATGAGAAACGAAATTGTGGCATAACTTTATAATATACCACTTGATTGATTTTATTTAACTCTATATTATTATTAATATACGTGCCCTAAGTAAGTTACTATGGAATCTAAGCAGAAAGAGGGATGTGTTATGGTTTTAATAGGTCCATATTTACTATGATAAAGGAAGCTCGTTGTGGGAGAAGGAGCCCAAACCAGCCAGCGGGATTATAGATGTCCAAGCATGAAATATAAATTAAATCATAATGAAAGACAATAACTAAAAAAAATAAATATATATATATATATATATATATATATATATATTAGTTTTTCGATTTTTATTTTTTTAAATCCGAAATAAAATAAAATAAAAAATAAAAAATCAATCCAAATTAAAAATTAGTTCGATTTAGTTTGATTTTTTTTTATTTAATTCGAATAATGCACACCCCTAATACAAACTCAGCCTTATACAGTTGTAGAACTACTACTACATGAGATTAGTATTATCCATCAAGGCTTTTGGATACTATTTTAATTTGATTTAGCATTAAGAAATAATGTTGAATCTGTGCTTAATTAAGTTCACAAATGGTCACTTAAACGTCATAAATAGTCCACTCATTAGTTTATTATCATTATTAATAATGAAATAAATATCCTTTTTCTTTCCTCACGAGCTATATATCACAAGCAGGGGTGGACCTAGAGGTTGCCCTCGGCAAAAAATTATGTTGTATATTTAAGGTATTTTAAGAATTCTTATGTCTATATATTTATTTTGAACCTCCTAAATGTAGGATCAGAGGTTGACTTAATGGTTGAGGGAATTTCAAGTTTGAATCTTAGGCACTACTCTTTTTTTTCCCGAACCCCTTTAATAGAAATTCTGAATCTGCCACTAATCACAAGTTGATGACAAAATTATTTGAACAAAAATTAATTAAATCAACTAAACTCCAATGATAATTGAAAGTAGCCCCTAATTAAATTATGTCGGTTCTATACAGGATTAAGTCCAAATGGAGCACTCAACTTCCTAAAACATATACACACGACACAATACATAGATTTTAGCTTAGCAAATTATTAATTACTCCTAATTAATATGTAGGGTGCTCATCACATGGATGGTTTGGAGGGTGGGCCAGGTATAATTCGGGATATATCCTACCTCAGTGTCTTTTAAATCGAGTCTGTCATATAGGATTTATACAGTAGAAAATTTATCCAGTGCGCACAAAGTGTTCACCATAGAGTGCTCATCTGAAGGACATAGATTGTGACAAAAATTATAGCAGCTACGGATTATTTTAGAATTTTCAAACAAAAAGAAGTTATTAATATGTATATGCAGTAATTAACTACATGGTTTAGATAGTACCTCCATAACTAATTAAAGTATTAAACGCTCTGTTTTAATTACACTATCATATCTAAAATTAAGTAAATGTCCTGCTTACGTTTGTAAGACATAAGACATAAGTAGCCCAATTTTGTTTCAAGAGGTAAGGTTAACTTGCTAAGCTAATATCTACATTACTCTAGTCTATATAAAACTAATAATATAATTACGTCCTCCATTTTAAATGATCTTACGTGATTTCTAAAAATATTTGCCTGATATTATTATTTTTATTTATTTTTTTTATTTGTCAGAAAATATTAAAAAAATTATGTTGTATCCAATATTACTTACTTATTTTCCAAATCATTCCAAGATCGGGCTAAGACTACATATTAATTAATATGAATATTGTAGTAAAATACTTATATTAATTATTGCGTTCAAAGTTCAAAGTGGATAAGTAAAAGTGAACGGAGGGAGTATTTGTTATTGTAGAAGTTCAAGACAAGATTTTTTTTTTCCCATTTTACTTATATTAGTAATTGTTTTTGAAGATTACAAACGTTTCAATTGAGATGGAGATGATGCATATGAAATATGTCACTCTCTTAATTCAAAAATTTATCAAGTTTGTCATCTCCGTCTAATGTGTCATCATTAGATCATGTGCCTGATTTTATATGACTTACTTTCCTTTTTATTCAATTTCAAAAATAATGAGATATTTCTATATTTAATAATAATTTAATTACAAAATGCATATTTTATCCTCAATTAAAATGATTTCTAACCACACAAATATTTATGACTTATTTAGATCACAAGTTTCAAAATGTCTTTTTTCCTTTATTAAACTCCGTGTCAAGTCAACCAAATATACATAAATTAAGACGAATGAAATATAAAATAAGTAAATAGCAAAATTATAAATTTCCTAACCCGGAAAAAAGAAGGTGCTCTTATTCTCTTTTTTTAATTACGAAATTTAATTGTAAACTTTAGATTGGGTTAACAACACTGTATAAGTATTATTTTGTAATTATTTATATTATTATATTAGAATTTAGAATTTTTTTTAAAAATTATGAATATTTTAAAAAGTCTGCGACCCACATAAAATTGGGCTGGGCTAACGTAGCCAAGTCCATTCAACTTACGTTGAATACTTGTGCAAAATAAATAGAAAAAGCTACATAGATGAGCCATAAAATTCAAAATAATTACATATTCATAAATTAACATCCAGACATATATTATATATAAATAATATTCTCCATCGCACAACAATTATTCACTTTTCAGGTTTATCTTAAATTTTATATCATTCTATGATGAAGTAGTAATTTTGTGGCATTTGTTTATTATTTTAATTATGAATATAACATAAAAAATAATTTATTTCGTCATGTCAAGATTTTTTAATGATGAATTTAATTGAGTGATTTTGTTGATACAAAAGTTAAAGTTGAATGATTTTATTGATATAAAATAAAGTTCAATAATTTGTCTAGCTAAATTTTCATAGTTAATGACCTTTTGAGATATTAACTCCTCCTTTTAGTCACCTTTACTTACGATATATTGATCTTCCATCGAACAATATAATTTTTCTAGCTCTAATACTTAAGCTAGTAATGTTATATTTGTAGTTTTTCTAACCCAAGTGACATTTTAGCAAAGAGCCACATAGTTGTTTAGGACAAAGTTAACTAACATTGAAATAAAAAATTGAATTAATTACTCTACTTAACAATATTGAATTGATATATCAGCATAACTGTTTTATCGACAACAAAATTGTTGCAGCATCAGTCAATTTATTTATTTTTGCTTTCAAACAATTTTAAATAACTTTTAAACAAACATTATATAAATTAAGAGACTCCTCAATTATTAGTAATTTTTTCTGAATTTATTTTTTTGAAAATGAGAGAAAGTGACAAAAAAACAAAACAAAACAAAACAGAATTAGTAAAACATTTAAACTTTCCCCCATTTCATGTACGTTTAAACTTTTAAATATTTTAAAATTAAGTAAAATATGTCTTTTGTGTTATGTTTATTTGAAAAATGAACCAGTAATAAATTTTACCAAGTAATAAGTAATAACTAAGACGCACATTTATATATTATGTCATGCATAAAAATTATTTAATAATTCAATTTTAAAATAAGGCTTAAGTCATTCACAATCATTTAAAGTTGTCTGTATATTTTACTTAGACACGTCAATTTAAACGTATACATATTAAATACCTACACCAGCTCGAATTTGAATCATTTGAACATTTTTTTGACAATTAACTAAAAGTATAAGAAGTGTGTAATTCACTTGCACTGATGTGGCAATTTGACGAATGACTAACGTACATATGGCATTTTGAGCCAAAATATTCATAAAAAATTATAAAGAAAAGAAAGAAAGGGGAAAAAGGCCTTTGTCCGCTACCTGGTCCTTCAGCCTCCTTTGATCCACCGTCGTGTCTCTTCGTTCAATTTTTTCTTTTCTAGATTTGATATTTTTTAAAAATAAAATAAAATAAAATTGAAATAGCAAACTACATATCCTTCTTCGATTTCTTCATTTTTATCCTTTTTCTAATCTTCTTAGTTTCTAAAGAAAGTTGAAAGCAACTCAACCATTAATGGTGAAATTAAGTTGTTTCAGTGAAGAAAAACAGCTATAGAAAAGGACTTCTGAAATTGTTTGTTTGAAATCAACTTCTTCAATTTCTTCATTTTCTCGTCTTTGTTGCTGAACGAAATTAAACCATTAATGACGGAATTAAGCCGTTTAAAAAAAAAAAATTATTTCTGAAAAAAAGGATTTCGAAATTATGTTGTTTGTAGTTGAACCTATCTCATTTTACTTCTTTTTATCTCGTTTGTGTGCTTGAAGCTGAAGGAAACTCAATTTTAGGTTGAAATTTTTATTCGTGAAAATGGTAGTGATGTTTTCTAGATGAATATGATAGTGGTGAGGGAGAGAGCGAGATGGCTGACGATAAGAGAGAAAAGAGAAGGGCGGATGGTGGCGGCAGTGGCAGTAGAAATGGTGGAAATGGTGTTGGAAGTAATTATGTCTAATTAAGGAGGAAAGAAGAAGGAGATTTTTAAAAAATAGCAAATTCTGTTAGGAACACCATCCCGAATGGGCCTAGCAATGTATGATCCGAATATCGCCGGGACTCCAATATAGACTTCAAACACCGAACAAGAAACAAAAAAAATTAAACGAAACTTTAATACGAGCTTCGGACACTGAATAGACAACCCCAAAAAAAAAAATCATATTAGTGTTAGGAAAAAAAGGAGGTATTTTTCATTTTGTGCTATACATAACTAAATTTCATAGCCAATAAACAAACAATACAAATAACGACTCTAATTTCACTTCCGACGACGGAGAATTCAAAAGCCGACTATCACTAGCCATGTCAATACACGATCAAGCGGAGGCCGTCGTGCTATCGCAAATAGTTATGGCAGCGGATGGCACACATATCGGCTTAGCCCTAGCTAGTATTCTCAAGTTCAAAGCCAACTCTTCCCCCTTCACAAAATCAACGACGCACCATCGCTCGGTGTCTCCGTTCATTACTCTCCTCTTCCGACAATAATTTATCAAGTTTGTCATCTCCGTCTAATGTGTCATCATTATTTCATGTGTCTGATTTTATATGACTTACTTTTGTTTTTATGCAATTTCAAAAAGAAAGAGACATTTCTATATTTAGTAATAGTTTAATTACAAAATTCATATTTTATTTTAATGAAATGATTTCTAACCACACAAATATTTATGATTTATTTTAGACCACAAATTTCAAAATTCTCTTTATTAAACTCCATGTCAAGTCAAACTAATATATATAATTTAAGATGTATGAAATATACAATAAGTAAATACCAAAATCATAAATTTCCTAAACCAAAAAAAAAAAGAAGGTATATATAATTTAAGAACTTTAGATTAGGTTATACAATATTATTTTGTAATTATTTAAAATTATATGGAAAAATTACAAGAATATCTAACCCAAGACTTTAAAATATACAATACTCTTTTTTATTTACAAATAAGTTTTTAATTACAAACATAACAAAATATTTAATTTTTTATTTGTTAAAAATATATTTGGTATCCGTATCTATTACCTTTTAAATATGTGCTAATTTTATGGGATTGATAATTATTGCTTACTTTTTTACTTTTCAATCATAGTTTTACTCTTTTAACTTTGTTTTTCTATATATTGATTTTTCTCTCTCTTAATTTTTATTCAATCAAATCATATTATTAATGGAAGCCTTTTTTAGGGAGGTTATGTGCTAATTTTATGGCTAATTTATGGGATTGATAATTATTGCTTACCATTTTTCAATCATAGTTTTACTTTTCATCTTTTCTCTCTCTTAATTTTTTATTCAATCAAATCATATTATTAATGGAAGCCTAAAAAAACATGTATGTTTCATCAAGTATGCATAGTGTTTTCACAATTATAACAGCATCGTAGTTTCACCAAATATGCAACCATGTAATATATAAGGATACATACATACCAATTATATAACCATCATTTTACCAAAAAATATTACTATTTTATACCTTTTAAATATATCAATTATATAACCATCATTTTGCCAATAATTATTACTATTTTATACCTTTTAAATATATCAATTATATAACCATCATTTTACCAATAATTATTTTACTACTTTATACCAATAATTATTACTATTTTATACCTTTTAAATATACTACTATATATCAATAGATATTGCATAAATATTTTGAAAATCTTTATTATTGTAATAGGCTGAACAATAGTTTTCACTATGCTTGTTATTGTATCCAATAGCAACAATTGCATGACTATAAGGAATTTCATCATGTTAAAATCTATATATCAATAGATATTGCATAAATATTTTGAAAATCTTTATTACTGTAATAGGTTGAACAATAGTTTTCACCATGTTTGTTATTGTATCCGATAGCAACAATTGCATGACTATAAGAAATTTCATCATGTTGAAAATTTTCATAACTACATATGTCATAAACGTTTTAGCACGATCTGTAATATGAAGATATTATTAATATAATTACCACAAAAATTCATATACAAAGTTCAATTTAACCATTACAAAGTCTTATTCACCAATATATACTCAAATATACATAAAGCACTTTGGTGTATCTACAGTTAATTTTTTGATGTATTTTTCAAAACTATGAATCTTCAATGGTGGGAACGGATCAGTCACAACATATTTGAGTTCCAACTCAAAAACGATCGTCTCCACACCTAATTGAGAAGCAGTAGTATTAATCAAGTCTTGCTAATTGGTGTCCACATCATATCACTCCTTCAATTTTGAAATTCAGCAAATAACAAAAATACTCATTAACAACATATGTCTAATACACCAATATAAATTGGACCAAAAAATACACCAACACATTCATCGTGCTATTAGCTTGGTGTCGGGTTTGTAGCAACAGATATACCATCATATGTACCGGATCACATATCAATCCAATTTTTCAAATTGATGCATACATCGAGCTATTAGTTTGGTGTCGGTTAAAGAGCAACAAATATACCATCATATGTACCAGATCACATACCAATTCAAAATTTTCAATTTTATATTTATTAGAATACCACCAATCAACATATGAACCTTTTTATAATTATTATATTATATACACCAACTTAATAACTACAATACGGACAATAATGTAACATACTTTCAAACCAAATCATATGAAACCTAAACTTTAATATAAAAAAAAAATTGACACTTCGTTTTACAACCAAATCATATGTAGTTATTGTAATTAAACCAAAATTTCGAGGATCCAGAACATAAATCAAATTAGATGAATTCAATTTCACCAAAATAGACAAACTAAACCAAACGAATAACTATCAAAAAGTACAAAATAGATATTTGTGATAAATCATATATAACCACGTAATAAAACACCATACAAACTATTTTATACAATTACCCACGATGAGTCCCATCGTCCGTTGTGTTGAATTAGAATTGAAAAATTATTGGTATTCATTTTTCGATAGTTGTTCTTATTTTTGTTTTGGTAGGAAACCTTTTGAAAGATAATATATAACAAATTATAATAAATAAAGAAGGTAAAATAATTGGAGAAATTTATGGAAATAGTTAAGTGTAGGTTTGGAAATCTTTTTTATTTATTTAAATTCTACTTTATATTGCTATATGAATGAAAAAAAAAAGTATTTTGTATTTTGGTGTAATTATTATATACTAAAAATTTAGATTATATTTTTAAAAAACTTATGAATATTTTTAAAATGATGGGCCAATGGGACCCACATAAAATTGGGCTGGGCCAACTTAGCCTAGTCCATTCAACTTACGTTGAATACTTGTGCAAAATATAGGAAAAACTACATAAATGAGCCATAAAACTCTAAGGGGTCGTTTGGTAGAGTGTATTGGAGAAAATAATGTTTTTATTAGCTTGTTGTATTATTTGTACCTTGTTTGGTACACTTTTCTAACCTATGCATAACTAAAGCTTGTATTAGTAATACACTTTATTGTGTATTGAAAAGTGTATTGCTAATGCCATCTATTTCTATGCAATAGTAATGCAATGGGTTATAATGCATGCATTAACATTATTAAAGACACAATTGCCCTCAAAAACTTTTTTTACATCCTTTCCACTATATTTGTGATATTTTTTTCTAAAAAAATTATGTAATGCATAATATTTTTAGTACACCAAACCAAACATTGCATAAAAAAATCTCATCATAACTAATGCAATACAAGCAATATTGAAGCAATCATTACTAATACATTATACTTTGCATTATTCTTATACACTCTGCCAAACGACCCCTAAATAATTACATGTTCATACCCAAAATATTTAAAATTAAGTAAAAAACATGCCTTTTGTGTTATGTTTATTTTGAAAAATGAACAAGTAATAAATTTTACCAAGTAATAAGTAATAACTACAACGCACATTTCTATATTATGTCATGCATAAAAATTGCTTAATAATTCAATTTAAAATAATGATTGTGCATCATGCGAGCACATCACATATTATTAGTATACCAATATGGGTTGTAGAGTAGTGGTGACTAGCGAGATTGCTTAATCCTTAATCCTTAGCCAAATGTTTCGGGTTTGAGTCCTAAATATGGACAAAATCTTGCTAGGAACGTCATCCTTGAATGTGCCTAGCAATGTACGATCCGAATTTCACCGGACTTCAATGTAGATTTCAAACACTGAACAAGAAACAAAAAGAATCAATCGAAACTCTAGTATGAGCTTTGACACGGGATAGAAAACCCAAAAAACAATTAATCATATTATTAGTGTTAGAAAAAAAAATAAAAAAAATAAAAGGAGGTATTCATAGCCAATAAACAAGCCATACAAATAGGACTCTAATTTCGTTTTTCCGGCGACCGAGAATTCGAAAGTGGCCATGTCAATACACGATCAAGCGGCGGCCGCCGTGCTATCACAAATAGCTATGGCGGCGGATGGCGCACTTATTGGCTTAGCCCTAGCTTACGTTGCCGTACGGAGTATTCTCAAGTTCAAAGCCAACTCTTCGGCCCTTCACAAAATCAACGACGCGCCGTCGTTTGGAGTTTCCGATCTCCGTTCATTACTCTCCTCTTCCGATAGTAATGACAACTCTGAAAGTTCAAATCAATCCGATGACGTTAAGCTTGTGATCATTCGCGGTACTGTGGAGGCGAAATCAGCCGTTGAGGGTAACTGGAAGAGCTTGAGAGCTAATATTCTCTCAGCCCATAATTCTGCTGAAAAAGGCGTTATATTGCAACACACCCAAACAGTAATTCTTCTACACTTTTCGTTTTATTTTAATTTATGTTCAAACCTTCAGAAGGAACATGAACATCAGTGCTAAATTACTCAATTTATCATGCTTTTTTAGGCACTTAATATTCTTATTCGAGCTGGAAAATTCGTATTCAACTTGTTTGTGCACATTTAGGATTAGTGTTATGGTTAGAGTTAGTTGATGGTCAATCTAAAATTTGTGAATACTCACTATATTTGATGCATTAGGGCTTTTTTTTGAGACAAAAAGCATTAGGGCTTTTCTAGGCATGTTATACAACGCGGTGATGGTTTTGAATTACAATGCTTGATTTACTAGGATTGCACACTTTGGTTAAACTGCAGGGTTTGCTCTTGTATTTGTAATAATTTATCCTACATTCAGTTAAATGTTGATGTCAATCGAAAGAAAGAACAATCATGTTTTGCTTAGTCCGTGTCGAAGGAATCCCTAGACATAGAGAGGACATGAGCTAATCTTGACTATAGGATAAGCTGGTGAATAGCACACGGAGGGATGTCTGGGGATGAATTCCTGCTTCGTCTCATGACCCCTTAGTCGCAGGCAGGGAGTATGTCTTAAAATACAAATTATTTTTGTAATGAAATGTGTTAAATTAGAGCTAAATGGATTGTGAGGATTCATATAGCTTATCCAAAGTTGTATGGGATTGATGTGCAGAAGTTGCAGTTGTTACATTGTAAAAATCAACAACTATTAACAGTTTTGAAGGGGAACTACATGTTTTGGATGTTTTATACGTGTGAATATATAGATTAACTGTTACCGAAAGAAAATCAACAGCTATTATCTACTGGTGATGGACATCCTTCAGTTTTCAAAAAACTCTTTGAACGGTGTACTTTAAACAGAAACCACTTGCTACTTGTTAACCTGGAAATATGATCCACAACCAATTCATTTGCAACCTATGTTTGCCTGGTATTGTTTTGTCAGTTTTTGTGTGTATTTTTTTTTCTAGTGAATTTTGGCAGGATACTGATGTTCGTTTGCCGTCTTATTTTAGTGTATCTATAATGAGTGGAGAGGTTTCTTTTCATGGGCTGGTGATCTGTATTCAATATTTCCAAGAGTCCGGAAGGACCAACAGTCATCCTCTTTGAGAACGGTAATGTGAAAATTTTCCAGCAACACAGGTCTCTTGAATTTTGCTAGTACCTTTAATTTCACCAATGAAGCACAAAAGAGATATTGAGTCAGTATTGCTAATATTTGTCAATTTTCTTTTTTTGCCATAAATTCTGCTAGGTTATGTTAAAATATTTTGTAGGAAGCTATAATTCTAGAATTTTTAATGCTTTATTTATCTGCTTTGATCTTTTCCTTCCACTCTATTTTAACGTTCTAATCTAGGATTTTTATGCTCTCTATTTGACATCTTTGGAGGTATATTGTACTCGTGTCCAAGGTAAGGTTCTGAATAGGAAGAATAACATGCTGAGATGTCCAGACTGGATGTTCCTCAAATGATCACACTTTTAGCACAAACCATCTCAAATTTAAGAAGCAAGGCTTGAGTGGGTGTTTCTTTAATAAATGACTCGTAGTCAGTGGTGGATCTAGGATTTTAAGGTTGTGGATGCTAGACACAGTGATGGATACAACCTTGACGCTATGGGTTCAACCAAAACCATATATATAAAAATAAATATTAATTCAAATTCATAATCTAAAAGTTATAATGGGGTAAGTGCTCAGTTGCTATACAGTTTTAGTTGGGGAAGAAAATGGTTTAAACGATATCTTCTTCTCTTACTTGTCTCTGCATAAATGATATCTTCTTCTCTTCTCTGGCTTGTGTTTCGGTTGCAAATTTCTCTGCATAAAAGTTTTTCCTACTTGTTATCTTTACATCTAGTTAATACGCTCCATATTTGTAGCTGCTGCTCTTTTGCCTGCTAATACGTGTTGTATAGCTCTCTTTGTTTTCATAATATAAGCTTTTGTGCTTCTCTATCTTCGACTCAGGTTCCTTTTGTTCTTGAAACTGGCTCTCTTTGTTTTCATAATATAAGTTCTTGTGCTTCTCTATCTTCGACTCAGGTTCCTTTTGTTCTTGTTGAAGCTGGGAAGTGGCCGCAACCGGAATATGTTAATGTAAATATGGGTGGCTCAAGGCATCCCCTACCTCTTGTGACAGTTTATCATCACTTGCGGCCTTTACATGCTACGCCTCTCACTTTCCTCCAGGCACTCTTTGGTCATCACTATCCTGTGAGTTGAAAAATATGTTGTGTATATGGGCTTCTTGACCATTTGTGATTGCTTATACAACTTTTAAAGTTTGTCTTTCTTCCTGCAACTCATGTAACATACTGTTTTCTGTCACAAAGGTTGGAGTATTGGATGAAGAAAAAATTCTACCACTTGGAAAAGATATAACCGCTGTTGGTGTTTGCAGTTCAAAAGATGGGATTTTGGAGATCAAATCATGCGGGGACCTACCCTATTTCTTGTAAGGAAGGTTTACAAAGTAGTTCTCTTAATAAATTGATAAAGCATGACACTCTTCTTTCCACAAGACTTTATGATACTTCATTTTCATCTGTCACTAGCTAAACAAGTTGTTCTGCCAAATGAGGTTGACTATTGTCATTCTCATATTCATTAATTTTCCCCCCGAAATTTCCTCAAACCTCTCTGAGATAAATTGTCTTTTTGTTGACTCTAAATGTGAAGTAAGTCTCCTTATCTTATTGGTGAAATTGATTACTTGATATTCAACAGGTCCTCTTAAAGTATGCATCTAATCATGTATAAAAGATATATGAGCTGGGTTAGGAAGGAAGGTTAAGAGAGATCCTATGAATAAAAATGTTTTTCTGAATTATAAATAATGGTTTAAATAAGCATCACACCATTATTGCGAAGAATACAAGTTTACCTTACTCCAAAAAAATGGTTTAATTGAGAAGAAATGAAAATTCTTGAATCTGACCCTGCGTTAAAGAATATATTAAATGTTTTCTTAAATACCACATCTACATTTCTTATGAGCATTATTATTTGAGCCACAACTTCTATTTAACAGAAACATAACAATCTCTTCTTCTCTCCACTTCTGGTTATAATTATCACAGGCTTTGCAGTGTTACTAGGTCATTGTCATTGGTAGACTATATGACAAAACTAACATGAGTTGGTTCTTATGAGATGGTTTTAAAATTTTAAATGAAGTTTCCTGAGATTTTGACATTTGCGCTCAAACATGATAAGATTTTTTGTCAGTTCCATTATGGAAGAATTACCATGAGTTTTTGAAACATTTTTTGGTGACACACTCATTGGTAGGTTTGAATAATAGAGTGCAAGCCTTGTCATGGTGATGATCTTGATTCAACTGATACACATGTTGATATACACAATAAAGTATTTGTCTATCTACAAATTGCACACGTATATATATTTTCTGCTTGGAGCATGTGGTTCTTTTAATATCTAACTTCTAATCATGTGTTTTCTGCATATTTGATGCTTTATATTTTCAAACATATGTTACATATCTGGTACTTCATATAAGATGATTCCCTTGTTTTAAAATCTTGGTGTTCTTTTGTTTTCCTGGTTAATTTCTTTTGTTGAAATTTGTGAGTGTTAATTTTTTACTTTGGTAGGTCTGACATGACGAAGGATCAAATGCTGGTAGACCTTGCCTTCAAAACAAAAGTTCTGATGTGGAGTGGAGTTGTGTTTGGTTCAGTTGCGGTTGGTGTTCTTGGCTATGCTGTTGTGAGGTAAACTGGTTGCGTCTCTCACACACTTGAACTTTTAGCCTTTGTGGATATCATGCCTTCAAGATCTCATTGTTATGCTCTTTTTTCTTCTTTGTCCTTTTCCCCTGTCATGGACTGGAGCTGTGGGGAGGTCTAGGCAGGGACAAAATCCTTAATTATTTCATATCGTATTTTACGATTCTGTTTATCGAGCATAAGTTAGGGTTGTTGGAACCTGCTATTGAGTGGTTACCTGTTAAATAATCACGTCATCCACATCTGTCCCAGAATTGGTGGATTCCTTTCCCTACTTCATCTGCAATTTATCTCATGGCTGCATCAAATGAGACAACTTATAATAACTATGACGTGTACTTCAAATCCTACTGGGGTAGATGGCTGGTTGATTGATTTGGATTACAGTTGTTGCCATAGCTTGTATGCAATTATTTGATACATATTACTGTATGGAACTTGTGTGATGTAGACAAGTGTACTTGCATTCTATTAAATTAAGGGAGTATAGTTTTATCTTTGATGCAATTGAGGTTTGAGTAGGACCATCATCACGTGCCAAAAAGAATAATGCATCTAGCTACCTTAAGCATGAAAGAATCATGATGGGTGCATATTTCAGATGAGCAGAACCTTGAAATTGGCTTACATATTCTAGACCACAAGACTGAAAACAGAAAAAAAAAGGGAGATATGCCAGTTTGAAAGGAAAACAGGGTGAAAAAGTTTATGGCCAAATCTTCTTTGTCAAGTTTTAAAGTTCTCTTTGTTTCATATATTTGCAAAAACATGTTTTACTCTTTTCTCTTCTTTCAAATCTTTGAATTTGTTTTTCAAGTTTTTTGGCCAAAAATATGTTTCTTGCTCTCTTTGGAAATTTGTCAATGGCTATTGATTTACACGGTGCCTCTCTTGTATTTATGTTGCACGTCTCATCCTGATGAAAAAGGTTGGGTTGAAGGTTCGTCCAAATCCTCGTGTGAATAGTTCTTCTGCTTGTTTAGTTATTTTTATGGGGCTAATCTCCGAAATTATACAGCAAGCACCTTCTTTTGCTGGTCCAAACTCTCTCTTTAATCATGCAACATGGCAGTAGTTATGGTTCCTTATGGTGTTTAAAGCTTTAACTTCCGTTGCTTATACCAGCTCGAACAATCCACCACTACGGGCTGGAAAAAGCATAGACTTTGCTCAGGATGAGCATAAACTTGTAACTCTAGTTGTGCTGCGTAAAAATTCCTTAACCTCCCACATGGCATGAATAAAAAAGCTAAATGAAACTTATTTATCAGCAGCATTGTTATCAGTATTTACTCTAGTGGTCGCATTTTCTCATTGGTATTTATATGTTTTAGGAACTGGAATCGATGGAAGCAGTGGAGACACCAGAGGCAGGCCCAGCAACAAAGGAATTCTGCAAGCAATGACGATGATTTGCAGGTTACTGCTGATGAGGAAACTGGAGACGTTCCCGATGGTCAGTTGTGTGTGATATGCCTTATGAGAAGGAAGCGCTCAGCATTCGTTCCGTGTGGACACCTGGTATGTTGCCAGCGCTGTGCCTTGTCAGTTGAACGTGATTTAGCACCCAAGTGTCCTTTATGTAGGCAGACAATTCATAGTTCTGTAAGGATATATGATTCTTGAGGAGCAAATAGTTATGAGTTATTTTGAGTAGCTGATGCTGGGAAGGTGGTTGTGCATTTGTAAAGCATGCGATGAAAACTACATTGGACCGTCTCATGTGAGGATGGTGGTGGATGTTCCGAGGGGATTAGATACTGGAATCTAACATGCAATGTTGTTCGTGTCTGTACATACATTTTTTGCTGACTCATTGTTGTACCCTTAAAGACGATATTCATTACAATGCTAGGGAGTCATTTTGCTAAAAAAGCTTGAGTTCTAAACACTCAATTATTTCATCATAACACACAATTATTACACATCTATATTCTTATAGGTACATGACCACCTTGCCTAGAATCAAATTCTCAAGGAATTTGACAATTTTTTGACTTGTTGCCTCTGCAAATGCACTATCTGAACCTATGTCAAAGCACAGCTAATGAAGATACTTCCAGACACTAGATTTACCACTAAACTTTTGACTCGGTTCATGCTTAAAAGCATTGTGCATCTCATGTGTTGGGATCTATCTTCCATAATGAACAAAATGAAACAGGATCTCCTTTCCACCACAGTCCAACACAGCCATCCTTCTCATCAACTATCATCTCCCAGTTGTTGTCATACTTCTTCAACAATGCACAAGCTCTATCAATGGCATCGTCTCCAAACATCTTACATACGAAACCAACAGTCCTCATTCTTTCACACCATTTCTCCTTTGTCTCATTCATCTCTCCCATGTTTGTCAAAGCCTTTGCTGCTTCTCCTTCCATCATCCTCCTTCCATCGCTCTCACGTCCTTTGTATGCTACACTGGTGGAGTCCAAGAACTTCCACAAGTACTCCACTCGCCTTGAGAATCTTGTTGTGAAGTCCCCGCAACTGTTGCAGCTGCAATCCATGTTGTTCTCACTCAAAACCAGTCCTTTTGGCTCCAAACTCTTTAGTCTTTTCAACAACTCTGTCCTCTCGTCTGGATTGTTGTGTTTCAAGTTATGGAGTCTGAACTGTGCACAAATAACCAAGATTTCATCTGGGGATGAATTTATCACTTGGGAATCAAGATTCTGAAGTGGGTAATTCTCCAGTCTGTTGATTTGTAGATTGATGTTAATAGCCTTGGCAAAGGCAAGGAGTTGCACTGAAAAGTTGCAACCACCTGGACCAACTACAAATGGACTATTTCTTTGTTGATCATCTTCTATGGTAGGTGTTATAACTGTTAGACGAACCAATGGTGGTGGACCTCCTGCTCGATGGGTCAACTCCTCGAGCAACGTTGGCCATTGAACACCATGAGAAACTCCAATATCAAGAATGTGTAGGTTCTGGGATGAATCATGTTTCCCAAGAATTTGGAGTATTGAGGAGTTTGCAATGCTATTGGGTATGCGGAACCAGGGACTGATCTCATTGAAGTTGATTAGTGAGTTCTTGAAGAACTTCGAATTTGTTGAAGCAAAAGTAGCAACAACACCAGCAGAAGCTGAAGATAGTGAAGTTGGGCATGGAGTAGAAAGATAATACGTTAGCGCCTGGAGTCCACGAGCAGCCAACCGATGGTTGGCATCTCCGTTTAGTGAGGAGAGCTCGTGCAGAACGTACAACAAGTGCTGCACACGGTTCAGATTTCCTGCAGTAATTGCAGCAGCACAAGGGTTAAGTAACTGCTCTGCCCATCTTCCTTCTCTGTTGTTACCATTATTTCCTGTGGACTTGTGTGTTGCTTTCTTGTGTCCTGTTGATCTTCTTGTATCTGCATCATTGATCCGACGGTTCTGATTCTTCCGGGATGCCTTGGGATTGTAACCAGAATCATTCCCTTTCCTTTTTTTGGATGAATCCAATGGCGAAGGGTGACTTGAAATGACCGGCTCCAAAGAGACAGTGCTCGCGGCTGTGACAGGGAAGCTCGTATCGAAGCACGTGAAATTGTTATTGTTATTGATATGTGTTTCTTGGTTTATATTTTCACTAGGAGCCCACCACGAGTCCTCGTAAATATCATCGAGGCTATATGACTCATCGAGTAAATCATCGATGCTATATGACTCATCGAGTAACGACGGAAAATATGATAAGGGACTATCCAGCCACTCTGAGATGGGATCAGAAGTAGGTTCATCAATGTTCATTGTATCACAGATTGAGGAAGAAGGGTGGTGGGTAAGGATGGCTTGATGTTGGTGTTTGATCAATGACTTAGTAGAAAGTATATGCAAATATGGGATATGATATGTTTGTTAATTGTTATAATGGCTCAAGTTTCAAAGTGCTAAAGCTATAATAGTTCAAAATGGAATCAAAAGGGATTTTGCTTTGGGAAGAGACACATCATGGCATATTTAAAGGGCAAAAGTGTAGTGTTGTTTTGGAAGTTATGGTGTTTCATTGGGATTCCTTTTACAGTATGATAGCCTAATCATTGACACTAAGTGAACGTTTGGACATGCCATTTAATCTCGCAATTTGAAATTATGAGATGAGATTAACGTTTGGACATATGAAATCTCAAATTTTTCAAAAAGCTTGATTTGAGAATTTTATATCATGATTTCACATTTTTCAAATATCATTTTATGTTTACCAATCATTTATTTCATATGTAAATAAAATTTATAGTTGATATTATTACTCTTACCAACCTTTAAAGTTTAAACAATTTATATCGGTTATAACCATTACTCTCGACAATTTTACTCTTATAAACCTTTAAAGCATTTATATTGAGAAATGCATGCTCAATGTGACAAGATTGTTTGTACTATGTGGAAGGACATGTTCAATTTTACTTTTTTATTGAACTAAAGTTCAACTAATAAATGTTGTGTCTTTTTAGAATAACTTTGTGATAATGTATCATATTTTTGTTATGAACTTTTGCTTATTTGATAAGATCGTATAAAGGATTGAGACAATTGACATAGTTTTCTCAACTTATGGGGTTTTATGTTTATGAGCAAAAAATACAACTTAAAAATTCAAATTTCATCATTTACTTTAGAAAAATAAGTTCTTTAAAAATAAAAGAAAATGACTTTCCTAATGGAACTAAGGAAAACAAGTTGCATAAGTAGAATTCCAAGTTTATTGTCTCCTTATCACCCATCTATTTCCCGAACCCCCACTCCTTGATCATCCCATCCCCACCCCACCCCCTTGAACCTTCACTTTTCAGTCCATTTTGGCTCCATAGTATTTTGCTACATAAAATATAAATGCATTTGAAATAATATTTTCTTGCTTATTTACCAAACACTAAAAAATAAGTAAAAAATCTTCAAAAAGTTATTTTACCTAAAAATATTTTTCTTCATACCAAACACACCCCTTATTTATTTTCTTGTAAACAGTAAGTAAACAAAGGGTTATTATTTCAAGAACATTTGTTTAGTATATTTAGATAAACGCTATAAAACGAAGTGAATGTAGGATAGTTGGGGGTGCGGGGTGAAGGGTCAGTGGAGATGTGGAGTGTTCGGGTGTAGAGAGACCATTAACGTAGAATGACACTTATTGAACTGATTTTTTTTCTATTTTTATAAAGGAATTCAACTTTTTCGACTTTTAATGAACTTTTTTTTTTTTGAGAAAATATTTTGAAAAATTAATACCACACACATCCTTAGGGTCGCTCGATACCTAGTTTAGATATAAGTTATGTAGGTATTATATTTTGCATACATAAAATTACTATGTTTGGTAGCTGATTAGGAGGAAATGATTCATATATAAGATATATACTGTATTTAGTTTGCAATTTAGAAATTCGCATAACTAATACATACATAAGTTATGAAGAATTTATATATTATTTTATACATAGTATAATACTATAAAATGACTAATATATAAATAATTAATCCTTATATTATTAATTTTTATATAAAATAATATATAAATTCACTCATAATTAATTCTTACGTTACCAACATCTACACTACCAAAAGACCCTAAATCTTTTGTGTGATTTGCTTCTCTGATTGACTTATTCTGTGGAGGTGTCACAGATGTTGGAGTTTTACAACACTTGTTTCTTTCAAGAACTTGGGATTGTGAAAGGTTTTGAGGTTCAAATTTCAATAAGATGATGTCAATCTCTTTTTCTATAAAAAAATATTTTTCATTCAGTGTTGAATATTTATATTAAAATTTGATTATTTTAAATTTATATCAAGTAGGACTTTATTTGGGGTGAAGTACTTTATCAAAAATAAATAAATAAAATTTATATTCAAAATTTGAATTTGAAACCTTTAGTTAAGAAACGAATAGCTTCATCCACTGCACCATATTCGTTGAACGTCTTCTACGGCAATCTCTTCATTGTGATTAAAATAATTTTGAGTTTTTGTCTGATGAGTGTCTTCATCTTATAGGTAATTACATGATGCATTTGGGCACTTTCGAAGAACCAAATTGACTAACAAACGAACTAGTAGTTGTCAATTCCGATTTGGTCTATGCTTTTTTTTGAAAAAAAAAATATAAGATCAAATTTCACAAAAATAGAGTATAGAAAAAATAGAGTCTATATATATTTTATTCTTATATGAGAGGTAGAGAGTCTTATTTCCAATAAATCCTCGATGAATTTATACTTTTTTTATTCTATAAAAATAAACTCGATACAATTTCATATCTTAATTTTATCTAAGAGGTAGAAAGTCTATTACTTAAAGATCTTCAATCGGTAATAAAAATATACTCGATGTAATTTAACAAAGTGAAATCTGAGGATGATAGAGTGTATACAAACCTTACTTTTATCTTAGAGATAAAAATTCTATTTTTGATACTCTCAATCGGTCTATGCTTGCTTTATAAAGATATACCTGATGTAATTTCATAAAATGTTATCTGAAAATAATACTGTATACATATATGTTACTCTTACTTTATAGGTAGAGAATCTTTTCTTTTTTTTTATAGATACTTGACTAATTTATGTTTTTTGTTTGTTGGATCAATGCCAACCTAACTTGCTCCCTCCCACCAATTTATGTAAAGGTATTTGATTGGGTATAAAAATAGATTAAGAACAAAATAAAGACTTTTAAAATTTTGATTCAAAATAAAGCATAAATGTTTGTGACTAAATCATCTCATTTAAGTAACATAGGAAGTTTAAAGTCAAAATATTAGAACTAAATAAAAAATGTGTCTTTTTATTTAGACAAATTTTTAAAAAATTAAATTAATTTAGACAGTAATAAATAGGAAAAAGTACATAGTATGCAAATCTGTGATATATATTTATTAAATATAACTATAGTTTAAAAATATTACAGTTCATAGTTATAGTTATAATTATATAGCAAATTTATCTCTTCCTCTTTCCTCTGTTTCTACCCTTTCTCGTTCGCCTCTATCTTCATCTCTCTATATTTTCAGCCTAATGCGACGTTCTAGATTGCAATAGAAGGTGTATTTTGCTTTGTGTGTGTGTTTATCAATTGTATTCTATCAAATAAGGGTGGATCTACAACTAAGTAAGGGTGGTCAGTCAAACACCTTTCATCGAAAAATTAAACTGTATAAAATATTCTTTAATATCCGGATATATTAAAAAATGAACACTCTTATACACAACAGAAGTTGTTTTTCTGACGATAGCATAATCATTTAAATCATTGAGGTCTTGGATTCGATCCTTATTTGTTATGTTTTAACACAATTTTTTTTAAAAATAAAATAAAATACCCACCCATGTATCTCTATGTTTCTAGGCTCTAGCCTTAAACTTCTACTACACTTAATTCAATGAATTGATTGACCTAATAATTAAGATTTTAATACACTCCTCTTTCATTTAATCTTGCAAAATAAGATGATTATTAAATGAATCATTAGGTATAACACATTTTCAAGAAATTATTTTTAAAGATAAATATTAAAAATTAAAGATTAGTTTTCTTTATTATTCTTTTGATTATTTCTAAACCATCTTTTAGAAAATATAAAATAGTAAAGAATCTTATTAAAAGAAAAGGGTAAGTATGAAAAAAAAAAAAAAGTTCTAACAATTTTCTTGGACTTTGAAAAATATTCAACAATTCATTTAACATGAACTAGAGGAAGTCAATTCAACTAGTTGCTACTATTGTTTTTGTTGCCATTTCTCCGTTAGTTTGACTTATACCATTGATAATTTTATAATTTTAAATTTCCGTATTATTTAGTTATTAAATAATATGTCATTTAATTTTTAAATTTGGATGCACTCACTCATCAGTAAAAAAAATTATGCACCCTCTCTGCTAAAAAAATATTATTCATTCTTTTAAAGTTTGAACACTCTTGACGAAATTTTTAGCTCCATCACTGATCAATCGTACTCTAAAAGAGTATACAACACATGATACAGAGCCAATAGTACACAAAGAACAAATACACTTGACAAAATTGTATTCATTAATATAACCTATATTCATTGATACAAATCTTATACAATTTGATATAATTGTATTTAATGATATAATCTTATTCATTGATACACCTCATATTCGTTAATATACTTGATATAATTGTATTTATTGATACAAATCAATTGTATTAAGTATATTCGTGATACTACCTAATACAATCTTTTATGTCGTCTCTCTTTCAAATCTCGCTCATTTCTCTCCTCTCTTTTCGATCTCACTTGCTTCTCCTTGATTCTCCAACTTGGACACCAATCATTACATGTAGAATCCAAAAACAATACTGTGTATTACATGTCCAATTATATGCCTGATTTTATTTTTTAATTGCACGTTGTTCTATTCAAAGGTAAAAAAACTTATCTTTAAAAAGTGACCGACAGATGCAATCTATGTCAATTCATGATTGGACATATTTTAATATAAGTTTAAGCATATTCCTATCGTATGAAAAATGACTCACAAATATTTTCGGTTTATTTTACTTATTCAATATAAATTAAATTTGATATATGTAGTAACAAGGAGTAATAAGTAATTTTATCTTATCACTTTTTGAATATAATTAGTTTAGTGTATTGAAAAGTAACTATAATTATTTATTAAAACAAGTAAATTATCTTTTAGTTTTCTAAACTGGAGAAATAAAAATGAATATAATTTTTTAATCTAATGAATAAGTAAAGGTGAACGAAAAAAAAATTTCATCCATTTTTCTATTCAAGAATACTCTAAAAATTAACATCCTAAATTTGATGATTTTTTCTCTTTTTTAAAAAATTATTATATAGTGTATTATGATTGATTATATATTATTATTTAATGTAAAAATTAAATCCATCAATTTCTTTAATACATATTCACATAATATTTTGGTACTACACTTGCGAATCGTGATTCATGAAGGTGTCAGGGCTGAAAAAGAGTTTGCTAAGAATGGAATAATTACAAATTCCACCACATCTGATAATGCTGAGTTTCATTATAATAGTTCAATAAAATTAAAGTTCATGAAAAAATATCAATAAGAAAGAAATGGTATATATGTTGTTTTTTTTCGTATGTTGTTTATTATATTTTGATTATCATACTATTTGTTGTTGTTGTTGTTATAATTATATTTTTTATACTTTACATTTTTTTTAATTAACTGCTATGTTTTTTTATTATTTTATTCTTTGTTTATTTGGATTTGATAATTGTTAGGACTTAGAAGACAAGTTATTTATATATAAAATTAATATAATATTATAATTTGCATTTTTAAAACCAACATAATCAATATACGTATAAATTATGAAAAAAATTATATATTATTTTTTTCCAGAAACAAAATGTGGAATAGCTAATACAAGACTGATTAATAATCCCTCAGTCTCATATAAATTTTTCTACTCTCTATGCATATGTATATAATCGACACGTAGTCTAGTTGTTTTGCAGCGTATCTAACGAAATTGCTTATTAGCCGTTAAATAATGAGAGGATAACTGTTTTGTGCACAAACAATACATAAGAGAATATTTGTCTCTACCATGCATAATATTTGTCTTTTTCCAATTTAATTAAGACAACTACTTCTTATCAATCATAATGTTTATTAAATTGAAATCTTAGATTTGCAAATAACTGTAGGAGTGTGATTTCTGCAGATGTGACACAATCAATTATATATATTATTTTCAGAGTCGTCTCAATAAGTTAAAAGGGCTTAAAGTCAAACTTTAAAGAGATGTTATATTTTTTTTATATGTTATATGTAAACTGAATAACTCAATTATTTCAATGATCTCTATATTAAATAAAACAAACAATTATTGTTATATTTTCTACCCAAAAAAAAATTATATTTGAGGACTTTAAATAATTTGGGGCTCAAGCAATTGCTTTAGTGGTCCTATAACTGAGACGGCTTTGGACACAATCATAATACTAATTTGCTCTCAAAATCATTAATTACTTGAGAACAAATCAACTTTAAGTTGATGAATGTTTTTATATGATTTAATAATAAAATATTATTCTCATAATTAATGATTCTATGTTTTTATTATAATTTAATTAATTTATTACTTTCTTGAAAATAATAATCGTATTATGAGGATCATTACATGTTCTTTGTCTCATTAAATCATATATCCAATTGATAAGGAGTTTCATATGATATAATAAAGAATTAACTTCATGTTTAATTAGTGCCAAGTCTCTTATTATAATTTAAATTGATTTTATTTTATTTTTTAGCCAAATAATAATGCTTATTTTTTGTTGCTTTCATTGGATCATGTGTCTAATTGATGGGGATCTCATATGATATAATTAATGATTAGTTTCATATTAAATAATCTTAGGTCTTTTATTGTAATTAATTAATTATTTTTAGCCAAATAATAACCTAGCATATATATATACCAATTACAATTAGTGACCGGTTATTGACAAATAACTTAGTTAGTTGTGTAGAAAATATATCTATTAAATATTTGACATGAGTCGATATATTATATATGAATCTATAATTCATTATCATTATCAACATAGAGAATAGTTGATAATAGTTAGTGAAGTGGTTGAACTTTTACACAATAATAAGAAACTAATTAAAGTTGTTTTTAGACATAAATTAATTTAAGAAAATATAGCAGAATTTGTGATCTTAAATTTTACTATAATGTACTAAAACATCTTTTAATTTTGTGATTTGAAATATAACATATGGAAAGCTAAAATTGACAAATTATCAAAATGCGAAGAAACAACATTTCTTAAGCAAATTGATAAAAAAATTATAACAAACAAATAGAAACGAAAATATTATGACATATGGAAAGGTAAAATTGACAAATTACTAAAATGCTAAGAAACATCATTTCTTAAGCAAATTGATAAAAAGATTATAACAAACAAATTGAATCGAAAATATTATAACATATGGAAAACTAAAATTGACAAATTACCAAAATGCGAAGAAACATAATTTCTTAAGCGAATTGATAAAAAGATTATAACAAACAAATTAAAACAAAAATATTATAACTTGCCACGTCTCTTTCGATGTCATAAGATTATAGTTTTATTAGTCATCGCCATCAAATAATTTACCTAAAGATTTAATGAAGAAAAAGAAAGGAGAGAAAAAAGAAACATACCAAGCGTTTATAAATTATAAAATGATAGCATGGAGCTTTCAACCACAGGAAAGTTGATAACTATGGTTAGTTTTTTTTATCCGTAGCGAAGTAAGAAATTTCATTAAGAATATACAAAATTTAATATATATGTATGAAAAATAATTTTTGACATATATATTTCATATAATTTTCTATATACATAATATAATTTTTTGATAAATAATGTCCGATTTAACCACCTTGGACTCTCCAAGGAACCACCAAACGAAGATGATACATCGGTATTTATGTATTTTAATATTGAATTAAAATGTCAAATGTATATGTTAGTGGGTATAAATTGATAAGAAAATGATTTGTTATTTTTTGGTGTAGCTCACATAATCACCATGATCTATAGCTAATTATCCACCAATCTCTTGTTCTACAATATTGTAGTGTGTATTAAAATTAGTATAATATGTGATGGTGATAGACCGATAGTATTATGTAATTAAAGGTGAAACAGATAAACTAAAATTTATGTAGAATATCAAAATTAATAATTTAAATAAATGGTCATGAAAGTTCCACGTATATTTTTATTTTAAAATATGTGTTGATGATAGTACAAATAAATTACATAACTAAAGGTAAAACGAGTTGCTAAAATTTAATAGTTTAATTTATTTTTTAAACAAACTAAAATAAAACTTATATATATTAGAGAAAGAAAAATACCAGTGCTATTCAAAAGAAAATAAAAGGATGAAGAAAAGGAAGTGAAGAAAAGGAAGAGAAGAAATAAAATATTGAGTAATTCCTTTCTATTTATTTAAATTTTAGTAAGTAATATTATTCGATACCTAATTAATAAAACAATCAAGATAAGTGTAAGCTAGTAGAAACACCTTTATTATTATAATATAAAACAAAGAGTGTGTTTGATACGAAAGAAGAATATCTTTTCAAAATAAGTGATTTTTTTATTGATATGTAAATAAAATATTTATGTATAATATAGAGAAATACGTGAGAAATGAAGGTGGGAGATATCAGATAAGGGTGTGAGAATGGGGCCATAGGAGTCGAGATGAAGGTGAAGTGTGTATTTTTTTTATTTTATTAGTTTTTTATTCGATATTCGACATTTATAATGGAGTCTGATTAATTTAAATTTATGTCACATAGAGCTTCATTTGAGAGGAAGTGTTTCTTATCGAAAAATTTCTATATCTAGAATTCAAATTCAAAACCTCTTAACGGAGAAGCAATCTTTCTACTACATTATATCCTTTGATGACACATTTTCATCTTCTTCTTTCCTTTTCTATGCTATTTTTTTGTTCAACTTCCTCCTCCCCTTTCATTTTCGTCGTCTTCATCTTCTTCTTCTTCCCCTTTTTTTTAAAAAAACTATTTTTTCTCTTATTCTACTAACTGTTTTTATTTTGGCTGTGAAGAATTTTTTTTTAAAAAATTACGCCATAAATAAAATTCTATAGAAAATTCAACAAATTTTAAAAGTTTTTTTGTAAAAATTAAAATTTGTTTGAATTGTTGCAACAACTTCAATATTATTGTCACAAATTTCAAGTCACCCCTACCAATTAAAAACACTCGAGTTACCCGTTATTAAATAAAGACGAAATGGTTTGATTGACTCTTGTACTTGTATGCGTTTGTATTCTGAATTCTTCTACTTGATCTTTTGTCAATTGAACTCTTAAACACAATTAAAATGAGACTTTTAAATCCCTCCATGTGTGGAGGTCACTCTCTCTTACATAAATGACATGGCATATCCACGCCATAAATATTTTTAAATTATTAACCAAAAATGTTATTCCATAAAAGACAAAAATAATAAATTTTCTAGTTACAAAAATAAAATAAAATAGTTATTTCTCTCACCTTCCCCCCACCTCCCTCAACCCACAATCACCATTAACGCCATCTCCATTCATTTTTTTTTTCTTTTTCAGGACCCTTATTGTCTATAGTCATGACCAGGCTCTTCAAATTCTTAAAAATCATAATTCAATTTTTTCTCGAAGTTTCTAACATTCATAACTCTTAATTGTATTTTTTTACCAACGTTTAAATCATCCATTTGAACCAACATAATTATTTTTTCTCCATTACTATCAATAAATCACCATTAAAATATCACGATAGATCACAATATTTGTACACAATTTTACATAACACATGTTACCTAATTTCACAGAGACATTCAACAATCACTTTTCATCCTTCAAGATTATATAATCTTTGTCACCTTATGGATTGTAAATAACCCAGAAAAATGGAAGGAAAACCAAATCTACCATAACAATACATTTTTGTTTTTCTAGGAAGAAATAAAATATGAAAAAAGGAAAGAAAAGAGAAATTGGAGATGACTGGAAAGGGGAGGAAAAAAAAGAAATGGAGGTTGGATGGGGGAAGAAGGTAATGGTAATTAGAGAGAGAAAGAGAAATGGGGTGGGGTGGGAGGGAAAGAAAAAAGAAGTGATTTTTTTTTAATTTTCTTTTATCTTTGGTCTTTTTAAAAAAATATTATTTTTAGTCCAAAATTTGGAGTTCACGCTCCTTCTACACGTGAAATCACATGTTGGTGCCAACTCAATAATTAAACTGCCACATAAGCTTGGTCAATGATCAGAAGGGATTAAAATATCAAGTTTCATTGAGTTTAAGGAATCAATTGACAAAGAGTCAAGTAAAAGGGTTCAGAATACAAACTCATACAAGTACAAGGGTCCATCAAATCATTTCGCCTTAAATAAAAGACCTAAGAGACAATTTTAGTTCAAAAATCCAAAGTACTCCCGTATCCTAATATGTGGTATTTTTTTCTTTTAGTCGGTCTGAAAATAATAATAATTTATTTAGTAACTTTTTAATTTTAAAGTACTTATTTTATATCTAATGAGATGATTTATACTCACATAAACATCTACGGTCTATTTTAAACCATAAGTTCAATTCAAAAGCTTTTTTTTTTAACTTTATATTTCATCAAATACCATCACATAAACTAGGACGGAGAAAGTAAGTGATAGCAAAAATGATTATTGTGTTTTTTGTTGACAGAATTTAAAACGGTTATGGTTAAAAGACTCTTTAAACTTGACAAACTTTATTAAATTAGTGCACACTTAAATCATGAAAAGTCTTAATGACCCCCTCAAACATGGATTTTTAAAACTATTTACCCTCCCAAACTATGCAAGGTGTTATTTACCCCCCGCCCCCTCTCCAAAAAAAATAAAATACAAACAAACATGGATTTGAAACTATTTACCCCCTAATAGGTCACATGGCATAAAAATATTATTCCGTCTAATTTACATGACTCACTTTCCTTTAAATCTCAAAAGGAATAACACGTTTCCAATTTAGTAAAAAATTAACTTGAAAATTTTCATTTTACCCCTGAAATGATTTATAGCCACTCAAATATTTATGACTTATTTTAGACTAAATCTTTCTTAAATTTCATGTCAAGTCAAACTACATCATATAAGTAAGTGTTTGACCATGCGATTTCATATCATGATATGAAATCAACATTTGGACATGCAATTTCACGCTTATTTCATTTCATGATTTCATATCATGAGATATGAAATCCCAAATTCTCCAAAAATCATGATTTGAGAATTTCATATCATGATATTTGGGATTTTGCAAATACAAAAATTGACCCACAAGTTTATATTTTGTAAAAAAAGAAACAATTTATATCTACTAGTCATTTGTTCATATGTAAATAAAAATTTATAATTCATATCATTACTTTTTAAACCATTTATATCTCATATAACGACGATTATTATCACCAATATAAAATTTAGTATTACTTCTAATCAATTATTGTTTACCATTTATATTCACCAAGTTCATTATTTTTTATCAAATTTATTACTACATCATTCAAATCAACGTTTTATAAAAAAAAAAATCATCATTATATTGAGTGGACAAGACTAAGCCCGTTTGGATTGGCTTAAAAAAAGTAGCTTTTAAGTCAAAAATAAAAAGTCAAACTGAAATGACTTTTAAGTCAAAAGAAAAAGCAAGGGGAGACCTACTTTTGGTTTCTGACTTATTTTAAGTTATTTTTTACCTTGCCAAACACTTGGTAACTTATTTTAGTCACTTTTGACTTATTTTAAGTTATTTTTTATATTTTCCAAACACTTTCAGAAGTCAAAAACTGACTTAAAAGTAGGTTTGACCAACTTTTAAGTCAATCCAAACGGACTCTAACTATTGTGGTAAGATTGTATTGAATTTATAAAATATAATTTTTCAATTTTTTTTATTGAATTAAGATTTGTCGATAAATATTGTATTTTTTAAGAATAGTTTTGTGATAGTGTATTGTGTGATTTTATAAACTTTTGTTTATTTGTAAGACTGTATAAAGAATTGAGACAATTTTAATATTTTTACAACTTATGGGTTCATCTCATGATTTCATATTATGATCTTCTCGTTTTACACCCTCGGATCACAACCTTGACTTCACGTAAATCGAATGGCTTTGAAATTCACCCTTGGTCACTTCCTAGCTACTAGCCTTCTTACTCGTTCGACGAGCCTTTATTTTTCCTTTTGGAATCACAGGCGTGGCATGTTCCTGTTAGAAGGAAGTGTAGTGTTGAACAAGTAGGTGTAACTATTGAGTTCTACGGCGGTGAACTCAGTGTTGTCAGTTATAATGATCCTGCTACGGTGAAAAAATATGCTAGACATGCTCAATTGGGTGAATTTTTTGAATTAGATCGTGCTACTTTGAAATTCGATGGTGTTTTTCGTAGCAGTACAAGGGGTTGGTTTACTTTTGGGCATGCTTCGTTTGCTTTGCTTTTCTTCTTCGGACACATTCAGCATGATGCTAGAACCTTGTTGAGAGATGTTTTTGCTGGTATTGACCCAGATTTAGATGTTCAAGTTGAATTTGAAGCATTCCAAAAATCATATCGCATGGTCAAACGGGCCCTAAATAGGAACATATAGTAATATTTTACTAAATATAGAAATGTGTTATTCCTTTTGAAATCAACTAAAAAGGAAAATGAGTCATATAAATTGGACATAGTACTTTTTGATGTCGTGTCATATTAGGGGGTAAATAGTTTTAAAAACATATATTTGAGGAGGTAATTAAGACTTCTCATATTTTAGATCTACGTTTAATAAAATATGTCAAATTTAAGAGGGTATTTAATTATTAACTTTTATTTATTCATGTAGAATTATAGGACAATCAAAGATATCTGTAGGTACTCTTTGCGAAAAGAAGTCATCGTTACATAATATAGATGTCTATGATCCCAATTTTTTTTAAATTCGAACACGATTTAGTTTATTTAGGTTATACCGCCAGTTCATAGAAGTTAAACTATTTGTTTAATTATCCTACTATTATTTGATTAATACTTCATTTTCCTCATTTGGGGTAGGAATTAGCCTTCTGCTTTTTCGTTACTTTCTCTATCCAATTTATGTGGCACAAATGATCAAGGAGTGTTTTGGACCAATAAATTTCAAAATCTTCTTTTCTTTTTGGGTAAAGGGTCAAATATGCCCCCAAACTATTCGAAAAGGTCTAGATATACCCTTCGTTTAAAGTTTGGCTCACTCATGCCCTCGCCGTCCAACTTTTGGTCTAAATATGCCCTTATGGGCGTTAATTGGCCTACTGGACATATCCAGCTCATTTTTCATTTCTTTAAATGCCACATGGAATTGTCACGTCATTTTGACTTTACCACATGACATCTATATGAAAATGGAAAGGGATCAATTATACCCCTAAAAAATTCGAACCCATAAATCAACCCCCCCCCCCCCCTTTTAAATAAACTACCCGACCCGTTTTCAACAATTTTGTTTAAATTTTTATTTTTTTCAGTAAATCCCGAAAATTAGAAATTGATTAATAAAAAATAGAAAAAATATGAAAAAAAATATAAAATTAATGCCAAAAATTCACAAATAAATATTGTAACCTTAAATTCAACAATTTTTTTAAATTTTTATTTTTTTCGGTAAATTCCGAAAATGAGTAATTGATTAATAAAAAATATAAAATTAACGCCAAAAAAATCACAAATAAATATAGTAACCTTAATTCAAAATTTTCAACAATTTTTTTTAATAAATTACTCATTTTCGAAATTTGCCGAAAAAAATAAAAATTAAAAAAAATTGTTGAAATTTTTGAATTTAAGGTTACTATATTTGTTTGTGATTTTTTGGCGTTAATTTTATTTTTTTTTCATATTTTTTATTAATCAATTACTCATTTTCGGGATTTACCCAAAAAAATAAAAATTTAAAAAAATTGTTGAATTTAAGGTTACAATATTTAATTGTGAATTTTTGGCGTTAATTTTATATTTTTTTTCATATTTTTCCTATTTTTTATTAATCAATTACTAATTTTTGGGATTTATCAAAAAATAAATAAATAAACAAAATTGTTGAAAACGGATCGGGTAGTTTATTTAAAAAGGGGGTTGATTTATGGGTCGGATTAGGTGTTTATGGGCTTGAATTTTTTAGGGGCATAATTGATCCCTTTCAATTTTCATATAAATGCCGTGGTAAAGTCAAAATGACATGGCAATTCCATGTGACATTTAAAGAAATGAAAAATGAGCTGGATATGTCCAGCAGGCCAACTAACGCCCATAAGGGCATATTTAGACCAAAAGTTGGACGGCGAGGGCATGAGTGAGCCAAACTTTAAACGGAGGGTATATCTAGACCTTTTCGAATAGTTTAGGGGCATATTTGACCCTTTACCCTTTCTTTTTTGAACTTTGTGTCAAGCCAAACAGTTTCACGTAAATTAGAACAAAAGGAGTAGTATAGTAGGTATCATTGCCACACATTAAAATTAGACAATACATTGTTTAGGTTGCATGCAAGTTATTAATAAGAATTAAGCTCAAAATAACATGGCATTGCTAGAAAGAATCATCAAAAGCAAGACAATTGCAAGTAGCTACCAAGAATTGTCAAAAAATATATAACAACTCTGAAAAAAGAGAAACAGTACAAGTTCTAGCCAGTGCCTCCAAGCACACCCTTGAGCTTCTTGATTTGTGCTTCATCAAGGAATGTTGTAGCCTCAACCAACTTAGTTGACAAGTCGTTGGCAAACAACGCGAAATCCGTGATTTGAAGGCCAGGATTGGAGCTACTAAAGAAGACATAAGCTACAGAGTTGAAACCAACTGCATTCACTTGAAAATGCAACAAACCTTGTGGGAATACCATTAGTTCACCTTTCTTGATTGTCTTCAAGTAAACAGTGTTTGCTGAAGAAACAAAAGCAGCTGTGATCGACCCTTGCACAACAAGCAGGACTTCAGAAGCACCAGGATGAGTGTGAAATGGTACCACACCACCAGGTGCTAAGTCGAGACGTGCTGCAGAGAGACCTAGACCATTTAGGCCAGGGAATTGAGCTGCAAATGCTGGTGACACTGATGCTTTGATGATGTTTGAGGTGTTTCCTGCTGCACTTAGACCGGAGAACACAAAGTCGTTCACCGTGACTTTGGTAACAGACTTGCAAGAGTAACCTGCAGGGGACTCTGGTCCTTTCAAGTCTGCTACACAAAAGTCTTGTACAGAAGCATTGCTGCTCAAGATGAGGACAGTAAAGACAAATAGAAGTTTGAACATTTTCACTTGCTAGGAATGATGTTTATGTGAAAATATGTTATACTAAAGTTAGTGTATATATATAGATAGAGTCAAGTGAGTGATGAAAAATATGTCACTTGAATTTCTATAGGAAATGATAACAACCACAAGTTGTGTGATATGGCCTATCATGATTTGAAGAAGTGAATACACCACAAAAAAAAAACTCCCTTCTAGCTAGAACACGCAAAGATATGGTACCTGGACAATAACTCAATCCCAAAAGTTAGATCACGAGGAGAGGATTGAAAAAGTCCATATAAGCAGACCATCAATCCATTCCAATGTGGGACTTTTACCCGCTCTAACAAACCAGGATATGTTTGTTGATTTGTAGAGAGGTACTTTGAGATATTTTGTTTTCTATTTTTGACAAGAGTGGAATCCTAAATATAAATCATGTCTCGGATTGATAACACTATTTAGTTTGAGCAATATGTATGTTAGGACCGAAATTATCAAGTGTGATGGGGAAACTTACGAAGGAAATCCTGAATGACGACAAAATCAGACTATAAAACAGAAATATACTAGAGGAGATACAATTTTAACGTGGTTAGGTCAATTGATCAACATCCACGAGCAGAGATGAGTAATCATTGAGATGATAAAATACACTTTGAGAAGGTTCACACAAAAAATAGCTTAGACTTTTGTCTAAGAAATTCAGGGCAAACAACTAACAATATAATGCTTGCATCTGGCTTGTGAATTACAATCCCTATGGTATAGTGCTACTTTCAGTTTTCTCTTCATATTTATTCTTGGTTTGAAAAAGACTTCCTCATATCTTGGTAAACTAAATACCATCATCATCTTTTCTTTCTCCAATGGTATTGCCATAAAATGTTGTTATTACTGTTAGATTATCAACAACAATTAGCCTCTGTCCCAAACAAGTCGGAGTGGCTATATTGATCCTCATTGTCCCATTTAAGCTCAAATCATGTAAATACTAGTATTAGATTACCAAAATATATATAAATGAATAAACCATTGCATAAACATGATGGTTTATATGACAAAGGGTGCATTGAGTCAAGTGGTCCTAAAGGCACATGGTTAGAGAAAGTGACTAGTCTAAAAGAAGACAGAATGACAACTAGAAAACCCCAAAATAGTACACCCTCCACCCCAATTACGTGGTACCGTTTGACTTGACACAAATTTTATGAAAGAAAGACTTTTGAAATTTGTGGTCTCATTTCACTAAGGTAAAATAAGAATTTTAAAGTTATTAAATTATTTTCAATTTATGGAAAGGTGACATTCTTTTTGGAACAGACTTAAAAGAAAAATGTGTCACATAAATTTGGACAGAAGACGTAGAACTTCTTATATGTCCTTCAATTAGCTAAAATCCATGATAATTGGCAAGCTATTGAAACAGGAATAAGTGGACTAGAGTAATTGCCCTTCCACAAAGGCTTTCAATAGTGCAAAATATGGTCGATAGTGCTTCATCATTGACACAAATGTCACTTATACTGCAAAAGAATTCAAAAATGGATTTAGCATTGGTAGAGAGTTAATGTGTGTTCTTACCATGTAAGAACTAGGATAGGCCCATAATGTAGCTTTCGATATCTACTTTGGGACTCCATTTAGCTGGATTCACGTTACATAAGGCCCATTATAAGAGGAAGTGACACCCTAGCCTAGAAATCCGAAACCTCTTATTAAAAGTGAAGGGATTCGATCCATCATACCACAATCCTTGACAGATGGATATTGAACAAGAATGCAACACAAGGACTTTCCATGGGTTAGCATAATGTAATACTCGATATCTAACTTTTGGAGCTCTTTTAACTGGGCACAATCAAACCCCAAAATAAAGATGAAAGTCACAAACAAATGTGAAATTACACACTAATGAAAGAGGATTGTTAACTTTACAGAATTAAAGGGTGACAATGGTGAGAGTTGAAAGGGACTCACAACTTTTTATACGAATATGACAGATATCCAAGTCTAAACTTTAAAGAGCTGGTGAATAGTCCATAAGGAAACTACTGAAGCACAATCAATAAGCATCAATGTTAAAATCATATGAGTAGTTATATACTGAACAATCTACCGAAGAACACTCTTGACTAATCATTGATACCAGGTTTCTATCTTATAATACTATCTATTTACTCAGGTATGGAGGAGCTTTGAAGCGTTGTAGTGCAAACAACCATGAGTTTTCAGCCCCACGCCATGGAGCATGCATAATTAACCACCAACTTACCATCAAAACCAAAGTTCTGCAAACAAGGAGAGAATAGAGATAATATATCACTAATAAGATCTGAAACCAAAGTTAACAGTCTAATCAAGTTTAGTAACTAGACCAGCTCAAGAAAAGGAATGAATAGTCAATTTACCAATTTAGAGATTCAGACATAAAGAAGGAGAGAAGACACGAGGGAAAATAGGAAAACTCAAAAAGATACATATAATTTTCTACCGATTGTCCATAAATGCATCAAGAGCTCATGTATGATGCTGAGTTGTTAAAATATGTTTTACTTCAAATAGCAAAGAGAATCCAAGGCAAAGAGAATTTAAGTGCATTCAAAAAGAATGATATATCAGTTTCTCTTTCACTGTCTAGAGAGTCGAAGAAGATGTTTGGTTCATACCGAACCAAATACTGAAAAAGATCAAGTTGTCACGTGGATTTGATTTTTGATGCTTCAGAGATGGTCAATAAAAGAAAATTTTATCATACGCCAAAATACTATGCATGCATTGTTTTGTTGCAAAAACAAAAACTACAAATGAAGGTAAAAGGTCTGATCACCAAAAGACATCCATCCTAAAAACACCTGTACAAAACTAAAGCCTGGTGATAAAAAAGGGAACATTATCCAGCTTCCAGTCAAAGAAAATAGGGAAAAGAAAAAAAACACTATATCCATCTTCCAGTAAAATGGATGTCAAACGAAGATAAAATGTCTGATCAGCACAGGGCATACATCATGAATAATTATATGCAAAAATAATATAAGCATGAAACTTACATTGTATAGGTCAATTACCAACTCATCTGGATTTGGCGAGAAGGCACTGTTGACATACACAAACTAGAGAGGAAAGAATATATCAGTAATCACAACTCTAATGCACATTACTTCAGAATTTCAACAATTGAGAGCAATTCTTCTATATTTTAGAATTTCAAGAAAGATAAAGGGCGTACCAATGTCTCCCTGTGGAGTTGACGGCGCAAAAAATCTATTACTTTGATGAATTTGTCAGTACCTGCAATCTATGTTGATGTTTATATACAATTTGATAATTAGATGAACGCATGACAGGAAAAAGAGGACAAAAAATTGTAAAACCTATTTTTCAAATCTAGGAAGTAAAGCTTTGCATCTTTGATTGGATACAATAACAAGATTTCTATTGGGGAATTACTCTAAATCTATAGCAGGGGAGTATCTCAGGCCTGGTTCCAGCATAGACAAGTAAAAAACATTAAGAAACTAGATATCTTAAAACCCCCAGGGCTTCGTTCAAGTGGCAAAGGTTGATGGACTTGGTACTGAGGTAACAGGTTCGAGATCTACTGCATGCGAACTAAGCTTTTGGTATTAAGTGGATAAGCTTAAAGGGGTGGGCCCATTATCCCCGAATTTCGAAGGCTGCGATTGGTGATCTTAGGCATATTTATATGCCTAAGTTGTCAATATTTGTCCATGAATCGATTAGATTGAAGAATGATCTCTAGTCATTAGCTTAATTTTTGGTGTAACTTGTGATGATTGTACCCTTACACACATGATTAGTTGTTTCAGGAACTCTCAAGGGAATTGGAGTCAACTTGAAGAAAAGAGATGCAAAAGAGCATGAAAAGCGGCTAAGGATGAAGGCCCCAGGGCCAGGCGCACTGCTAGGCGCGAGGCACCAAGGGCCAACATTCAGAGAGGCCTCTCAGGCGCACTGAGAGGCGCGACGCGCCAAGGCCCAACATTCTAGGGCCTTTCTCAGGCACCCTGAGAGGCGTGGCGCGCCAACACTGATACAGTTGGAGCATGTTTGTGGGGCGATAGAAGGCGCGACGCACCAAGGAAATTCCGATTTTTCAAGCTTAAGTTGTGTTAAAAAGGATTCCTAGTTGAAGTAGATTTTGTCTCCAATTTTCCTAAACTTATAAATAGATCCCTTGGGTTCTATTGTGGGGGTTCGACTTTTATTGGGTGTGCAAGAGCAAGTATTCACGTTTGCAATAGGTTTTGATCTTTTAACTCTTCTATTTTTCGGAAATCGTATGAACAATTGTATTTTGTGATTTTCTAGTAGCATGAGTGGCTAAACGCCCTAGTTCTGGGGCTGTAGCTACGAATCGTTTGTCGAATATTATTGGTTTATGAATTGGATTTAGGTTGTCAATACAAATTAGTTCTATATTCTTGTTTTACTATTTTATGCTTGATCACCATACGATAAAAATAGTGTCTAATCTTAAAATCGAGAGAGGCGGGATTAGATAGACCAGAGAATATAGAGAGCTTGATCGACCCGTTAAGTCAAGGTGATTTGTGTTCAGGAGTGACGCCCGGACGAACAACTCACTTGGTTACGAAATAGGATGAAATATAAATGTTCGCCAATTAGTCTATTTATCCCCGCTCAACAATGTAGTTAGGTAGCTAATTGGGGTAGGCGACGAGAGGTGTGTAGCCTGACTCATATAACTAACCCTATAAACCAGTAACTTGACAACTGAAATTAGTTCTAAGCCAATAATACGATACATGAGATTCAATACATGCTGCAGCCCTGGAATTGTCTTTTACTTGCTTGAAAAATCATATTTAAGTCGTTCAATCTTGGTTACTTTGATTTATTGCTAAAGTAGTCGTAGTTAACAATCAATCATCAACCCTTGAAACAATTGCTTTTACTTTTAGTTGTAGAATTAAGTGTTAACTATAAATTGATCATAAGTCCCTTGGGAATAATAACTCGTTTCTAAAAAAAAAACTATATTACTTGCGCAACCGCGTACACTTGTGTGCGCAATTGGGAGCAACAATTGGTCCTAAGAGCAGGATCCAATTTCTCAGTCATAATAAAACAATATATCTTATCTGGTCAAATGGTGTCAAACAAATTGGGACCGATGAGAGGCATACTATTGCATTAGGCTAGCCAAATATGACAATAAAGAGAGTGTGCAGAGTCCGTGCCAAAGATGGTGCACTCAAATTTCAACTGACACCACATGGAATAATCTCAACTACCCTATTATTACTCAGGCTCCCCAAAGAAAAGGCCTTCTACAGTAACATACCCATGTAAGAATTAAAAGGTGCTTCTTCCGGATAAGTGTACCCTTTTCGTTTCCTTGTGATGATTTCAAAGGGAAGCATCTGTTTATTAATGCAATTGAGATTCTTCTTCAAGATTTTCAAAAACTTGAAATATTTAATTGGACTTCAAGAATATTGAAAATCTTCATCAATTATGGTTCGAGTCTGACTTGAACTTGTATTCCTTTGCCCTTGAAGAACTTCCCCTAAAAGGCCATGGATATTCTTGTCAGCTCCAAACTATCATAGCAACAATGCACCAATCAAGATCACCTCCCTCATCTACAAGTTCATCTTCAGGGCATCCAACTACTCATTCATTTGCCTCATTAATATTATCCAAGACAATCACATCAATGGTACGAGCATCATAACGACATTTCAATGTTCTATTATACACTAGATCATTGAGACGTGATAGCGCAAGCCTATTTCTCTTTTTGGGATGAATCTGCGTATAAGTTGTAGAGATTAATTAATAATAATAATAATATAGAAAACCTTCTTGTTACGTGTTCAAACACACTCCAATTCGATGAGCTGCAAGTTAGACTAAATACTTTCATGGCAAACTTTTGCAAGGTTCGAGTTTGATTATCATTCAACAATAATTTTTTTAAGGTTAATAAGTATAAATAACTTGAATAAAGCTATAAAGAACTAAAACAACTCACTTACCCGGTGACCTAGAGTCTCTGAAAGACTGACCACAACCAAACATTCCATCTGCATTTTTGTACTTAGGAAGCTCAATGACTAATATATCTTGTTATACTGGGCTTCATCTTCTGAACACATCTATAATAATCCATTCACACCTTTGATCTGAAATGTCATTTTCCTAAGCAATATAAAACAACCTTGGATTCAAAATATGACTTGTTGCCTGCAAAGGCCGATGGAGTCCGCCGCAAATAATTTCAAACACTTTCTCATATTGCCTCTGAACTCCACCTAAAGCTTTTTCAATAGTTTCCTTGGCTCTATCCATTGCTTCATGAATGAAGCCCATTGGTGGGGTTTTTTCCCATCCACAAAAGAACTTTAATCGAAGGACCGCAGACTACAAGTGCCCGAACAATATCATTCCAAAAGTGTGCAACAAAAGGATGGTTGGCAATTTCTTTCCCTAAAATTTCCTTTGCAAATCTACTTGAAGTCCATTCAGTTGGGAGGACTAGAGTTCTCAAGTTTTACTTTTGTACATACGTAGTTTGGAAAGACAAGAAGGCCATTGCAAATTTTGTCTCAACCAGTTTCACCAAATTTCTTTCATTGGTGAATTTTCTTATCAAATTCAACAACGAACGTAAGAATGGATCTTGACGGCCTTCTTAAAAGTTGTATAAGTAATATTATAGTAATTAGTAGCTAATAAGTATTAACTATAAAGAAAGTTAGAGGATATGAAAGATATTACCTAAAGCATATGGGTTAATCTTCAATATGTCACCAAACATCAAATTGATGCAATGAGCAGCACATGGAGTCCAATAAATGTGTGGGTACACACCTATCATCATGTCACCCGCTTTAACATTCTCACTAGCATTATCAGTGACGACTTGTACAACATGTTCCGATCTGATTTTCTGAATAGTGCTCTCGAACATGTTGTACATTTTGGTAGAATTGATAGATTTGTTGCTCGCATCAATAGAACCAAAAAACACACTATCAATTGAAGGATTCAACAAAATATTCATGATCATATTACCATTTTGTGTCGTCTATCATAATGGAACATCCAAACTTTCTCCATTACACTTAATGCTCATCAACAATCTTGTCCACTTTCTTCACCTCTTTTTTGAGATGAGTAACTCTAAATTCATGAAAGGTGACTTCATTTCATAAATTCATTGAGGTCATAGGATAACAAAGCCCAGGATGAAGTCTCCTATTTTTTCTTATATGAAGTTAGAGTTACTCACCTAAAAAAATGGTGAAGAAAGTGGACAAGATTGTTGATGACCATAAAGTGCAATGGAGAAAGTTCGAATTTTCCATTATGATGGACAAATGAATGGGAAGAAATGATCATCAATGTTTTGGTGAATTCTCCAAAAGGTAGTGTGTTTCTTGGTTTAGTTGATGCTAACAACGAATCTACCAATTTTACCAAAATGTACAACTTTTCTTTGAGAGCACTATTGAGAGAATCGGATAGGAAAATGTTGTAAAAGTAGTCATCGATAATGCTAGAATGTTAAAGTAGGTGACATGATTGGGTCTATACCCACACATTTATTGGACTCAATGTTTTGCTCATTGTATCAATTTGATGTTTGGTGACATATTCAAGATTAACCCATATGCTTCAGATGATATAATGTTCATCTCCTCTAACTTTCTTTATGTTAATACTATTAACTACTAATTACTATAATATTCCTTTTACAGTTTTTGAGAAGGCCATCAAGATGCATCTTATAGTCAAAGGTCATTGTTGAACTTGAAGAAAAAATTCACTAATGAAAGAAATTTGGTGAAACCGGCAAAGATAAGATTTGCAACGGCCTTACTGACTTTGCAAGTTATGTACGTACAAAAGAAAAAACTTGAGAACTCCGGTCGTCTCAAGTGAATGGATTTGCAAGGGAAATTTTGGGGAAAAACGTTGTCAACCATCTTATTTCTGCACACTTTTGGGATGATGTTGTTCAAGCACTTAAAAGTTTGCATTTCTATTATGAAAGTGCTCCACCAATGGGTTGTATTTATGAAGCAATGGATTGAGCCAAGAAAACTATTGAACGGGCTTTTGGTAGATTCAGAGGTAATATGAGGAAGTGTTCGAAATTATTGATGCAACTCCATCGGCCTCTGCATGCAGCAGGCCATATTTTGAAGTCGGGGTTGTTTTATATTACTCTAGAAAATGATATCTTAGATTTAGAAGTGTGGATGGATTATCATAGACATGTTGAGAAGATGAACCCAGTATAACAACACAAGATAACTAGTCATTGAGCTTTCTAAGTATAAAAATGCAGATGGGATGTTTGGTTGTAGTCAAGGCCAAAGAGCTAGAGACTCAAGGTCACCAGGTAACTAAGTTGGTTTAGTTCATTAGAGCTTTACTTAAGTTATTTGACTTAATTATACTTATTAACCTTAAAAATTATTTGTCTATTGTTTACTGGTAGTAAACTCCAACGTTGCAAAAGTTTGCTATGAAAGTATCAAGTCTAGCTTGCAGCTTATTCGTACGTGAGTGAAGTTGGACTGTGTTTGAACACATAAGAAGAAGATTTATATCCTATTTCTAAATTATATTATTAGTAGTACCTATTAATTGATCTCTACAACTTATATGCGATTCATTCCAAAAAGAGAAATAGGCTTGCACTATCGCGTTTCAATGATCTCGTGTACAATAGAACATTGAAATATTGTTAAGATGCCCGTGATACCATTGATGCAATTGTCTTGGACAATATTGATGGGGCAAATGAATCGTTAGTTGGATGCCCCGAAGATAAAGAAGATGAACTAGTACATGAGGGAGGTGATCTTGCTTGGGGTACTATTGCTACGACAGTTGGAGCTGACGAGAACATCTATGGTCTTTTATGGGAAGTTCTTCAAGTTCAAGGTCACTTGACAAGGATAAAAGAGTACATACTACATCTACAAGTTCAAGTCTGACTCGACCCTAATTGATGAAGAATCCAAGGAGGGAGAAGATGAGGAGCAATATAATGAAATGGATATTGGACTTCAAGAATTGGAAAATCTTGAAGAAGAATAGACTTTTAGAGTTCTAGTATTGTTGTTTTATTAATCATTGAGTCATTCAAGTTCTAAACTTTCAGTATCTACTATCTACTGTCACAAGCTACTACCAGTATCTATCTAATTAAGAGAACCAGCAGCTCCTAAATGAAGGATCTATTTATGCTGAAAACCAACATCCCCACTTATAACCAGCTCCATCAGGCCACCACCAGTGCTACTGCTGAGAGAAAACCAACAGCTGCATTTATGCTGGTATTATACTTGAGGGTTGATTTACAACCTAACTTGTACATTCACAAAATCACAATGTTATACACTAGCTCCCTTTTCTAGTTGGATCTTCACAACCTACAAACACTTGGCTTAAGAGCAAGGATAGGAAGCGTAAGGAATAATCACTATAGTGTGTGAAAGCATGAAGGATGGAGGCAAGAAATTGTTAGACACTCTTGGACTCTCCGCATGACCACTAGAATCCTAATCCTCTATCCACTCTACCTGTAGGTTGATGAACAGTGCAAAGATAATCCAAATGAGGAATCATCAATAGATATGGAATTCATTTGGGCATACCCACCTAAGAATTAGCTCCTGAAAGGAGAATGGATACAAAGGATTGATATAGTCGAATTAACTAATTCAGAACTCAGGCATAATTAATTAATTGGTTGACACAGATTTGACTCGCATTCTCAGACTCTTTTGATTCATCATCTGCACTTCAACAACAATGAAAATAAACAGGGATACACGAAAACAATTAAAAGGAAAAAGGTTGTCAAACATCCCAATGAACAGCATTCAATCATACTTTAATTTATCTTCTCTCTTTCTTCTTTTCATCACATAAGGAGCTGGATGCGTGTCTGTGAAGATTCCATTAGAATACCATCCTTAATAAGACTGTCAATACCCAAGTATGAGGGTCAACACATCAAATTTGGATTGATTTCTCATATAGTCACTTAGCTAATAGTTAGGTTACCTTTATCAAATCTCCAGCATAAATTCACACCGCTTCCTTTAATATTGTACTTCCGTTATCTAGACTGCTTTGGACTATTTTTCCTTAAGTCAAGCGTCTATCGGAAACAGACTCCCTACCTCGAGTTAGGAGTAAGGATTGTGTACACTCTACCCTCCCCAGTCCCCGATTTGTGGAACCACACAGGGTATGTTATGTTGTATTAAGAACTCATAGTCAAAGGAAAAAGTACAATGGCAATGCAGCAATATATAGCTAGGGTTTTGGATCTTAACAGAGACTAGAATTTTAACAGGAGCAATTTATCTGATAATCTGAATTAGGAGAATATGATGGAAGAAAACAAACCTTGAATTTGGCTTGTTTAAGAATCGGAGCATCGCCAGTTGCTCTTAAATGAACAATCACTACATAACCATCAAAATCGACAATCAATCACTACATACTCATCAAAATCAACAATCAAATCACTACATACTCATCAAAATCAACAATCAAATCACTACAGGATCAACAAAAACAAAAAACAATAATCCATTGAAAAAAAGGGAGCAGGAATTTTATTTTTGACGAAATTTAAGCAAGTAATGACACCTTTACGAGAATCGGAAGCCATAGCTATTGAGTATTAGCTGATTCTTTTGCTTCCCTCACGATTTCTGCATTCTCTCTTCAAAGTCCCTTTCCTGAAAATAGTAGTGCGTCCAAATTTATATCAGGGCTAATGGTTTCCGAGATGAATAGTCAATTTGTTTATCTATCCTGTTTTTATAAATTTAATAAAATAGTGAACTAGTTATATATATATATATATATATATATATATATATATTCTATATTTTTACCTTAAAAATATGAACTTCTAACATGAATGTTAAATTACTATAATATCTCTAACTTAGGTTGTGACTTTTTCGATGAATTGTGATTTTTCTAATAAGTTGTGACTTTTTACAAAGGGTTTTGATTTTTCGATGAGTTGTGACTTTTCCAAAGAGTTGTGATTTTTTCAATAAGTTATAACTTTTGAAAGGGTTGTGACTTTTCAGAAAGGTCATTTTTCAATAAGTTGTGACTTTTCCAAAGGATTGTGACTTCTCAAAAGGTCATGATTATTTCGATAAGACACAAAAAATACGAGTTCGGAACCTAAATAAGCCACAAAAAGATAAAAGTGATCAAAATAAGCCACTATTCTAGTAAGTAACTAAAATAGGCTTAGTGGGAGAAAAAAAGCCGTTTTGTGAAATATTCTAAACGTTTTCCGTTAGTCTCATAACGGGTATATTTTAATATATAACGGAACTATTTCTTACACCTTGTAACGGAACTATTTCTTACACTTGGAATTTTTTCTTCCACTAAGCCTATTTTAGTTACTTACTAGAATAGTGACATATTTTGGTCACTTTTATCTTTTTGTAGCTTATTTAGGTTCCGGACTCCAAAAAATACTAGTTCATTCCACCCTTTGTTGACTATAAATAGAAGGGTTTCCTCTCAATTTTTTTCAACCACAATTTTTTTAATCTTCTACTCTTGTTCTTCTTACATTTTAAAAGATTTTCGTGTGATTTATTGTCATTGAGTGAATTTGAATAAGGCTGTAAGTGATGTCTTTGATCTTAGTATATGTTGAATTGATTACTATCGAGTTGTGAGTGGAAAGAAAGATTATTTTTGGTTAAAACAGAAAATATACATTTTTGTCGGTGTATTACTTGTGTCATTAGTTGTATGACAGCCTTGTGCTGCTTTTTCTGCAATAATTTTATCATATCAAAATTAAATCAGTTGCTAATAGTGGTCCATTTGTAACTCGCTAAGTGCATGGTTGTGGTGTTAACTCTCCTTTGATGATATGCCTCAATGTTCTACCAATAATAGAAGAATTAAGCAAAAAGAGGAGAAATTTTATCTTGAGGATTACAGGAAACATATATGTCATTTCCCTTCACTCAATATTTCTCTGTTGTCTCTACGTTACATTTTGTACCTTCACCCTTTCTTTTCTTTTTTTAACAGTTTGTGAAGGAACACACCGTCATTATTATTTTCAAAATGTGGTTGTCTTTACCTCCCCTTTTGATGGTGATCTTTGATGTTGAATGAACTGCCTTGTTTTTTTTCTGAGGAGTTGTTGACTGATGAACTTCTCGATTGGCACTACCTAAAGCCCATCAATTTGCATAAATATATACGTTAGTATGTAATGTTCCAATATATGAAGTTAAAATGATGTAGTCTAAATTCATTTGTTTTTTTTAACAATTTCTCTTGTGATGTAAATATATGCTTCTGAACATCTTTTTCCAAAATTACTCCCTCCGTCCCATTTTATGTGGCAACATTTGACCGGGTACAGAGTTTAGGAAATAAATGAAGACTTTGAAATGTTTACTAACTTGACCTTTAAAAAGTAAACTCACTTTTCTCTCTTCTCATAAATGTATTGGAGTATTATTTTAAGATTAAGTGGGACCAACAAGGGTAAAAGAGGAATTGTACCTTTTAATACTTACCTTATTAGGAAATGTGACATTCTTTTTGGGACTGACCAAAAAGGAAATGGTGCCACATAAAATGGGACGGAGGGAGTATTAAACTTCTCAAGAGTTAGAGAATTGTCACAATTTAGTTTTTTGATGCTCAAGACAAAAGAATGACTTTATTTATTAATGTTACTTATGTGATTTAGAATGTTAGGAAGTTTGCTTCAAAATAGTTATTACTATATAAACATTGCCCTTTTGTTTTATTTATTGATATTACAATATTTTAGACGAAGAAAAGTTCATATATATATATATATATATATATATATATATATTAGTAGGTATTTGTATTTAAATCAAAGTATTATATATGTCACAAATGTATTATCAAGTTAACAAGATATTTTTAACTTCAAAATATATTATTTTAAATTGTTCCGAGTTTTTTTTTTAAAAAAAAAAGAACTCACAACAAATGTGAAAATATGTGAATATATATGAATCATTTAAAAATTATCATTTACCAACTAAATTTTATTTTTAATAATATGGAATAAACATTTTAATTTTGTCCCTACACTAAATTAAAATCTAATAACTATATAAAAATATAGCAACATTAATTAAATGTCCTATTTATTTATGTTAGTATAAAATTTATTAGAAATACAACTATTGCTCATTAATTCTTTAGTTATAACATTATAAATTCTCTTAGTTATTACTAATTATTGCAAATGTTATTCACACTCTTTAACATTCTTTAGTTATAAGATTATGAATTCTCATAGTTATTACATTAATTATTTCTATCTGTCATCTTTTGTTATCTTAACTTTTGACCAATAATTTTTCATATTATTATACCGCCCATATATGTGATAACACAATGTTGTGATTTTTCCTTCAACGAATCATGCTTTATTAAATAAATTGAAAATTATTTACAAGTATATGAACTACATCTTTGTTGGGTGTAAGATAAACAAGTGATTATATATATGATTTCACAGATAGAATATATTCTTTAATTTCATCTTTTAGTTTTTCCGGTAAAAAAAGGAAACATTTCTCAGTTAACTATGGGCAATCAGATAACTAGCTTTGATTTATTTACATAGTCAATTGAGAAATCAATATGAGAGTCAACAACAAGAACATCATTTATTATGTTATAACTTTTAAAATACAAATCAATATACAAAAAATAGTTCTAAAAAATAAAATGCAGTTGTTCTCTTCAAACGTTCATATGACATTTGAACAGTTTAACGTGAAATACATATGCAAACACATCTGGTTAGATGATAAGAAAAATAAACAACAAATATCGTCTATAAGGTAATATTATTGAGATACGGCAAATTACATGATTGAACCTCATCAAATTGAAATAAATATATGCATTTAACTAATAAAAATTTTCATTGACCATCTTCATAGGTTCGCGTGAATAAGAGATATATATTATGATCCACATTGAACATACACAAAAGAATCTGTAATATTATTTTGTGCAAAGCTTATTATTCAAATCTTCGCTTAAATAAGCAATACTATTTACTATAACACATATTTTTTACGTTCAACGCACGTGTAGAAAAACTAGTATGAAATTTTATTAGCTAAAGTACTCCCTTTACCCTATTGTCCATATTATAGCTAAAACTTTTTGTTATGTTTACCTTTTATTTAATGAAATTTTTAACTATTTTATATTTTCTAAGAGATTAATTGAGAAATATTCAAGAGAATAATAATGAAAAGTATTTTTTTTATTTATGCCCCAATTTACTTTTGTTAAGAAATATGGTGTATCTCAACACTTCACTCAATATAGACTAGAGAAAATATATAATTGGATTTTATGATTTAAAAAACATGTCAAGTAAAAAATTAAGATTTAAAATTTATAAAAAGAAGAAGAAGAAAGAGATACTATTTTTTTAAACAAAAGATAAAAAAGATAAATAAATTAAAATAAAAAACTAAACAAAACATAGATTATTTTATTAACGGATGATATATAATTACCCCTCTAATTATAAGACTTAATTACCAATTTTTGAAAGTGGTATAAAGACCCCATTTTTCAACCAACTTCAGTTATAATTTATTTATTTTTGGCAAATCACCATCTCAAACACCTTAGTCCATTACACAGACTATTGTAGTATAATAATTGATTATCAAAGTCACTTATTTTGTTTTGTGTTTTAAAAATTAGTTAATTATCAAAATCATTCAATTTTACTTAGAATTAGTGTTTAGATTTATTTAGGATCAAATTTATTCTAAATATGACTTAATTTTTAACTAGATCCAGATAGTTTGACTATATCAGAGATACACCCTATAAAACATTCAACCAAAAAAATATGATGGTTAAATATTATTGCTGACAATTCTAATGTTTAAAATGTTAGAAATTGAAGAACCATCATATTCTTATAGTTAAATGTAATTAAGGGCTTTTCTTATATAGTCAACTTATTTTATGATGGTTAGAAACAATGATTTTAAATTTTCTTAACAAATTAGAGTTGTCGTTTCATTAAATAGGTATTAAAAATTTTAGGCTAAAATGACCATATAAGCTAAGTTGGGTGACTATAGAAATTAACTAGACAAAGTTGCATGTCTTTTGGAGCACAAAACAAAATGAGTGACTTTGACGACCAATTACAAAAATATTTGTTTGGTCAAGTTTTTAAATTAGGTTATTTTGAAAAGTGTTTTTTTTCAAAAGTACTCTTCAAAAAGGTATTTTTGGTGAAAAATAATTTGTGTTTGACCAATATATTTTAAAAACACTTTTGAGCAACAATTAGTGTTTGACCAAACTTTTAAAAAGTATTTTTCAGTATATTTTTCTCAAAAGTATTTTTAGGAAAAAACTACTTTTTTAGCTTTAAAAAGAAGTTTTTGCTACTTTCCAAAAATACGTATTTTCCCTCCAAAGTTTAGTCAAACACCACTCTTTAAAAAAAAAATAAAAAATAGACCAAATATGTGACCATTAATATATTCAAGTCTCTAATAAGCTAACGTGGTGTGGTGTTCGAACCAATGTGAGTACAACTTGTTTGGGTGGTTGTTACCAATTGTATCGTATTATTTTAATTTTATTGAATTGTATCGTTTAATTCATTATTATATAATGATGAATTATTTATGTAACGATTTATTTGGTGTGATTGTGTTTTTTTCTTCTCATTTTGTATTTAATTATTACTTCTTCTTTCCATTTTTACTTTCTCAATATTGACTTGGCATATCTCTTGCACCCTGTTTGGATGGGTGTTACATGTTGCATTGTATTGTATTGTTGGTTTGAGTACAATCTTTGTTTTGATTGTTACTTAAATTTTATTATACCGTATCGTTTAAATCCATCGTTAGGTAACAATGAAAAGACACATTTTGTGTAATGGCCGATTTCACTACTAAAAAACTGCTAAAAAGCGACGGAAGAAAAAGCGACGGACAACGTCACTCCAAAAAAGCGACGGACTAAGAGATGCCGTCCGTCACTTTTTAATTAAAATAATTATTTTTAAAATTATTTTACAAAAAGCGACGGACTGCATCTCTTAGTCCGTCGCTTTTTTACGGATTTTTGCGCTAATTATATATATATAATTAATAATAATTTATTTAATATATATAGAGACGTCGTCCGTCGCTTTTTATTAAAAATAATTATTTATAAATTAAACAATAACCACGCTATCCGTCGTTTTAATTTATTTTATTTTATTAATTAGTTTTTAAAAAAAGCAACGGATGGCATCTCTTAGTCCGTCGCTTTTTGGTCAAAATATCTAGTCAAACATTTTTAAAAAGCGACGGACAGTGTTTCTTAGTTCATCGCTTTTTAATTAATTTTTTTTTTAAAAGCGACGGACGACATCGCTTAGTCCATCACTTTTTTTTGTGTATTTTTGCTAATTAATTATTTTATATAGATAATGACACAGTCTGTCGCTTTTTATTAAAAATAATTACTTATTAATTTAAAAAAAGTCACGCCGTCCGTCGCTTTTTATTAATTTTAATTGTTTAATTATTTTTTAAATTAGCGACGGACAACATCTTTATGTCCGTCGCTTCTTGGTCAAATATTTTAAGAAAGCGACGAACAATGTCTCTTAGTCTGTCGCTTTTTGGTCAAAATGTTGGTGAAACATTTTTTAAAAAAAGTGACGGATATAGAGTTGTTGTCTGTCGCTTTTTTAAAAATATTTGCACTAGCAGACGTGATTTTCCCCATTTCTCCATATAAAAAACAAAATTGAGAAATATTTTGATTTAATTTTATTTAAATCGTCTTCTGGAGAATGATTTTGTGTAAAATAAAAAAAATAAAAAATTATAATAACGACTTCCAGATGTCGGTAAAATTAAATAGTATGTAATAAGTTAATATTTTCAATTAACTTTAAATAAATCGTCCTCCGAATGTCGGTTTTATATAAGTTAAAAAATAATTTAATATAAAATACAGACCTCCCGATGTCAATAATATTTAATTAACATGATTACTTTTTATTTATCTTAAAATTTAATGTGATACCGACCTCCTGAGGTCGGTATTTTTTATTATATCTAATTACTTTTAATTAAAGCGACATCCGGAGGTCGGTATGTTTAAAATATTCCTATTAATCATAATTTTGCTATTGTGCATAATATTAAAATTTCATTTTACACCTACAATTAATTGTTCAAAAAGTGTAACAATTTTGTATACTTTTACAAATAAAATGTTAGAATTCGTGAAATAAATAAAAAAATATCTATAATCCATATTTAGAGTATGAAACTACGTTGATATGAATTATGAGATAATTATACTTATATTTATAGAGTAATGTACAAATCCTATCAGTTTGTCTTCTAATCATAAACTTAATATCTCATGTCATGATGTAGTAGAGGTGAAGAGCTAACATATAATCCATTCCAGTATGAAATGCGAGATAGTATTATTATATACGTTCTATCTTGAATGGATGTCAAGTGTAGTGATCACCTCCTAATTATGATGACATGTAAAGGATACTTCATCGGAGTATGAAATACGTTGATTAATTATATATATATTCCTCGAGTAGTTTAACAAATCAAGTCTTATATTCTAGTGGTTTAGATATGAAATACATTATCAATTAAAGAAATACCGATGATCAATTCAAGGAGATTTATATATTAAATTTGATATTGATAAACTTTTGTTGATCAATAAAATTAAATTTATATAATTAGAAGGTATATAATTTAAATTTATAAAATTAACTTGATCGATAAATTAAACTTATTAAATTAAACTTTTGTTGATGTGTGTGTGTGTGTATATATATATATATATATATATATATATATATATAGCCAAACACATATACAACCCCTCTAACTTGTCCACATTTTTCATTTTGGCACTTTATCTTAGCCTTGTTCGATTTTTACCCTTGAACTCCATTTTTTATGTTTCATTTTAACACGAAATACATTTTTATGATTTACTTATTTTTATATATATTCTTCAATTGCAACTTCTTATTTTAAATCGACATGTGTCATTTAATTTTAGTTAAAAAATTAAAAATTAACAAAAAATAATTCGTTTTAAAAAATAATAATTTCTTTTTAAGAGTGTTATGTATTTTTATGTGAAAAATAACCGACGAAATTGTGTTGATTTTCTTTCTTTAAAATCACTGACAACCTAACAAAGTCAGTCGAGTTTTAACATTGTTTAGTAGTGTTATTAGCAATGAACAAGAGTCTTTTTTTAGTAGTGTTATTAACTAAGTCAGTCGAGTCTTTTTGAAGATAGATTTTTTTATTTGTATTGATTTTTATTAAAAATTAAAAGTGAGTATTTGCGTTAAATTTAGATAGCCTAGATGATAAGAAAAAATAAATAAGTAGTGTTATTTAATTTGATTGAATGTTTAAGAAAGAAAATCAAAGAACTTTCGTCAATTTATTTTCATGCAAAAATACAGAGAAATATCAAAAAATAATATTATTGTTTGAAAATTTTTATGTTCGTTCGCGAATGTTTAATTTTTTTAATTAACAGGCACACGTGTATTTTTTAAAAATAAGAAATTGCAATTGAAGAATATAAATAAAAACAAATCATAAAAATTAGTATAAGTGTTTAAATAGTACAAAAAAAATGGAGTTTAAGGGTTAAAATGAAACAAGGCTAAGTTGGAGTGCCAAAATGAAAAATGAGGGCAAGTTTGAGGGTTTGTATATGTGTTTGGACTATATATACTATTTTATTTAGATAATATTGACTTCACGATGTCGGTATGTTGACACCCAATTTTGACAGACCTATAACCCTTTCGGAAGTGCTATTTGGTTAAATACATGTTTTTTTTAAAATATTCCCAGTTTAAATTTTTAATCGATTTTGTCTAAAAAATTTATATTTTAGTTTGCATGCTTTATAAAATTATCGTAAATATTATTAAAATATTTTTAAAATTATAAGTAAAACTAGGAATAATTACTTTATTCAAATGTTTTAAAATTTAAGTGATTTTTATTATATAAAATGTTATAATATTTGTAGTATTTTAATTGGATAGCATTTCTTTAATTTTTCTCGAAATCATTTAATTTTTAGCCCATTCTAATCTAATTCCTTTCAATTTTAGCTTTTTCCTTATTCAATTCATTGCAATTCTAGCCACCTCAATCCAACTTCGTTTTCAATTATAGCCTCTTATATCAATTTTAGTTGCAATTTTAGCCATTCATTCATTGCAATTATAACCCTTTTTGTCCAAATCTTGAAACATTAGTTTAAATCTTAACCGTCCATCCTTTAAGTGAATCCTAGATCAAATCCTAGCCGCTCATCTTAACTAATCCAATGGCTCAAATTAAGTCTACCTAACCTTCCTATTTTTGACCTAAAAAAAGACCAAACCCTCTAATTTTGAAAACTCCTCCCGCCGCCCTCCTCTTCTCATCTCTTCTCTCCTTGCTCCCTCCTGTCTCTTCTCATCTCTGTCTCTCCCTCAACTACTCCGGCCAGCGAGCTCCAAGCAATCAACATCAATAGCCGGCGAGGAGAGCAACAACATCTCTGGCTAACTAACCCCGACCTCGATCCACTGCCCTTCTCCTTTAATTGAAGGTCAGGGTTTCATAATATTATTTTTAATTTCTTTCAATTTGAGTATTGAATTTGTTTATTAGTGTATTGAATTAGTTTTTTTTATTGATTGTTAGTTTGATTGATTGTTAGTTAGTAAGTGAATGATTTAGGGATTTTTGATGGTTAGTTTGAATTAGGGATTATTTGATTGTTAGTTTGTGTTTGTTGATTGTGAAATGAAAATTTTAATGTTGGGGTTTGTTTGAATTAGGGTATCTTAGGATTTGTTTGAAATTCGATATTTCTTGAGTTAATTAGTTTGATTTTGAAATTGTAAGACTAGATTGAATTAGGGTATTTAAGGAGTTGTTTGAATTTAGGATTTTAGCACTAGTTAGATTTTGGGATTTTATGACTAATTTGAATTTCAAGACTAGTTTGAATTTTGAATTTAGGACTAGTTTGTATTATTATTGAAGTTGAACTTAGAATTTGAACATGAACTTGAACTTGAACTTAGAATTTGAAGTTAAACTTAGAACTTGAACTTGAAATTAGAACTTGAACTTAGAACTTGAACTTGAACTTAGAATTAGAACTTGAAATTAGAACTTGAACTTGAACTAGAACTTGAACTTAGAACTTGAACTTAAACTTAGAACTTGAACTTGAAATTAGAACTTGAACTTGAATTTAGAACTTGAACTTGAACTTAGAACTTGAACTTGAACTTGAAATTAGAACTTTAACTTAGAACTTGAACTTGAACTTAGAATTAGAACTTGAACTTGAAATTAGAAATTGAACTTGAAATTAGAACTTGAACTTAGAATTAGAACTTGAACTTGAAATTAGAAATTGAATTTGAACTTAGAACTTGAAATTATAAATTGAACTTGAAATTAGAACTTGAACTTAGAACTTGAACTTGAACTTGAACTTGAAATTAGAATTTGAACTTGAACTTAGAATTAGAACTTGAACTTGAAATTAGAAATTGAACTTGAACTTAGAACTTGAAATTAGAACTTGAACTTAGAATTAGAACTTGAACTTGAAATTAGAAATTGAACTTGAGCTTAGAACTTGAAATTAGAACTTGAACTTGAAATTAGAATTTGAACTTGAACTTAGAACTTGAACTTGAACTTGAACTTAGAACTTAAACTTGAACTTAGAATTAAAATTTGAACTTGAAATTAGAACTTGAACTTGAAATTTGACTAATTTTAGACCTTTTCGTGCTAGGCAACTGAGGAAGCTCAACATCTAAAAAAGTTGATATAAGACTATATTGCTTCTTTCATCAAAGTAGGAGATAAGGTTGGTGCTTCTAAATTTCTAAAGTTTTAGTACAATTGTTTTCAATAATGTGTTTGTGTCCATCTAGTATTGATATTTAGCTTTAATTTTATGATAATATTTTTGTGTCCATCGATTGTTTGTTAAGCATAAGTACCAACACTAGTTGATCCTATTGACGACAAAATTAATTTTCTTGCAAGATCGATTTGTGTCCATCTTGTGTTGACACTTAGCTTTAAATGTAGAAATAATATATTTATTAAGCATGAGTACCAACACTAGTTGATCCTATTGATGACAAAATTAATTTTCTTGTAAGATCGATTTGTGTTCATCTAGTGTTGACACTTAGCTTTAAATTTAGAAATAATATATTTGTTAAGCATGAGTACCAACACTAGTTGATCCTATTGATGACAAAATTGATTTTCTTGCAAGATCGATTTGTGTCTATCTAGTATAGACACTTAGGTTTAAATGTAGAAATAATATATTTGTTAAGCATGAGTACCAACACTAGTTGATCCTATTGATGACAAAATTGATTTTCTTGCAAGATCGATTTGTGTCCATCTAGTGTTGACACTTAGCTTTAATGTGGTTTTGTTGATGAATTTAGTTGTTGGAATTAAGTCAAAACTAAACTAGTTAAAGTTGTTAAGTTGTTTAAATAAGTTAAATTAAATAATGTGGTTTTGTTGATGGATTTAAAGTCAAAACTAAACTAGTTAAAGTTGTTAAGTTGTTTAAATAAGTTAAATTAAATAATGTGGTTTTGTTGATGGATTTAGTTGTTGGAATTAAGTCAAAACTAAACTAGTTCAAGTTGTTAAGTTGTTTAAATAAGTTAAATTAAATAATGTGATTTTGTTGATGGATTTAGTTGTTGAAATTAAGTCAAAACTAAACTAGTTAAAGTTGTTAAGTTGTTTAAATAAGTTAAAATTAAATAATGTGGTTTTGTCAATACTAAACTAGTTTTAGGACTACTACTAGTAAAATTATTATTAAATTTTATTTATAATATAATTGAATATCTATATTTTTGTAGATGGATCATCGTTTGTGGATGTATAATATGCATTATGAAACGGTCTTTGGGTTTGAAACCTGAGTTTATTGATGGTGTTAGAAATTTTATTGAATATACAATGACACTTGACATTTTCAAGATTAATGGATTGGTTAGGTGTCCTTGTAGTGCATGTAAGTGCTTAATTTTTTTTAAACCAGATAGAGTTATGGTTCATTTGTACCGTAATGGATTTAAGCCTAGATATTTTGTATGGATTGATCATGGAGAAAGTGATAGATTGGATGGTATCTTTTATAATTCGATGCCTGTTGATGTATATAATATGGTTGCACCACATGGCCAAATTAGAGTTGAACAAGTTAGAGTTGAACATGATAGGGTTGAACATGATAGGGTTCATGAAATGATCAATGATGCTTTCGGGGTTCAAGGTGGGATGGAACCGGAACAATATTTTGATGAAGCTCCTAATGAAGAAGCAAGACACTTTTATGATCAATTAGAAGAGTCTAGTCGTCCACTATGTGAAGGGAGTCCGCATTCTGCCTTGTCTGTTGCGGTTAGATTAATGAATATTAAATCAGATTGGAGTGTTCCTAATGCTGCTATGGACTCAATGGTTGATCTTTTGGGTGAACTAGTTAATCCGGAGTTTAACATACCAAAGAACTTCTATCAAGCGAAGATTTTGGTGTCTAAGTTAGGATTGACGTATGATAGAATTCATTGCTGTGTTAATGGATGCATGTTGTTTTACAAGACTAATAGTGAATTAGAAAATTGTAAGTTTTGTGGACATACTCGTTATAAGAGGACTCCGGCTGGAAAGATGGTCCCAGTTCAGGCGATGCATTATCTGCCTCTCATTCCTAAGTTAAAGAGGTTGTATGCATCGATGAGGTCTGCCCCACATATGAGATGACATTGTGAATATAGAAGGCCGCTGGGTGTCTTGTCTCATCCATCTGATGGTGAAGCATGGAAGCATTTTGATAATGTATATCCTGATTTTGCTAGTGAACCAAGAAATGTTAGATTGGGGTTGTGTTCAGATGGCTTTACACCATTCTCTAATAATGCTTCGCCTTATTCATGTTGGCCGGTATTTCTTACTCCGTATAATCTTCATCCTGGAATGTGCATGACCAGTCCCTATATCTTTCTAAGTTGTGTTATTCCAGGTCCCCGGAATTCAAAAAGTTTGATTGATGTCTATCTACAACCATTAATAGATGAACTCAAACAATTGTGGTTTGAAGGCGTTTTGACTTATGATATATCAACTAAGCAGAATTTTATCATGCATGCTTCTTTAATGTGGACTATTAATGATTTTCCTGCATACGGGATGTTGACTGGTTGGATGACAGCTGGAAAGCTAGCATGTCTGTATTGCATGAAAAATAGTAAGGCATTCACTTTAAAGCATGGCAGAAAAAATACATGGTTTGATTGTCATCGCCAATTATTGCCAATGGACCATGAGTTTAGAAAGATGAAAAATGCATTTAGGAAAAATAAGGTTGAAAATGACCCCCCACCTCCATTACTCACAGGGCATCAAATTTGGGAGAGAATTTCTCAATTACCTAAAGTTACAGAAGCTTCACCTTCTAGACTTCTTAGATATGGTGTTGAACATAATTGGATCAAACAGAGCATATTTTGGGAGTTGCTGTATTGAAAGGACAATATGCTACGACATAATCTAGATGTGATGCACATTGAAAAAAATTACTTTAACAATATGTTTAACACAGTGATGGATGTTAAGGGTAAGACAAAAGACAATCCAAAAGCTAGAATGGACAAAAAGGAATATTGTAGGAGAAAAGAGTTATGGCTGCAGGAGTTACAGAATGGTAAAATAGTTAAGCCCAAAGCCAGCTTTTCATTCACATTGGATGAGAAACGTGAAATTATTGAGTGGGTTAAAAATTTGAGGATGCCAGAGGGCTATGCTTTGAATTTAGGAAAGCGGGCAGATATGAATGAAGGAAAATTGATAGGTATGAAAAGTCATGATTGTCATGTGTTTATGGAAACTTTAATTCCTATCGCTTTTATCCATCTACCCGAAAGGATATGGAAACCAATCACAGAGATAAGTCTTTTTTTTTTTAAAGATTTGTGTTCTGGAAAGTTGTTGGAGAGTAGTTTAGATAGGATGGAGGAAAATATTCTTGTCACTACTACTAAGTTGGAGAAGATATTTCCATGTGATTTTTTTGATGTGATGGAGCATCTTCCAATTCACCTTATACAAGAGGCCCGCCTCGGAGGTCTGGTTCAAACAAGATGGATGTATCCATTTGAGAGGTATCCATTTGAAATATTCACTAAGTTATATATATTCGCCAAGTCTTTTATATATTAACATATATATACATATATGCATGCAAAAAAATTGGTAGTTCGAAGCAAACGATTAAGCAAAGGGGAAGGATCGAAAGATCATTTGTTTAAGGTCATATTGGGAGTAAAACGGGTGATTTTTATTCTTATCACTTTGGTCATGATGTGTCATGTAGGAGAAATAGGCCCAATCGCAATGATGAAGGCGATATTGATCCTTTATTTCCACCGATATCAATTTTTAATCAAATTGGTCGAGAATCTAAAAAGTATAGAAAGCGAGGCTTCACTGATATGGAAATGCAATCAGCTGTGACACATATTTTACTTAATTTTCCAGAGATTCAATCATATGTCAAGTAAGTGTTAAAAATATGTTATTAAATTACGTACTAATAAGTTATCATTAACTAATGAAATACTTGAATGTAAAATGATTAGCTTGTTCGTAAACACATGGGGTAATAAAGCCATCTATACAGAATTTTCCAAATGGCTGAGGAACTATGTAAGTGTGCAATCACTAAGTATTTAATAATATATTCATGTTATACTAAATTATATTACTTGAAATAACAATCGCGTAGGTTTATGATGAATACTCAAGTGTCTAACATTTGCAATTAGTGAAAGAAGTAGCCCTTGGACCTGAATCTCAAGTACTGGCAATGAATAAGTATTGTGTCAGTGGTTTTAAGTTTCAAACTGAAGAAGTATCTAGGAACAAGAAAACAAATAATAGCGGTGTCTATATATAAGGTGATGTTGATGGTACTGGTCAAACTAACGAATATTATGGTGTCATTCAAGAGATTATTGAAGTGAGGTATTTAGGTTGGCTTAATAAGAAGATTGTGTTATTTCGGTGTGAGTGGTTTGACCCATCACATAGAGTCACAAAGGTGGACTATCAACATAATATAATTGAAGTTAAGCACACCAGGAAATACAGAAGTTATGATCCTTTTATTATTGCACAACATGTTAAATAAGTGTATTACGCTTCATATCCATTGCGTAGAGACAAAGCTGATTGGTGGGTTGTTATAAAAAATAAGCATGTGGGAAGAATTGAAATTGACAATATCTTAGATGTGGCGTATCAAAATGATGTTGCAATTGTTCAACAACAAGTTGATGTTGAATTGGAAACCACACTACAACATCCTCAACACATATTAGAAGAAGTATTTGATGATGAGATATTGAATGTTGAGGAAGAAATATCTGATAATGAGGAAAATGAATCATTTGATGACGAAGAATGGGACGATAATGAAAATGAAACAATTAAGGAGGAAGAATGGGAGAATGATGGAATTGAAACAAGCGAGGAGAAATAGTGTAGAATGAAAACTAGCTAGTACATATGTAAGTGTATTTTACTAATTTAATTTAATTTATGGTTTTTATATATATTATACATGTAAATTTGCATACAGATGTCATCAGGCGGTGACAGTGATAGACATCGCGAGCATCTTAGAGTTAGCCAGACTAAACAGGCTAAGAAGAAGAAGTCTAGGAGATCGATAGATCTTGAGGATATTGCAGGATCTATTTCTTTTGCGCCAGAGCGCATCGGCCATGATTCTCATTTATTTGCTGTTCCGTTTGGTACGGCGGATCCTCTGCAATATTATCCTAATTATCGTCGACCAGTCGGTGCTTCATCTACTTTACAGGCATTGCCTTCACGACGCTATGAGGACCTACCTTTACAGGCTATTCGTCAATCACGACCCTTATCGGCAAGTAATTCATCTCCCACAGATACATCTCCTCAGTTATCTGCCATGAGGCTTGGAGATTCTAGTAGCGAGCAGTCAGATGCTATGGTCGGTACGTCTCCATTGACTCAGCGTTTTGTGCATCCTGATGTATCACCCCCGTCTATAGTTGCACCTAGTGCTACACCACATGATACGATGTCTGCTCTAGCTCCTGGCCAGAAGGACAGACTTGGTAGAGTCATGATTGAGCCGGATGGATCATCGTAATTTTGTTTTGTTATCTATTTGTTAGTTTATTTTATTTATTTCTTATACTTTAATATATTATTCATGAACTAACATATTTATTATGTGTTTTGCAGGTGGCATCCTGCAAATGATGCTGCCCGGGCTTTAAAAGAGTGTGTTAGAAGACTCTATACACAAACTTATCACTTTTGGAGCGAGATTCCAAACCGTATACGCTAGGGGATGTTAATAACTTTAAGGTATATATTTTTTAGTTAAGTTTAGTATACTTTACTTTTTTTACTATCGATTTAATTAACGTTATTCAATTTTTTTTTAGACTATGTGTATTTAGGAGTCGAGGTACAATTTGGTCATTGGGACTACATTTGAGAGGAAGGCATCCGCCAGACTGTCTAGTTGGCTAAAGAGCGTTGGGGATAGTGGTAAACGTCCCGGTTGGATGTTGCCTCATGTTTTTGATGAATTGAGTCAGTATTGGAACACAGACAAGTTTAAGGCAATATCAGATCAAGCCAAAATGGCTAGAGGCAGTCTTAAAGGTGGCTCGTTGCACACCGGCGTACAAAGACGGTTGGAACAATTGTACAAGAGATAGTAAGTTCTAATTCAAACTTTTAAATAAATAATTAGTTGATACGTATATATCGTTATAAATTTCAGTTTTTATTTATAGGAAAAAGAATTGGGACGCACTCCCATTGAACCAGAGGTTTTCAAAAAGACTCATGTCAGAAAGAAAGAAAATGAGTCGGATCCGGATGTGTGGGTAGAGGAAAGGGCCGAACGAACTTTTGTAAGTTATTTAATATGAATAATTTATATCAATAGTGAATATATTTATGATATGTATATATATTGATGTCAATACTTATATTTAATATGCAGAGTGGCTTTTATAAGTACGTCACTGAGAATCTAGATAGTTCGGTTCAATTGACACCTGAACTGTCCACTCAGATTTGGAAAGAAAAAGTGGTAGGGGGGACACACAAGGGTAGATCCTATGGTCTAGGTTCTCGCAACGATGTTAGACGCCTTCAGTCAGGCTTAGAAGGTATTAGATTGTCACGTCAAACTGAGGCACTTGACGGTGTTCAGATTGCTGTTATGTCGGATCAAATAGCTAAACTTACAACAGCACTAGTAGAGTCAGAGCGGAAAAGAGTAGCTGAACAACAAAGCATGAGTGAAACAGTTCAGCAAATCAAAGAACAAGTGATGATCCTCGCTCGTCGATCTACTACTTCGGCTCCCGATGACACCAACAACGAGAGTGATGAGGATGATTATGTAAATCTCACTCCCTAGTTTAGATCTCTGGACATTTATGAACTTTTTGAAAATTTAAAACGAATTTTAAAAGACTTTATAAGTCTTTAATTTATGATTTATATACTTTTGAATGTTATTTTGAGTTTGTTGTTTTATATCTGTTTAGATTGTTTATAATTGTGAGTGTTTGATTGGGCTGAATAGTGTAGAATTGAATTGAATTGCATTTGCAGGTAGGCAGCAGAAGCTGCGAGCTGCTACTGTCAAAAATATTGCAGAAAAAGTGACGGACAGCGTGGTTTAGTCCGTCGCTTTTTTGAGTTTTGATTTTTTTTAAAACCTAGAAAAGCGATGGACAGCGTGGTTTTGTCCGTCACTTTTTTAAAAAATAAAAATAAAATAGTAAAAAAGCGACTCAGTTCATCTCTAAAAGCGACGCAGTTCGTCGCTTTTTTAAAAACGACGTTGTCAATCGCTTTTTGAAAAGTGTCGAGGTAAAAAACGACGGAAGTGACTGCGTCGCTTTTCCGTCGATTTTGACCAAAAAAGCAACGCAGTCCATCGCTTTTGGCCATCGTTTTTTGACAATTTTTTAGTAGTGTTTGGTGTGATCACGTCATTGTTTTAATATTTTCTTCCTATTTTTATTTATTTATTATTTATTATTTAATAATCCTATTATATCCTTTATCATACCTTTTTATAGTAGCTCTACCTCATACCATGGTTTTCTTGTAGGTTTATCATTGAAATTTTGGATGTGTGACACTATATAACGATAGAGAACAATACAATCTGTCCAAACATTGTATTCATTAAAACAAGGCCAAACCCATCGGTGACCCCCTAAAGTTGGCACCAAATTTCAATTAGGCAACTCAACTAGGCGATGTTCATTTTAGACACCTCATGTAAGGTTCTGTTGTGTCATTTTGACACTTTTTGCTGACATGTCAAAGTGAGTGTGATACACTCAACAATAGCGCGTAAAAGACTTAATATTTTCTCTTCTTCTTCTTCTCCATTTTTCAAACCACCACCTTCACCCTTTTTTTAAGCTTATAAACTCCTTCAATGAAGGTCAATATTTTTATTCAAATTCGTTTTTAAGTCATTTTTCTTCTTCTTCTTCATTGTATTACTTTTCTAAATCTACCATCACCTCCCTCACTTTTTGCCGGAAAAATGAATATTAACACTCATATTTCATATTTATTCTCTCTTTCTTTCTTCCTCTCCCTCTTTTCTTCCCAAAAAACAACACTAAAAAGAAAGAAGAAGAATAAATATGAAAAATAGTAAAAGAAAAGAATACTAATTTTTTTGAAAAAGCACAAAAGAGATTTTTTTTAGAATAATATTTTTATTTTATTTACTAAATAGATTCTAAAATAATTTTTAATTGAAAATAACTCATGTAATCATTTAATTGATTGTTTGCCACGTCATCAACAAGTGTATTAGACTCTCCTTTAGTTTTTTGTTTATTATTAGAAAAGTGTCAAAATAATATAACAGGACCTTGCATAAGGTGTCTAAAATGAACATCGCTTAGTTGAGGTGTCTAAGTGAAACTTATTGCCAACTTTAGGGGGTCACCGATGAGTTTGGCCTTAAAACAATATCGTATGATACAATACAACACAACACCATATATACAATACAATAAGATACATTATGAAACATTATGTAACAACCATCCAAACAAAGTGTTAAAGAACCAACAAATAAAATGACAATTTTATCATCACCTTTTGAATATATATAAATTGAACACTTTAGGAGATGATATTATAAATAATAAGAATAAATTAGAAACTAAGTAATGAATTATTATATTCATCAAAACAATACAATATAATACAATACATAGTAAAATAATAAGTAACGACCCTCCAAACAAGAAGTTAATTTTTCACCGTCCATTTTTTTCTTGCATGTCTTTGAACATTGGTAAGAAAAACTATGTGATTGTCCTGTATGAAAATAACCTTCATGGAGTATTTATTACAAAGACAAATATAGTCACATGTTGCCAAATTTGCTTTAGATGCCTTTCTCAACTAAGGAAAAAATCAACCGTAATTAGAAAAAAAAAAATATTATAGAAACTCAGAAATCGAGACATTAAAGGAAGAGGAACCAAGAATTGATGTGAGACCAATTTTAGAAATATTAATAGAGACCTGACTTATTTGTCTTAATTAATTAATACTATAAGAAAGATAATCTTGAAAGGTTTGCCAATCCATACAAACATCAAATACATTAATTCAAATAAACTATAAAAAGCATTTGATTTCGTACATGATACAATTGAGTGGCCAATTACACACAAACAACCGAATTCATTGATTCTAAATTTTGAATTTAATACTAACAACCACGCCTTATGATTCAATAAAAAAAGATAATGTTGAAAGATTTTTCAATTCTCATCGTGGTTTACAGGCTATTACATAGTGGGGCTTTACTCAATGTGCATAAAGTATTCACCATAGCGAGATTTGCAGGCTATTACATAGTGGGGGTTTACCCAATGTGCATAAAGTATTCACCACATAGTGCTTACTCGAAGGGCAGATGCGGTGATAGAGATTGTAGCGATTGTAGGTTATTCCCAAAAAAATGCCTCATAACCAACAAGCATTGTGGTAGAGTAGTAAGTACTCCTCCATCCTTAACCAGATGTCTGGAGTTCGAGTCCTACTGGATACAAAGTCACCTTTGCTTGGGAACACTATACCCTTCAATGTGGAGCTTTCTGGCGCGAATTTGAATTTAATCGAACGCTAATATGAATACCAAACACCGGATGAGGTAACAAAAAACAATACCTCATGAATCGATAAGAAAGATAATCCTTAAAGTATTTCCAATCCCCACAAACATCAAATACATAAATTCAAATCAACTACAAAAGGATTTAATTTCGTACATGATACAATTGACTCACCAATTTAGTTACAGACCCAGTGGAAACTACATTTTAACAACATAATTCATTGATTCTAAATTTTGAATTTGATACTAACAACAAGTCATGACTCGATAAGTAAGATAATTTTGAAAGGTTTTCCAATCTCCACAAACATCAAATACATTAATTCAAATCAACTAAAAGCATTTAGTACATATGATACATCAAATACATTAATTCAAATAAACTAAAAGCATTTAGTACATATGATACATCAAATACATTAATTCAAATAAACTAAAAGCATTTTGTACATATGATACATCAAATACATTAATTCAAATCAACTAAAAGCATTTTGTACATATGATACAAATAAGGGGAGGGATGAATTTAGATATAGTAGATGCAACGCAAAGCATCGCTTGTTAAAAGAAATAAAAATATAATTACAAATAAACAACTGAATTCACTGATTCAAAATTCTGAATCCAACACTACTAACAACTTTATGAGTGCATATTTATGAGTCGTGTCATCAACAACGTACACATCTCAAATAATTAGCAAGATGAGAACCCGTTAATCCAAAGTTCCAAATCGTTGTGTTGCGTCTCTTCTGAGAAAATTGCAATTTGACTAGAACTTGAAGGAAAATAGCTCCTTTGCCTTTCATTTTTGTTGGAATTATTAATGTCACCAAGTTCATGATCACCATTAACAATAGTACTACTAGTAGTAGTACTATTTTCCAAAATTTGGTCACGTAAATCAGGTGCATTAAGAAGCTCAGCTAGAAAAGGATCGTCAACATCGAAACCAAACATGAAATTGAAGTTATAATTTTCCAATTCAACGGACAAATTTGTTGGCGAATATGATTCTGATACTGGTTGTTGTTGTTGTTGTACTTGCTCGGACAATGATGAAATTGATAACGATGATGATGAAGATGCTATAATATTAGTTGTCACATTTTCCTCTGTCATTACCTTGTGATCGTTATCATTTTCAGTAGTCTCATGTGGGTCTACTACTGAATTACTAGTAGTACTCATAAAAACTTTAGTGCACCTGATTGCCTTTGTGTGGACAACCAAACACGGGGAGGAGGAGGACGATGATCCCCCGTGTCTAACGTCCGTTAGCAAATATTGTGAATCCCGAGGACTTGCATGTTCTTGATTATTTGGTTGTAGTTGGGCAATTGGGTTTGGTATGGTTAATTTTGCATGACTACAGCGATGGCGTTGACGATTTGAAGATGTTACGCGATTTGGTTGACCAGAACGTGTTCCTTCTTGAAGTCCTCTCCCTATGTTGGTGTTCCAATAGTTCTTGATTTCATTGTCTGTTCGTCCTGGTAGCCTTCCGGCTATCAGCGACCATCTGCACTGATTGTCAACATTTGTATATATTACATCACATCAAATGAAAAATTACAACGTAGTTACATTTTCCTCATGCTTTTTTCTTCGTAGAAGCAACATGATCTATGATTTTGAGTCAGTGAGTGCATAATGTCCAACCCAATGAAAAATTTAACAAATTTACTTTATGCTTGTTCTTTTTTCTTGGTAGAAACAAAATGATCTAAGATTTTGAGTCAATAAGTTCTGACATATTTTTCCTATATACTAAACAAATGACTAAAAAAATTGAATCTTGAAAGAATAATGACCTGTTTCCAAGAAGCTTATGTAGTCTGATTATGAGATCTTCTTCATCTGGACTTATATTTCCCCTCTTGATGTCTGGCCTTAGATAATTTAGCCACCTTAGTCTACAACTCTTTCCACATCTTTTAAGACCTGTCAATTAATTATAAAAATCATTTAAGTAGAGAGTAAATGGACGGAATGAGAAGAAATCCCCAGAGAGAATCGGGAATGAATAGTGAGATCAAACAAAGCAAAAAGTCATGAAGGTTGACAATAATAATGTACGACTTTTTGCGAAAAGGTAAGTTAAGAATTCAATTATAAAAATTATCCTGAATATTCAGGAGCAGATTTAGAACCTTTATAGTGGATTAAAAGAAATAACAAACTCTCCTATCAGACAAATCAACAAGAAGGGTGCATGGATACACAAACAAGAGAGCCGATTTGACCACACAGACCAAATGAGCGGTTAGTAATTCTCATATACATGAATTATACATAAATATACAAGAAGCAAATAGTAATAACTTGAAGCTTACCAGCTCCTTTGGGAAGATTTCTCCATTTTCCTTCACCATGAACTTTGATATAATCTATTAAAATTTTATCCTCCAAAGGAGTCCATGCCCCTTTGTTTAATCCTTCTTTAGAACAACAAGGTTTTCTACCCATGATACAAATTATTATATTATATGGTTATCTTTTATGATTTTGTGATCTTTAGGATTGGCAATTGTCAAGTTTTCAATATGCATATACTTATAGTATGACAATTTAATATCCACACCCCCACCCCCACCCCCTTGCTAGGGGGAGGGGTAGGTAAAAATTGGAAGAAGTTGTCCCCCAAAATATCATTATCTTATATTAAATGATAAAACACATATACACAAGTTTACTAATATTTCTGCAGTTTACTTGTACGATTGGGACCATGTCTTTCTCTCATATAATTCCTTTTTTTCATTTTTTATTAAAGTTACTTGCATCGTTTGCCTTCTTCTTTGTAAGAAAGGTAAAACTTAATTTTTCCACTAGTCCCACAAGTGGGGTATGGAGAGATCAGAAGAGTGAGGTGAGGTTGTTTTTCATAAATTCTTGACTCGAAAAAATCATTTTTAATTTTTAAAATAAGTTTGAAAGAAGTGCAAGAGTAAGAAGCTATATGATGAAAATATTGACGAAATAAAATTACTTAACAGTAAAATATAAAGAGAATCAAAATAAAAGAAACACTAGTAATAATAAAATCAATGAATAAAATAAAGTTAATAGATTATAAGGTGCTCTAGACTAGAACCTTAGTCACCTCTACCCCTGGGCAGGGAGAAAAGGCTCGACTATTCACTAAATGTCTATTCTAATCCTCGACCTTAATGTTCTCTTATTTAGGATCATGTCTTTGACAAGTTGAAAATGTGTGATGATATTTTATCAACTAAATCTCAATCTTAAATCAGTTGGAATCAGTAATGTGAATGCAGACATGATAACAAAATGCATATTAGGTCTAATAGCGGTACTAAATATTGTTCAAGACCATATAAAAAATAAATTACCCAAATTCCAATCGACATGGGATTTAACAAAAATGTCCAAGTGGGGCTTACACTTCAACATATATACAATCACCCCCAAGTCACCCCAGATGATTTTGGTATACCCCGCCTCGAAACTCGTAATAATACTATTACGTTTTTATTTATTACATAAAATCGGTAACATGAACTATACGTACGTCTCATTGATTATTTATGATCCAGAAAATACAATATTATCTGTCCAATATTGTTTGACAATCTGGCAAGTTTGTTGGAGATAGTTACTGAAAACCTACAATTAATTTAATGATCACATAAACTTTAATACACACTAATCTAATTTTACGTAATTAGCTAGATCCCACCAGTGCTCTTAACTGTCTAATTAATGATAAAAATAGTAGTATTATATTGTATTACATAACTGTATAGTATTTCTTTTTTAAAAGTCATATTACACCTGGAAGAAATTAAACTTAAAAAGAGAAATAGGAGTATTATATTACTTTTGGGAGATTTTTTTTTTAAATTTGACTTTTATACAGTCTTGGTGTGAGAGAGAAATTACAATTATCATTATTTTTCCGTGATGTTACGTATAATCTCTCCGTCCAAAAATATTTATTATGTTTCAGTAATTCTCGAGTTTAACTAACTTTTAAAGTTAAATAGAAATAATGAATTTAGTATTTTAAATTTAAATTTCAAAAACTATATGAAAAGTACGGTAAAATGTAATGTTTTTCATATCCAATGCATGAAAGAACACATTTTAAAACATTAATCAAAGTTTATATATAATTTGACTCTCGAAATAAGAAACGTAACATAATTTGGCACGGACGGAAGGAGTACTTCTCAGTCAACAAATATGACTTAATATTTACAAATATTAAGTTTAGAATCCAATTATTGTCATTTAAGAATTTCAAAGCCCATAATATTGAAATTATGGCTCCATCTTTGAGTACATAACATTTTTTTTTTGTTTAGCCATCTGATATATGAAGTCTACTTCGTTAGCTAATTCTGATTTGTGCTAAGTATGTATACTAAAAGGATAAACTGTTTTTATCAAGAAATTCTTTATTTTTAGGATTCAAATTCGATATTTCGAATTTTAACCATCTCATTACATTCCTTAACAAGAATGATACATAATAAGTTGTTCTTTGTAATTTTTGTAGATATTCGAAATCCACTTAGAGCTGAGATAATATATCTTGATCATCAATTTACAATAGTTCATTTAGAAAGCCACTCAACTTAATTACAGTAGTTCACTTAAAAAGTCACTCAACTTAATTACGGTAGTTCACTTAGAAATTCACTCAATTTAAGATACTTCACTTAAAAAGTCACTCAGTTTTATTTTATATCTCAAAAATTACTCAACTATAGATACATTACTTAGAATTTCACTCAATTTAATAAGATACTTCACTTAGAAAGTCACTCAACTTTGTTTTTTCTCAAAAATTACTCAACTATAGATAGCTTACTTAGAAGTCACCGAACCATTCTTTTCTCGTTGAAGCGTATCCTACACCTTATCTGAAAAATTCTATCATTTGACTACTCACTATTTAATTTTTTTCCTCGCAATAGGGATAAGTGCAAACAAGGGGGCTAGGCCTTACTTTACTAATCCTAATGAAGTACCTAACGTCTACTACCTAACAAGCATGAAGAAAATAAGAGCTAGAGAGAACTAAGTATTTTTTGATCACCACAGAGTTTGTAATACACTCCATGATGATATTAAAAATGAGGATGCTTAGATAATGTAAAAAATTGCCAATCAAGAAGAAAGTTGAGTTATCAGCCTCAAACTTTCTATTACAAACGCATGAATTGAAAAAGATTGACGATTGCCCATCAAAAGTAATTTGAAGTATTTTTCTCTTGTCTTCTTCAAACTTATCCAACAACACTTGATAATTCATACTTTCTTTATGGATTTATTGGATCTTGTTGAACCTATTGATATCGTCAAATGGTTCTGCTTTGCCCGTCGCATCGGTAGGTGCCTTGGAACAAACTCCTCAGTCATTTTACCGTCCCAACTATGTTGCCTTCCATGTGCCTTCTTTTTGCTTTTGTTGCTTCCACTTCTTTGTTGCCTAGGTGATATATCTCATTTCCTTGCCATTCTATCAAAGCATATGTCCAGCATATCTTCCTCATCTTGATCAAGAGAATCCTCACCCAAATCAAGCATATTGTCTTCCTCATCTTCATCAAGAGAATCCTCGCCCAAATCAATTGTATTTTACACTAAGGCCCTTGACTCATTCTTCTTTGCAATCACACGTTTAGGCACAAATACGGGAGCTTCTGGACTTAATTTGCTATTCAAAGTAGGTGGTGAGACTTGCTTTTCTTGGATCAAATCATTGTCATTCTCTGTTAACTTTACTTGCTTTATAGTAGTCATCGATAAAGCATCAAAGCTATTGGAACGTAATAGGTCTCTTGAGGCATTACTAATATCTTGCCTCTTCTCACCGTCATGAAAATTTCCAGTCGCACCCTTTTCACTACATGGAGAACTATTTTGACTAGTTGGGGAAAGACTCTGATTACTAGTTGAATTTTTGTGTGCAACCAGTGTCCAATTTTTAATTGCATTCTTGGTTTCAACTTGTAAAACATGCTGCCCAGAATTTTCAGCATCTTTAACATTAGATGTATCCATTAGTTTGTGTCCTGAATCCATTATTTTTTGGCCTGAACCAACTCGCGGCGCATCAACCCCAACTCTTGGGTTTTTCCCTTTGTTTTCGGTAGTTGTTTGAACACCAATATTACTTAACAACATCCATTGAGTGTGCACGATTTTACTCAGAAGTGACAACAACCAACTGTCGATCTAAAGAAGTAGCTTTACTTTGATCGACATCTACAACCTTTCTTTTTTCATTTAGTATTTCTCTCGCATCACCTTGATACTTTTCATTATCGATAGTACCTTCTGAAGCAACTTCAATGGTATAATCAATTTGTTTGTTATTTTGATTTCTTTTCGAGATCAAACGACAACTATCTTCATCATGACCTTGGTTCTTGCAATAATTGCAACACAAAGGTAGATTATAATATACAATCTCTTGAAAATTTTTGATCAACTTACCAGATTTTCCATCCACAAACTGCTATCTTATACGATTTGGAAGCTTTTCCATTAGATCAAGTATAACCTTGACCCTAGCGTTGCTCCCCAGTACACGTAAGTGTACGTGATCGAGTAAGTAATATAGATTCTTGAAGAAACGAGTTATAGTTCCCAAGGGACTTATGATTAATTTATATTTAACACTTAATTCTACAAATAAAAGTAAAAGTAACCTTTTCAAGAGTTGATGATTAATTGTTAACTACTAATTATGCACTGAATGAAAGTAACTAATTGTGAACGACTTTAATATTATGTTTCAAGCAAGTTAAAAGGGATTCCAGGGTTGTAGTATACATTGAATCTCATGAATCATAATATTGGCATAGAGCTAATTTCAGTTGTCAAGTTACTGGTTTATAAGGTTAATTATATGAGTCGGGCTATACACCTCTTGTCGCCTACCACAATTAGCTACCTAGCTACATCGTTGAGCGGGGATAAATAGATTAATTGGCGAGCATTTATATTTCATCCTATTTCGTAACCAAGCGAGTTGTTCGTCCGGGAGTCACTCCTGAACACAAATCACCTCGACTTAACAGGTCGATCAAGCTCTCTATATCCTCTAGTCTATCTAACCTCTCCTCTCCCGATTTTAAGGTTAAACAATAGATTTATCTCTAGATGGCCAGTCAAGAAATACCTAAACAAGAATATAGAAGTAACTTATAATGACAACTAAGAATTAATTCATAAAGCCTTTAATAATCAACAATCCATTCGTAGCTACAGCCTCAGAACTAGGGCGTTTAGCCACTAATGCTATTAGAAAACCACAAAATACAATTGTTCATGCGATTTTCAGAAAATAGAAGAGTTAGAAGATCAAAACCTATTACAAACGTAGGTATTTTCTCTTGCACACAAAATAAAAGTCCAACCCCTGTAATAGAACCCAAGGGGTCTATTTATACATTTAGGAAAATTGGAGACAAAATCTACTTCAACTAGGAATCCTTTTTTAACACTTTTAAGCTGGAAAAGTCGGGATCCCACTGGCGTATCGCGCCTATCGTCGCTCCCAAAACTCGCCTCTAAATTTTACACCCTGACGCGTCGCACCTGATAAAGGCCTCTGAATGTTGGGCCTTGGCGCGTCGCGCCTCTCAGAGCGCCTGAGAGGTCTCTCTGAATGTTGGCCCTTGGCGCCTCGCGCCTAGCAGTGCGCCTGGCCCTGGGGCCTTCATCCTTAGCTGCTTTTCATGCTCTTTTACATCTCTTTTCTTCAAGTTGACTCCAATTCCCTTGAGAGTTCCTGAAACAACTAATCATGTGTGTAAGTGCGCAATAATCACAAGTTACACAAAAAATTAAGCTAATGACTAGAGATCATCCTTCAATCTAATCGACTCATGGGCAAATATTGACAACTTAGGCATATAATTATGCCTAAGATCACCACCCCACACTTAGAACTTTGTTTGTCCTCAAACAATCTCTAGACTATCAACTATTTTTCACAACCCTTGGACTTATCAACCCACCTCAAAATCAACCAAACATTTTCAATCATGATCTTGTTGTTCACAATGGATGCAACAATTCACAAATTTGCACCAAGTACAACACATGCTCAAAGAATGACCCTTTTATTATTTTATTTTTTTCCGGGCTAATGCAAACTCATACAAACACACCAATTAGATAATCCTATACATGCCATGAATGCCCGCACTTGTTTATGTTTAGTAAAGCCTTTCACTCAAACCATTTCAAACTCAACAAGGCCTATTTTTTTAAACCATCAACTCACTCTCGCAAAAGAAATTCTTACTTTCCTCAACATACCATAAGCTTTCCCATAGCGTGTTCTTACTTTCACATTATACTTCTCAAGGAATCAAGAGGACTCTCATTTGGTTGTAATGTCTGCTTAAGGTAGGGATGGGATATTTGGGAATCATTTTAGTGATTACACTTCCCTAATGCACATGTTATTAATTTTGCCAACAATCTCATTCATAGCATTTCCTTCCTTCTAGTATATACTTCATGACTCTATACCCTTTTTATAGCTCCATATTTGCCCTTTATTTCTTTTTCATCAATTATTTTCTTCATGCCTTTGCACTAGCCATCCAAACTCTAGATTTTAACATCCAAGTAAGGTACATATTATCCTTGATAGGATCAGGGCCAATGTTTCGAGCCTAATTCTAAATTAGCCACCCTCAATTTTAGTCAAGGTGCACATTGCCACTAAGGACCAGGGCCAAAACAAAATTTCCTTCTTCACACAATATAGCAATTCACCCTTAGCTAATCAACCAACATTTTCCAACCCTTGTTCTTAGCATAGTGCATTAAGGATTTTCATAGGATTAAAAGACTTGGTATCAAACAAAAGGTTCCTGCTTATCACGTGGTTTATCAATAAACAAGGCTAAAGGCTCAATGGGGCTCACAAGGGATAAATTCAATGGTAGGCATATAATAAGAGTTAAGAATTGGCTATTTCAAAGAAACGCCTCAATCGCATTCCCTAAATCATACAAGCTACTAATTCAACACACACAAGACAAATTCTAGATATTAAGTTAAGAAAGAACCAATCAATTCTCACCACACATGACATTATGACACATATACGGATATATCAACTAACATGCTCATACAAGTTGCACTACGATGTTATTACACAATTAAGCCCATTTCCATTTTTTTTCAAGTCAAGCTTAAGAACACATGCTAGTTACAAAGTCAACCATTTATTGCATTCTTCCAAATATGACTACCCATGACGTTTGGCTAACTTATTCGGCCATAGCTTCAAAAGACCAAGGTTGATTTCTCAATCCTACTCTTTTATGTGACTAATTTTTCCTTAAGACGGTTGTCATCCATCCATCATTGGGAACTGACAACTCCTAAGACGACTCTAAGACTCAATAAAGCAATAAACTAATCTTATTCGGTTCAAAGGGACAATCCTCAGTAAAAGTATCGAAAACAAACTCTGAGGAACCTAAAAGAAGAAAATTTTAACTAGGAACTAATAACTAGACTCGATAAAGCAGTAAACAACTATATACAACAGAGGATATACCCCACCCCACACTTTAAAGATAAGTACTGTCCTCAGTGCATAATTAAAACAAAGTAGAAAGTTAGGAATACTCCCTGGGGCCTCTAGGCCTCGTCGTCAACACCATCAAGACATTCGTCTCCTCATCCAAAGCATCATCATCCATAGCTTCATCAGCAGTAACTTCATCATCATCCAAAGGCTCCAAAAAGGTAGGACCAGTCTTGTACAAAAAAGCTGCACTCTCAAACAAAGGATAACGTTCCACCATTGTTTCCATCTCAGCATCAGTAATCGGACGTCCACCAATCCATAATTGCAACTCAGCTATCCCAAACATCCTAGCCATGACACTATCATCACGACTTGCCTCCCTTGAGCAGAGAGAACCGATCCATGGGATGTGTCAAGTGCCTTAGTCCTCGTTACATCAACGAGCTTACTCGTTAGATTCGGGTGAAAAGCAATGGTTAGGTCTACAACCTCTTTCTCAATACCCCGAGCCCTTAAAAACCGGGTGATCAAACCCCCATAGCAAAACCGCCACCTTATATTATTCCTACATTTCATCATATTTTGTCTAAGGATCGCCCCTACATTAATGGACAATCCCTTCATCAGCATATAGACCAACACCACCATATCCCTTGTTACCTCTGTCAGATGTTTTGCGAGTAATATCACGCTACACACGATTTTTAACCACACCCTAGCAACTTGATTGAAATTAGCATAATTGAGGGTATTATGCTCGTTTTATTTAAAGAATAATACTTAGACTAATTTTAGAGTCGCCACTTAATTTTAAAGTAAAATTAAGAAAAAACTACCGTTTTTAAAAGACTAAAACAGAAATCTAATGAAAACTATTTAAAGGGTTCGGGGTTCATATTAACATTTCGGGAAGGGTTTGAAAGCATCCAAAATGCTCGCTAACACGCGGTTATTTGATAATTAACATATTTGGCTAATGTTTTAAAAAATAAGCATACTTGCATAAATAGAGAAAATAAACAACTTTTGAACTCACTTTTCTTAGGGGAGAGGGAATAAATATGTTATCTAAGTAGAAAATACTGAATGTTTTAAAGTCAAAATAAAATGAAAATAAACTTATTGATTTTAACATTTATGGTTAACTCATTTTTTTGGGGGAATTGACTAGCAAATAAATAATTAAACAAATACGAAATACGAATAAAGTAAAGGGAGAGAAGGCGTTAGGCCCAAGTTTGGTTTTCTGTTCGCCTGGACCAACACTTGAGCCTACTTTTGTTTTGGGCCTTTGGCCCACTTGTACCTGCCCTAAAGCTAGCAGAATAATACTAAAATATATGGGCCTTTGGCCCAATTACAACACAAATACAAAACTTGAATATAAGGAGGGTTTTTGGCCCATTTTTGCCACTCATTTTCACCCTTTTGAGGTTGCAGCTGCTGCTGTCTTTTAGGCTCGAACCCAATGAAAGCAACTTCCACTTTAATCGGCTTGAAGGAGGCCGACTCGAAGAGAGGAGAATGCAAGAGATGGTGGAGTCCGATTGGACTCGAGCAAGAGAGTGTTCATGTGAAAAAGAAAGAGGAAATAAGAATTAACATCAATATGAAACGACATTAAGTCAAACTAATAACTTAATATGCCTATGGTGACTGTAAAATGTAGAATTTAAAGCATCTATTCGTATTACAACTTAACCAACATCAAAAACCATATTAGGCATTATAAGCAAATAACAAATTTTATAGCAGTGTCTCGACTCCAACAGAATAAGAAGATGCTCATTACCGAAATCTTCAAGTACAATTAACGCAACATATGTCAAAACTAGGCAGATTTCTCAAATAGAACACTAATCCTAGGAATTCAAGATAAGCAAATATCATACCATGAGTCAAACGCATTTGAATATTAATTTTAAGTCTATTGATATTATTAGCAAGAAATCAACACAAGTGAATATAAGAGTATCAAGTAAAACAAGAAGTTAGGTTGAACTGAAACGCAAGGCGAGGATATGAATTTAAGCTTCTACATATAAGAACAAATAGAAACCATTTCTAATTCTTTAGCAGCAAGCAGAATAGTGGAGAACTAACTGCAAGTTTACATCTAATCAAGGAATAAAGAGTGAAACATGAAGAAAACAAAGGCATGCGGAGTTGCAAGCTTATTGGAAAGCATCTTAAAAATCGATGAAGAGGCAAACCAACAACCATTTCAATTTTTAAGATCCAAAGCAATACTCTTTATGGAGAAACAAATGTTAGGGACATCAACACAACAACGACAACTATGTAACTAGGAACTAAAGATGATAAGAATCTAAACAATTGCTGGAAATAAATTTAAACTAAAACGAATTCATTTATGCTTATGGAAAGAAGCAGTAACCCAACTTGGATAAGAAAAAAAATTTAACCAAAACATATAACAAGAAGACAAAGCTCAAATGGATATGAAAGGAAAAAAAAAAAAACCTTAAGCAGTCCATGAGTTCAAGAGAATGTCAAGCTTAAAAGTATGCCATATTTCGAAAACAAGATTAGTTTTAAATTGAATACAAGAATATTTTTGAATTAAAACTAAGAAGATTCAATGATTTAGAACTCGTTTTAAAGCAACAGTTGCTGAAATGGATTCGAAACTATATCAAAACAGATTACTAGCAAATTAGAACTCCGATAAATGTCTGACTACGAAGAAACATGAGCAAAGAACCATCGTGCTAAAGAAAAACACTTAGCAAAAGGGGTATCAGAAAGCAGTAGCTCTTAACAGAGAACATGAACTAATACATGATACACACTAATTCATATGCTAGTACGATTAATCCTTAAGACCAAAGAAGCTAGGATGATTTACGACTATAATAGTAAAGAAAGAAATATTATTAGCAAATATTCGTTAACCTAAATTTTAATCCATATAGACTAAAATAAAACTAAGAACGCATAAACAAGACACATATAAGAACTAGGAATTAACAAAGCTATGAAAGAATTTACCTCTTTTCGGGCAGCGCACTGAGACGACGAGCTGAAGGCAACGAGCTTTCACCACCAAAGTAGCACTTCACGAAATCTGAACAGGCTTTCGCAACCCACAACGAACGGGAAAAAGAAGAGATATATATCTACAGTATATTTTCTGAACGATTGTTATAACTTTAGGGACGATTTTTCTATGTAACTTCTCACCAATTTTTTCCAACTTTTTCCAATTTTCCTCTGTTTTTTTCTAAAGCTAGTCTAATTTCTACCAACTTTTTCTCCAACACCAAATTTTCCAACTCAAAAAATCCCCATAATACTAAAGAGAACAAGAATATTTATAGGAGGAGATTAGGGTTCACGAAAGGGGAGGGGGGGATGGGGGGAAATGGATGAATCCTCGGGTACAAAGCCCATTCCAAATTCAAATTCGAATCCTTTCATCATTCAAGCTAAATATTTTTTTTAAAATTTCGTCCATTCCGAAAGAGGAAATTGGGTAGACGCGTGCTTGCTCTTCTCTGCTCAGATTGTACGACGGAGAGGGACGTGAGGAGGATGGACACGCGCGAAGTCACTGGATCGATTTGCTGGGCTGTCGGGTCGCGATGGGCTGTTGCTGTTCGTTTTTGGGCTGCTGCCTGTTTCTATGAAAAAGAAGAAGAACGGTGCAAATGGGGTCGATTTGGTGTATGTTATTATTATTTTAGTATTGTTGTACATATGTATTGTTGGTTATGGGCTGGGATTTGGTGTGGGCTATTTTTGGGTGGGTTGGGTCATTTAGGAGTAGGATTGGGGATTGGAGTGGGCTGGTAATTGATGGAGATGGGGCTGACAATTTATTTGATGGGCTGCTAGGAATAAAAGAGAACTTGGGTTGGAATTAATGGGAATGTGAAAAAGGGTCTAATATTTGGTCTTTTAAATTGAATATGATAGAGTTGGATTTAAAGTTTGGTCATATGAGTCTAAATCATCGCAAATTGAAAATTAAAAATATAGCCGACCTTAGTTAATTAGGATAGACTCGGCTAGTAGTCAAATAAGATGAATTAATACAATTAGTTTACGAGCTTCTTAATACCTAAAGAGATAAAAAATAACTGATTCAAGAATATAAACTAGTATTAAGTGAGCTAATTATCAAATCATTTTAAAGAAGTAAAATATCTTCTTCTTTTTAAAAAAAATGACTTTTGAATGCTCGTAAGAAATGTAACAATTACAGACAAAATTTATATAAAAATATTATATTGTTTTAAAATTATAAAAATGACTAAATTGCTTTAAAACTTAGAAAATAATTTATTTATTGTTTTGAGTTTTTTTTTGTAAAACTAATTATTCCAAATCATTGAAAATTAAGAAGCTTGAAAATTAATCTTGTCGGGGAGGGTCAAAATTAGGTGTCAACAATGTCTCCCTGTATCACTGTTACGCTCCCACCTAGCCATGGACTCTACCCCACATAAAGTATGACGGATATCCCTATAAAGAGGTTTATCCTTCAATTTATTAAATGCATCAGAATCACAATTCGGGGTCTCCAGAAATTCATTTAATATCGTAGCATTGAACTTCACATCCGTACCTCTAATAGAAACAATTTTATACTTAGTTTCAGTGAGCCAATTCAAATAAAACTCACGAATTAAAGACAGATTACAATCTCCCGAATGATTAAAAATAAATCTCAGCCCCAAATCAAGCACAGTCCGATAAATATCAGGAAATTGAGATTGCAACTTTACCTCATGGACGTATTCGTCGCCCATATGTTTTGGTTCGCACTGACACTCAAACGATTCCCAACCATAATGCTCTACCCCCTTTTTACCAAATTTTTGGATTGGTTCCCGATTTTTGAACCCGAATGCTTCACCCTTCCTACTTCTCTTCAAACCCGCCACATTCTTGGCTTTTGGTGCCATTGTAACCTGTTAAGAAAAGAAAATTAGAAAAAAGGAAAAAAATTAGAAAAATTAGGAGAGGGGGTCGAGTTGGGCAGTGAGGAGAATAGAGAAAAAGAAAAGAATGGCGGGGAATGATGGTTTAGTAGTGGAAGAGAGGTGGGGAAGTTGGAGATTAAGTAGTGGAGTAATGGGGGAGAAGAAGAGGTGGAGAAAGATGAAGAGTTTTTAATGGAGGAAAGTGGGGAGTGAAGATGAAGAAGAAAAGGATTTGGAGAGAATTTTGGAATTAGGTCGGTTGGGGTTTAGAAAATATAAGGAATGAATGTAGGAATTGAGGGTTAAAAGAGGGGTTGGGTCGGGTATCCGGGTCAAAACCTGAATTTTAAAAATCTGGGTGGTGGCGCGATGGAGGGGCAACGCGTCTCTTAGAGCGCCCTATCTTTCTCTCTGAATTGTGGCGCTCAGCGCCTCCCAACATAGTCTCTGAATATTCATGCTAGGCGCAGCGCACCAACCAGTACGCCTGGCTTCAGTGATTTTATTTTTAAATTTTATTTTTTCATTTTTTACTATTACAAGCTAAGTTACAAGTAACGAAAATCCTATTTACAAACTAAAAGAATTTCCTAAATTCTACGAATTTAAACTAAGCTAAAACAATAAAAAATCAAAATTTTAAACACGAACTACCTTTTTGTTACATATTGTTCATGGGTTGCCTCCTATGTAGCGCTTGATTTAACGTCGTGGCACGACGTAGCTTGAATCATTCATCATTTAGCTCAAGAGTTTCCCGATCACAATTCGAATCCTCACTGAAATAATGTTTCACTCTTTGCCCATTGACCAAGAACGTAAGGTCAGTTTTACCTTTAAGTTCAACAACCCCATGCTGTGTCATTCTGACCACTTCAAAAGAACCATTCCACTTCGACCTTAGTTTTTCGGGGAATAACCTTAGTGGAGTTAAAGAGTTGTACCTTATCTCCCGGATTGAAGGTACGAGCTACTATGTGCTTGTCATGCCACCTATTTGTCTTTTCTTTGTATAGCTTGGCATTCTCATACGCGTGGAGCCTAAACTCCTCAAGTTCATGCAACTGATTCACTCTCTTTTTACCGGCTAGCTCGGGGTCTAAGTTCAGCTTATTGATTGCCCAATATGCTTGATGTTCTAATTCCGTCGGAAGGTGACATGTTTTCCCAAATACTATGTTGTAGGGAGAAGTCTCTATTGGTGTCTTATATGCAGTCCTATATGCTCACAATGCATCATCTAGTTTATCAGGCCAATCCTTCCTTTGTGTATTTACTATTTTCTGCAAAATTTGCTTCACCTCTCTATTCGAAACCTCAACTTGGCCATTCGTTTGAGGATGGTAAGCTATAGCAACCTTATGCCGAATCCCATACTTATTAAGAAGATTCTTAATAAGATGGTTAATGAAATGCTTACCTCCATCACTTATAATTGCCTTTGGAGTGCCAAAGCGAGTGAAGATATGCTTCTTGATGAACTTTATCACCACCCTTGAATCATTGAAAGGAAGAGCGACAACCTCAACCCATTTACTAACATAATCCATAGCCACAAGAATGTATTGGTTTTCACTAGATGGTGGGAATGAACCCATGAAGTCAATACCCCACACATCTAAGATTTCCACCTCCAAAATGTTACTTAGCGGCATCTCATGTCTTCTTGAAATAGTACCCAACCTTTGGCATTTATAACAACCCTTCATAAAAATAATAGAATCTTTAAATAACGAGGGCCAAAAGAAACCAGAGTGTAGTACCTTATGAGCAGTGCGCTCTCCTCTATGGTGACCTCCATATGGGCTAGCATGACGATTTTTGAGCACTTTGTGAACCTCAGATTCCGGAATGCACCTTCTCACTACCCTATCTACGCCTTACTTGAACAAGAATTGTTCATCCCAGATATAGAACTTGGCATCATGATTGAGCTTTTTCTTTTGTTGGGTCGTTGAACTTAGAGGATAATCGCCACTTACTATCAAATTCACAATGTCTGTATACCATGGCACTTGAGAGACTAATGCCATCAATTATTCATCCGAAAACTCTTCCCGAATTTGCTCACCTTCATTCATATGTGAAAAATCCTCCAACCTAGATAAGTGATCTGCTATTTGATTCTTTGTACCTTTCTTATCTTTGATCTCAAGGTCAAATTCTTGGAGAAGCAATATCCATCGAATCAGCCTTAGTTTAGCATCCTTTTTGTTGAATAGGTACCTAATAGCTGCATGGTTAGTAAAAACAATCACTTTAGTACCTACCAAATACGTTATGAACTTGTCGAAGGCGAACACTAAAGCCAGCATCTCCTTCTCAGTCACTGTGTAATTAGTTTGTGTAGAGTCAAGGGTCTTGCTTGCATAATAGATCGAGTGGAACACTTTATTCTTTCTTTGTCCCAACACTGTACCCACTGCTACGTCGCTTGCATCACACATGAGTTCAAATGGTAATTCCCAATCAGGAGCAATTAAAATGGGAGCCTCAATTAAAATCATCCATGAACACCTCCATAAAATCTTCCACCATATCATGAAAAATGACCATTATACACCTTTGAAAAGTCGTTGGTGCATTGCAAAGTCCGAATGGCATGCATTTGAAAGCATATGTGCCATAAGGACAAGTGAATGTGGTCTTTTCCTGATCCTCGGGCGCAATTAAGATCTGGTTGTAATCGGAATATCCATCTAAGGAACAATAGTACTCCTGCCCTGCTAGTTGATCAAGCTTCTGATCAATGAAGGGAACGGGGTAGTGATCTTTTCGGGTAGCATCATTTAATTTCCGGTAATGCATGCAAATTCTCCACCCGGTCACTGTTCTAATAGGAATCAACTCATTTTTTTCGTTCCTTACCGCTGTCATACCTCCCTTCTTGGAAATACATTGTATCAGACTTACCCACTTACTATCAGAGATTGGGTACACAATTCCAGCATCTAGCCACTTTATTACTTTTTTTCTTACCACTTCTTTCATCAAAGGATTTAGTCGACGTTGATGTTATGCACTTGGTTTGTGATCTTCTTCCATGTAGATTCTGTGCATACATAATGCCAGACTAATCCCATGAATGTCAGCCATCTGCCATCCAATAGCTTTCTTTCTCCTCTTTAGGATCCGCAATGCCGCTCCAACTTGTATTTCAGACAACTCTGCATAAAGTATAACAGGCAAAGTTTCATTAGTACCCAAAAATGCATGGCAGTGTTTTCAGTTCCAGCTTTGGGGCTTCCTCAATGGAGGGTTTGGGTGGTGGCCCTAACTCTCGCTTTAATGGTTCCACTCTCCGCTTGTGAGGCTCCACAAGTGCCAGATTCAGACATGTTTCTATCTCTTGAGCCTCAGTGTCTTCATCTTTCTTATGACCTATTAACACTCTTTCTAAGGGGTCTTCGGGCACAGCTAACTGTGACTCTACTATGCGATCAACCACAGTAATAGCAGACAACTCTTCATAAATAGAAGGTAATTTTAGAGCGCAATAAACATCAAATACCTCTACCTTATCATGTGCCCTCATTGTTAATTGACCAGTTGCTACATCAATCAATGCCCTACCCGTGGCCAAGAAAGGACGTCCCAAAATGAATAAAACATCACGATCGGGTTCAAAGTCTAAGACCACAAAATCTATCAAAAAAATTAATGAACCTACTTGCACTTACACATCTTTTACCACCCCCTCTGACTTAGCAATGGATCTATCAGCAAGTTGGAGAATAACAGTGGTTCGTTTTGGACTACCCAACCCAAGCTTTAGATACAAAGATAAAGACATCAAATTTATACTTGCCCCCAAATCACACAAGCCCCGGACATGAACACTTTGCCCAATTGTAATTTGCACAGTAAAACTATCAAGATCTTTTAACTTTTTGGGTAGTCTGTTTTGAATCTTTGAGCTGTACTCCTCAGTAAGTGCTACAGTTTCATATTTCGTGAGCCTCCTCTTGCTAGCCACAATGTCCTTCACGTATTTAGCATACTTCGGAATACCCTGCAAAATGTCAACAAATGTAGATTAATGTGGGCCTATTTAAAGAGAGAGAGAAACTTACCAAAACATACATCTTCATTCTGCTTTTTGAGCCTTTGTGGAAATGGAAGTGGTAATTTCTTTTGAGGAACGGGTACCTCAACATTGGAGCTTTTTACTACCTCTTCCACCTTCTTTTCTTTGTTACTTACCTCAGTGTTTCTCTTATTTGGAGCTAGTTCCTCTAATTGCAGCTCACTTCTAGTACTTACTGTATGCAACTGCTTTGGGTTGGGCTCAGTATCACCGGGCAGCCCATCTTAGGGACGCAAGTTCAAAGAATTAGCCACTTGCGCAACTTGTTTCTCTAAACTCATTTGGGACATCTGGATGTTTCTAACGTTCTCATCCTGCTTATCTATCCTAGTATTTAATTTAGTCCCTATTTCAGTTATGAGCTTTTGGAGTAGCTCTTCATTGGTCATCCTCCCTTTTGGTGCACTAGAATTTGAGCCTTGGTTAGGATTGTAGTATTGTTGCCCAACCCCTTGAGAACGGTATTGGTTAACCCCTTGCGCCTTATTTTGGTTTTGGTTCCCACCCCATGAGAAGTTAGGATGGTTCTTCCAACTAGGGTTGTAAGTGTTACCATAATTTTGTTGCACTCCACCCCTTTGCGCATTACCCACATAGTTTACAAAATTTGGGTTTGCCTCACATTGCTTGGTTTCATGAGTTCCACTACCACATACCTCACACCAATTTCCTGCTTGTTGTACTACGTTTACTGGAGCCTAATTTAAAGCCATTTGTTTAAATTGCAAGGTAATGTTATGTTGCATTGCATCTAATTTGACATTTATGGCAGTAGCTTGATCTACATCTAAGATCCCTGTAGCCTTTTGGGTTGGGGTTCTAGACATTTCCCCCTCATACCTTTAGTTCCCTTCAGAAAGTTTATTGAGTAAGGCGAAGAACTCTTCACTTGTTATGGATAGGGCCTGTCGACCTGCTGCACTATTAAGAAGAGCACGAGCATTATAGTCTAAACCCTCAAAGAAAGTGTGAGCAAATACGTCATTTGTTTACATATGGTGTGGGAAAACATTTTGTTTGAAACGCGCCTATGCTTGGTACATGTCCTCCCCTTGCTTTTGAACAAAGTTTATTATCTCACCCCTCAGCTTGGCGGTTTTCTTAGATAGGAAAAATCGACTCAAAAACTTCTTTGCTAGATCATCCCAAGTAGTGATGGAGTTTGGTGGCTCAGAGTCTAACCAACGCCTTGCAGCTCCTAACAATGAGTAGGGGAATAAAGTCAACCTTACATAGTCTGATGAGACTCCAATTGGGATGTACGTATTGGTAATGTCTATGAAAGTCCTAAGATGGACTTGAGGATCCTCATGAGGGAGACCAGTGAATTGCCCATTAGAATGGAGGATCTGTACCATGCTCTACTTTAGTTCAAATCTACCCCCGGTGGAGGTTTCCTAATACTAGATGCCAGATTGGCTGTGAGTGGGACTACCACATCACGGACTGGTCTTGCGGGTACGACAGGCGGTACTCCTTGGTTATTCGGGTTCTTTTGGTTATTCACGTTTTTTGGGTTACTCAAGTTGTCTTGATTATCATCATCAATGTTTTTTGGAAGACCTAACCCCAATTCTCCTCGTCCTTGATTCATTTTTCTGTGTTGTCGTAGAACTCGTTCAGGTTCGTTGTATGGTTCGACAAGTTCTCCTTTCCTAGCCAGACCTAAAGTCAAGTGCCTGCAATAAACAAGCTAAGATCATGTAATTAATATCTAATAATCTAATTGTAGACTTAAAGAGATTGAATATAAATCAATTTCTAAGTCTCCGGCAGTGACACCAAAAACTTGTTGCTCCCAGTATACACGCAAGTGTACGTGGTCGCGCAAGTAATATAGATTCTTGAAGAAACGAGTTATCGTTCCCAAGGGACTTATGATTAATTTATATTTAACACTTAATTCTACAAATAAAAGTAAAAGTAACCTTTTCAAGAGTTGATGATTAATTGTTAACTACTACTAATTATGCACTGAATGAAAGTAACTAATTGTGAACGATTTTAATATTATGTTTCAAGCAAGTTAAAAGGGATTCCAGGGCTGTAGTATACATTGAATCTCATGTATCATATTATTGACATAAAACTAATTTCAGTTGTCAAGTTACTGGTTTATAGGGTTAATTATATAAGTCGGGCTATACACATCTCGTCCCCTACCCTAATTAGCTACCTAACTACATCGTTGAGCGGGGATAAATAGACTAATTGGCGAGCATTTATATTTCATCCTATTTCATAACCAAGTGAGTTGTTCCTCCGGGCGTCACTCCTGAACACAAATCACCTCGACTTAACGGGTCGATCAAGCTCTCTATATCCTCTGGTCTATCTAACCTCTCCTCTCCCGATTTTAAGGTTAAACAACAGATTTATCTCTAGATGGCCAGTCATGAAATACCTAAACATAAATATAGAAGTAACTTATAATGACAACCAAGAATTAATTCATAAAGCCTTTAATAATCAACAATCCATTCGTAGCTATAGCCCCAGAACTAGGGCATTTAGCCACTCATGCTATTAGAAAATCGCAAAATACAATTGTTCATGCGATTTTCGGAAAATAGAAGAGTTAGAAGATCAAAACCTATTACAAACGTAGATACTTGCTCTTGCACACAAAATAAAAGTCCAACCCCTACAATAGAACCCAATGGGTCTATTTATACGTTTAGGAAAATTGGAGACAAAATCTACTTCAACTAGGAATCCTTTTTTAACACTTTTAAGCTGGAAAAGTCGGGATCCCACTGGCGTATCGCGCCTATCATAGCGCCCAAAACTCGCCTCTAAATTTTACACCCTAGCGCGTTGCGCCTCTCAGAGCGCCTGAGAAAGTTCTTTGAATGTTGGGCCTTGGCGCATCGCGCCTCTCAGAGCACCTTAGAGGCCTCTCTGAATGTTGGCCCTTGGCGCCTCGCGCCTAGCAGTGCGCCTGGCCCTGGGGCCTTCATCCTTAGCCGTTTTTCATGCTCTTTTACATCGCTTTTCTTCAAGTTGACTCCAATTCCCTTGATAATTCCTGAAACAACTAATCACGTGTGTAAGTGCGCAATCATCACAAGTTACACCAAAAATTAAGCTAATGACTAGAGATCATCCTTCAATCTAATCGACTCATGGGCAAATATTGACAACTTAGGCATATAAATATGCCTAAGATCACCTAAATGTGCTAGGTCTTGATTTGATTTGTGTAGCTTTATCTATAGCTATTGGTTTCCCAACTGTCGATGCTATAGACAACAAAGACTTCTTTGCAAACAAATTTGGAGATAGGTTCGGTAAAGAAATCCAAACCATAGCTAACGGTGTTTCCTCCTTAGGATTATATCCAATGGACCATGGAAAAACCCTACATTGGTGCTCCTCTCCATTGTAGAGAAAATAATTAACTGAGCGAGATAAAGCTAGTACATAATCTTCATATTGATCAAGTCTCAACAAAATTTGTCTTGGAGCAAGTAAGCCAATTAAACAATTGCCCTTGGTACCAAGATGTTTCGGTAAAATTGACCTTAATACCTTCAAATCTGGCGCACCATGAGATAATTTAAACACCACTGCTTGATGCAATCCCTCTTCAATCATAAAGTCTTGCCTTTCCTCCATTGAAAACGTGATAGTAGGTTCTCCATGAATTATTTCGAATGATTTTGCGATTGTTTTTGAGTTAATTAGGGCAGATTGTTTAGGATTTATAGTATTGGAATTGAAAAAGGGTGGCGTATGTGCTGTTTTGGAGTGGTGGGGAGGGCTGGACAGCCTCGAAAGTGGCCGTAGCAGCCATGAGAGATGCGCAGCTGCTGGCTAGGAAGGAAAAAAAAACACTATTTAAATAAGATATACATAAAAAAAAACTTTTATTCACGTAGGAATTTAAAATATTTCAATAAAAGTCAAAACAAATAAATAGAATATTGCAAAAAATAAAATAGAAAAAAACAGAAACGGGTATCATTTTATTTCATAAGATTTTAGCTTGAGACAAATTTAATGAAATATAGTTAGGTGACTTATAAGTGAGATATCAATAGTTAAACGATTTTTAAATTATAGATCAAAGTCGACTGACTTTCTAAGTGAATTATCCTAAATTGAGTGATTTTTAAATTATAAAATTAAATTAAATGATTTTCTTAATGAATATCATAAGTTGAATGACCATCTGAGATATTGTCTCACAATGAACTAAATTTACAATAAGACCATACCTTCCTATATATATAGCCATAACGATGTTGAGGCATATTTATGGGTATCCTGGTTATTTTATTGGGTACATGTTAATTATTTAAATTATTTGAATTTTTTTTTTAAAAAAAAGTACTTTACATTAAGATGAAAAAAATAAATAAAAATCTTTTCTCTCATTGTCAGAACTTATTTCTAAATGTAATTAGAATGACGGTCTACAAGTGTGCATAAAACACATTATAAACAAATTGAAAATTTCAAAGATTTACAGATGAATCTAGAATATTATGCCACATAACATAATATGCAATATATTATACGAGATTGTAATCGGGAAAAACACTCTACATAATGTGTTAATCTTGTATAATAGTTGTATATAATTAAAAGTGCACGCTTGTGCACAAAATATGGGTTAAACCGGTTAAATTAGGGTGAATGTTCGATATTCGATTCAGAATTTTTTAATTTTGGATTCGCTAATTAAGTAAGTAGTTAAAAATAGATACTAAATATCGAATTTTTAAATTTTGAATTGGTAATTTGATAATAGGTAAATCAAATTTATCAAAACCTACTTGTTAAGTACTCTTGAAATACTAATGAAATTTTGTTAGAGATTCATAATTTTTTGAGTAATCTTGGATGAGTGGCAATCTTTGGTTGGATCATCAAAAGGATTGGGGTTGGGGTTGTTAATTCTCCTCTTTCTAATTTGTAAAAATAATGTACTCCCTCGGTCTCTAATTTTTTGTCCACCTTTTCTTTTTTAGTTATCTCTAATTACTTGTATATTTTGATAACTTAAGAAATGACAACTTTTTTTTTACCTCTTATACCCTCAATTAATTACTTTGAAAAAGATAGAACTTCTTGAAAATTCTAAGTTTTTAATTCATCTACTTCATAATTAATAGGGGTAAAATGAACAACTCACTATGTCAATAATTATTTTCTTAATAGGTGTGTCAATTCAAAAGTAGACAAGTAATTAGGGACATAGGGAGTAAAATATAACTCTTCTTTTTGTTGTTCATTTCCTATTTGGTGGCGGTATCCATATTAGTGTTTTGCAACATGATTTTCTTCATATATAAGGTTTGAACTAAGACTTTCAGTTAAGGATAGATCAGTCGTCCCTTTACTACACCACAACTCATGTTTTTAATAAAATATAACTCTAAAACCCTCTTGTCTTGTAATAAAAACACACAAAAAAAAAATTTATTAGAAAAAAGACATTTTAAATAGAAAGTAATAACCAAACTATTAATGTAAGACATTTAAATTCAATTTTACATAATTTAAAAATATTTTTTTGACCATTTTTCTGTTTTTTTTTTTTAAATGTTACACTAAAGTGGGTACTGATTATGGCATACAAAGAGAAAAGTGGTTAAGTATTTGATTAAACTTAGAAGTTAATCAAACTAATTTATAAACATTTTTTAGTTTATTTATATGTTTGGCAAATTGAGAAGTGTTAATAAGTCAAAAACAATAATGTAGTCATCCCTACTTCCAATTTTTCTACTTATAAAAACTTTTAGTTTGACCAAATGTTTTATTCTTTAATTCTCTCTTTTTTTTAAAAATAAAATAAAATAAAATTCAAACTTTCCTTGCAAAATATAAACTCCTAAATTCCTATTCACACCGTATTAGTCGTTCCTCCTTTTCTTACACAAATACCTTTAAATTATAATATTTTTATCACAATTTGTTTTTAATAATATTATAGTTATGAAATACTCTTTCCAATCACTTTTATTTGTCATTGTTTGACCTGACACACTCGTTAAGAAAATAATTATTGTTATAGATATTTCACCATATTATCTTTACTAATTAATATTTAGTATTGAGTCTTGAAAAATGATGTGGAAAATAATACTCCCTCCGTTTCAAAATAATTGAATTGTTGATACATTTTTCATTTTTCAAATTAACTTAATTGTTTAATTTTCAAGACTACTTTTAGAACATTCTTCCATTTTTACCCTTCATTTTATGTGATGAGTTCAAGAAACTTTAATTGCTTTGAATAATTTTAAAGATTAATTTGCCAATAATTAACAAAGGTAAAAGTAGAAAATAGTGTTTAATTTATGTCATAATCTTCTTTTCATAAAGGGTGTGAAACACCCCCAATAATTCAATTATTTTGAAACGGAGTGAGTATTTAATATAAAAGTAAAACATGAAAAAAATTTGTCTTTTCTTGATCTGTCAAAAATGACAAGTAAAAATGAAAATCTCTTTGAGGAATAAGTGATAAGTAAGAATGAACTGCGAAAGTACATTAAAATAAATTATTTACTAATATTAATTTTTTAACCAAACACATCAATTTGTAAGTACTCCCTCTGTCCCTATTCACTTATCTATTTTTGACTTGACACATCTATTAAGAAAATAATAATTGACATAGTGAATTTACCATTTTACCCATATTAATGGATAGAATTCCAAAATAAATTTACTCATTAAAGAGGCTCTACTGTTTTCAAAAAAATTAACTCTCTAGATAAATTGATGATATAACATGTAAAAAGATATTGTCTTTTCTTCATTTGTCAAAGATGACAAGTAAAAATGAACCAATAAAAAAATCAAAATTGAACAAGTGAAAAAGAACAAAAAAAAAAGTATTTATTTACCTATAATATGGGATATATATATATATTTTATTTTTTATTTTTTTGTAGGAATACTTATTTTATCGGACTCTAGTGTGGATAGCTGATATCAAATTTAAAAAAAAAGAAGGATAGCTGATATCAAATTAAAAAAAAAAAAAAAAAAAAAGTAGTAAGTAATGATTTATCCATTTTTTCCTCATATGAAATACCTGTATTTAAGTAAACGATTGAGACAATCGAAGTCTTTCATCGTCCGGTCATGATTTGGGATTTCTCATATGTTCCACAATTTTAAGGTAATCCTCTCCTCCTTAAACTATTCTTAGCAATAATGTTTCTGAGAGTTTTACAAGAGTTTATTTATTCTATAAATCTCTAATTCTTTGATTTCTGCTTTTATTACATGGGTAAAATCAAAATTTTGAAGTCTATGGTTATCTTGTTGTTTACATAAGTATTGAATTAGGTTTTTCTTGTAGGAATTTTGGATAAGGTTTTGTTCCATTCCATTGCCTTAATGTTTTCAATTGTTTGATGTTCAAATTCTTTCTATTCATAAAAAATGGATTTTTAGCCCTAGATTGAGTTTTTTTTTGTTTGGATAACTGTGTTTGGACCAACTTGCGTGCACTTTGTTTGTAGTTTCACGGAATACATGTCACCTTGCACTAGTATTGTTACTCTGTATACCAAGGCTAGAACAGATGAGAAGAAATCATTTAGTGTTATAGAGTTTCTTTAGAGAAGGATTGTGATAAATTGATAGTCTAGATGAGTTTTGTTGTAGTTTCTTGCCCTTCGATTTATGTTAATACTATATGTTGTTTTTTATATTTCGATTATTGTCTTATATTTTGTTGTAGTTGGTGTTTATAGAATGTTTCATTGTGTTTGCTATAGGATTTTGCAATGACTTCTTCACTATCGTTATTTCTTTATTTGAGCTGCTTTGAATTGTATTTCCTTGGGCCGAGAGTCAATCAGAAGACAGAAATAGCCTTTCTAACTCCAAGGTAGGGGGTAAGGTCGGGGTGCACTCTATCCTCTCCATACACCACTTTGTGGGATTACATTGAGCATGTTGTTGTTGTATGGATCTTTAAATATTGAATTTCTTGGAACTTATCCACATAATCGCGCACACTATATATAATAGTGTTGTACATGAAATGGACCTAATTACCCAAACTAATTTGGTATTGAAGCTTGCTAGATTGGCAACTACGATATCCTTATGACACAAAAATGAGATAATGGTTGTAAACACATTTGAACTATCACTTTTTCCGGGAGTTCCACACCCCGATTATCATCTGTTTCGTTGTTTTGCCTGAACTATTATCATCTATGTATTAGAACATACCTAAGTGAATAGATGGTGATAGTTCAGGTAGGAAAAGGGAGCAACTAATAATTGAGTTGTGAAACTCTTGAAATAGTGATAGTTCATGTGTGTTTTTGACCATTAACTACACAAAAATTCAAAGGTTTTTTAGTTCTTTAATTTTATGAAACTTGTGCCTTCTTGCTTATGATTTTAACGACTTGTTGATCTAAGGCAACTTTATGTCTCTATATGCAGTATTTGATAGCCGTTTCTGATTTTATTCAGTGGTAACTGAGATGGAAGATGTTGTATTCTCGTGTACTGGTAATGGAATTCAAGTTGACCGCAAAGTTGTTCAGACATTGCAAAAGAATTTTGTGCAAGTGCAGAACATTTTGGATCAAAACAGGTTGTTAATCAACGAGATCAACCAGAACCACGAGTCAACAATCCCAGATAACTTGACTCGAAATGTTGGTCTAATTAGAGAGCTAAATAACAATATTAGAAGAGTAGTTGATCTCTATGCTGATCTTTCCAGTTCTGTTACCGCATCTATGGAGGCTTTCTCCGAGGGTGAATCAAACAATGCTAATCAATCAGATCAAAGAGACGGTCAGAAGAGAATTAGGTCCAGCTGAATTGACCGTATTGAAGTTCAACTTTTTCTGTTGATTGTTTCTAAGTTAATCAGCTCTCTGTAAGATAGGTTTGAGTAGAACGGGATGGATATATACCGAGGCTATAAGCTATAACATTTTGAAAATAAATCCTAGCTGGTCATATGTTCCTTTGTTATCTTTCTATCTGCTTCTGCAATTGGACTCAAATTCTTAGTTAGCAAGTTGTAGTTTTTTCCTTGTATGTTTGTTACAGCAGAGTTACTTGTTCTGTCTTTAGATGTTTGAGACATAGCGCCCCACTCATAGTTTCTCGTTTGAGTTATCCTTCCCAGTTTTACTTGAAATAGAAGAGCGTATATACTTTTGTCCTTTGTTCTTGTCTTTGGAACTCCTCGTTGTATCATGAATTTGTTTCTCTGTTATTTTCAAAATGCTGGTGTCTGGACTCGTTGAAACCTCGAGGGGGTGCTTAGTATAACACTTGTTGCCATGCCTTTTCTGGAATCACATTAAAAACTGCATTCCTGTATTCTGCATTTCACCATCAGACACCGCCTTTTCTTCTTTTAAAGTTGTTTACAAACTAGTCAAGATGCTTTTCTTTTAGCACAATTACATACAGAAAATAAGCAATTTGCATTGTGATTAAAGGTTTTAGCTTAATTATATCATGGTGAAATTCTCTCACACTGTTGATGTATACACCAATTATGGATCTAAAGAAATTACACTTGTGATTTATCTATCAAGGTTGCAAACCACTCTTTCCAATCCATGACCTTGTCCTCACCATTGACCACCTGTTATTTGACAGACTTAAACATATTAACTTTTTGACAGCAACCAAAAGAATAGTGCAAGTGCATTCACAACAAGAAAGCTGATACAACTGATGGAAAATGTTTCATTATGCTCAAGTTCACCTCTATGAGATTTGAAGCAGAAACTAAAGATATTGGTTACTTCTTATCGGAATAGACGTGATACAAAAAATGTTTGATTTTGACCTTGGAAAGTTCCAAACAGGCACCACTTCAGATTGACTAGTTCTTTGTCCAACAGAAGTAATCAACAATTGATGCTTTCTGTTAGCCACATTGGCATCAGCTTATATCAGTCCAGAAGACCTTTAACAGAACATTCATATGTAGGAAGACTTCTTTGTAGCTTTCAAGTTCATATATTCTTATATCGTCGTTTCTGGGCAACTATAAATCTTAGAAAATTAAAGGCCAATCGAGGAACAAACCTCGAATATCAGTCCTTTCTGTGGCACAGTCTCAAGAGCCTCTACACAGATGAAAGCGGCATCCTCCTTGCTCAGCTTTCCTTGTGATGCACAGCCCTGACATGAAGATCATAGAACCAGCTAATTTTACAAAACTAACTTTCTTGCAAATGATTTTAAGTGAGCAAGCCAAATTGCTTAAAAACATAGGAAACCAATCACCGAAAAACATACTGTCATAAATTTCATGTGAGGAATTTCTGATCCAATCTTGATAAAGATACCATTAATCTATTCTAATTTTCTCTAATGCCAGAACGGAAGACATCAAATCTTAACACAATGATTGGAATGGTGGTAACTGGAAAGTTCGGATATTTAGGAATCATCAACAAAACAATAGCTATTAGACCATCATCTGTATATCAAGTCAATGGGCACATTACTTTGTGTTTGAATGAAATGTAAAAACTTAAACTTTAGTGGACAACTACTGTGTTGAGTAGCAACGGTAAGGAAATTGCTCAATATGAACAAGGACAAACTGGTACAGTCGTTTTCTATTTGATTTATGAATAATTTTGCACAAAAGGAACACCTTATAGTTCATTTTCTGGTGGTTTCAACCTAGGGAAACATAGTTGTATGACGTTATGCTCATTTGGATACAGCCAATGACATTTCCACATTGCCAAGTGACAAAAGAGCATTAAACAGATGGTGGTTTTGACACCATCTACCTAATAAAGAAGCTACACATATATAAGGATTACCTCTTTAAAGTTGAAACCTTGATTTCCACCCGGTGCATTTACCAACAAGCCAGTTCTAATAATGGTGTAAGGGATTCCTGAAGCCATAACCAGTGATTCACCTTGTTCTGCCTGTTTTCTTGCATTGGCAGTAACAATTGCTTGAACCCCACTAGAACCTCTATAAACAGACAGCTGCAATGTCATCGTATCATAAAATCAAAACCTAAACCGTTCGAAAATTGCCATTGTCTAGACATGTATGATAGAGGACTACCTGAGATAATAGGATTACATGTTGTAAACCTTTCCAACTCTCTAAATTTGATATAAAACCTTCCTACAAAATGCAGCTCAAGTGTAAGAGAACTTCTTAACAAATAATTGTGCACATAGAAAAGAAAGTTCCTAAATAAGCTATGGAAAAAATAATTAGCTAACAAAAATAATTAGATGCAGCAAGATTACACGATAAATCCAAAACAGATGTAGTATAGATTCATACACAGATGTAATGCTACTCGTTAATGTTTCTTTGTAAGTGTTTTTGTTGGGGATCATAGTAAAAAAAATGATACCGGAGAATGATGATAAGAACGAGCATACATTTGGGCATATCACTGCACGAACACCACTTAGAGCCTTCTTTAGCAATGATCTGTCACTTGCATCACCTGCTATTGGCTTCATAGCAGCTTAGGAACATTAAGTATTAAAATACTACCAAGTGTATGATACTAAAAATGCATATAAAAATGCCACCAACCTCAACATAAGTACCAAATGCTTCCATTGCAACCCGCTTATCCTTTACCAGAGCTTTGATCCGAGTTCTTTTGATTATCAAAGACAATATAATCATCTGTCCAAGATCATGTATAGGTGAAGTTGACATAGGATGAGACGGATTAAATATTGAGCTATATACTGAATCATTGACGTAGGGCATAGTTAAGGAAAACTGGGCTAATGACTAAATCATTTCAGTTGAACTTAGATGACGTAAGAAAAATTCCGCCCCCTGCTTGCACATGCACATATTGTAAACAAGAAGACAAAAAGATTCTAGTGCAAGATATCCGATGCTACCATATACGAACCTGACCAATCTCATTATCTCCATCGGTAACTAAAACTGCATCTCTGACTTCATCTTCTTCTGTTTGTGAGAAAAAAGGAACACATTGTTGATGTGATATTTTAGAGAAGAAATCACATGCAAAATGATTACTAAATTCAGCTACCCGAAGACATATCTTCTTCTGAAAGGGATCCATCTTTTGGGAGGAGCTCAGGTGCCCCATACCATTTCCTTAACTTTGGACCGCCTGAAATCAATGGCGTACATGGATGAAAATGTCAATGATTAAGGAGATGTTGTTTGATCAGCATTCTTTGAGAATTGAGATGTGTTAGAATACATCATATCACATAATTTTAGTAGGAAAGATTGACGTAATAAGCATTTACGTTTTAGGTGTTAGCCCTTTTCTGTTTCTCTTTTCATTAATGATGTCTTTTCATCATTTTAGGGCCTAACAAGTTTAAAGATTTTCTCATTGAAATCATGACTGTTTATGATACCAATGATATTTACAACCTCAGAAGCTAGAGAAAAAACCGTTAAATGAAACTACGAGTTGCCATCATCAGCCAGTAGAGATACTAAGTAGGTGTTTGGACATGCAATTTCATATCATATGTAATGCAGAAGCCAGAGAACACAGCATTATAAACCGATATATAATGCAAAGGGGCCTTGCCCCAGACGTTTTGCAGTGCACCAAATGTACTGGTGCACTGAATCCTTAAGGAAATTAAAGAAAGATTAAATTTATACTTAGTATGGAAAATGAGAGTTATATAAATCCTAAATTGGAAGAATTTTACATTAAAACATGTCATCAAAGTTCAAACCAGAGAATTTCCTGTTTGTCATTCATATTTCTCATGGAAAACATAGAGCTATCGCAGCTAGAGGCAGATCCAGGATTTAAAAGGACTAGGTTCACCTCGTCATATATCTCTTTAGATTTATTATATGCTGGACCATAGAGGCATATGCAATCATCTTGAATTTCTACCTAACTATCTCCAGTTTAACGTAAACTGTTCCTATGTTATCTATCAGCATTACTATAGCATTTGGCAGAAGAATCAATTAAATTCAGCCTTAGCCCTCCTTGGCTCTTAATAAAACAAGGGAAAAGGGTCTGATATACGCTTCAACTTACTTTGTCATTTTGAGCTCATATATTCTTGTTACAAATATAGCACACATAAACCCATACCATTATAAAAATGGCTTACATATACCCCTACCGTTACAAAAGTCGCTCATAAATACCTTCTTATCTAACGTTAGCAATATATATGAGCTACTTTTATTCAATCCCAAACAAGTTGGGGTCAGCTATATGAATATTGACGACTATCCATGTATCCCCATTTAAATTGCAACTTTCAGATACTTAATTAACTACTGAACAACAACTACTTCTGATTGAAAATTGAGTGGTAGCTCAAGCTCTACTTCCCGCAATGTTAATTGTCAAAGCATACAAAATTAAAAGTTTCAGTATCAAATTTCCCCAATTTTGTCAAAGCACAAATTAAATTGCTCTCTGAAATGAATCATTCAAAATGAATATCTAAAGGATAATACTCAATTAACAATAAATTGAAGTAAAGAAGTGAAATCAAACCTTCAATGTAATCTAGAATTTGGTCCATAAAACCTATTTTCTTCTGAGAAGAAAAGCAAGTGAGAGAACGCTTATTACTCTTCCAATTCCAATTTCTGCACCACAATTGTGGACATGGAGAGAAGCACAAGAATTTTGAAGGTTGATTCACACAAACAGATAAACTCCCCATGGACTCCACAAACGGTTGGTTTCTGTTATGTCAAGCATAAATTACTACAAGTGATTTTATGACAAGAAGATAGTAGCGTAATTTTATAAGTGAGGTATGAAAAGTGTGTTCGCTGTAAATTTGATATAAAATTTATTTTAGTTAACTTACATTTTATAATTGCGTTAAATATATTCAGAATTTAATAAACAAAAAATTATGAACATATGCACTAAATTTTTTGGCTGCGTCTTTGTTAATAGATAGTTACATCAACAATATATTATTAATAGCCGCTCATTAACACACACACACACACATATATATATATATATTATTTTTTTTATCTTTATACATTATTGCATGAGTATATATTGTGAAAAAATTAACTATAATGAAATAATATTATAATCAAATATTGGAAAAAACCAAATAGTAACAAAATTGAAGAATAAGAAATCAAAGTGTAATTATCTAAATATTAGTGTACAAAATTAAAATTTAAACTTAGGTCCTCTAAGTTTGAAGAACTTTTCATTTTGATCCCACCTTATTTGCACCACCCTTGTTTTTCCATTCTTCTAGTCGAGACTCGAGAACATACACTATCTTCTATTTACACACCAGCCGCCGCATATAGTCGGCGGTACGGTCGCCGGATTTTACATTATCTAATCGTCGTTCAGGTATACGCCGATATCTACGATTAAAATTAGCTCTTGTAGTGTTTTAACCTTGCAAATGATTCGAATCCTCTCGTAATTCTCTGATTGACGGTTTAATTTTTCACATTAATAACAGTGTCAAATGCATGATATGTTGCATTCTGAATATTGATCCTTAATTGAACGATCACCAGTTCTATTTGATTATCAAAATTTTACTCTGAATGGATTTTTATGTGATTAGCTTCAACTATGATTTATCGTAGTTGTTTTGATGTTTACAGGTTAATTTCCAGAGTTTGTTTCGTATGTGATAACAGAGGATCATATGATTCATATAGCGGATCACAATTGGTTTTTGATTGAGCAAATATACTATCTATTGGTTGATTGGTAGTGAAAAGATTCAATTTGGATTCATCACAGTTCTTGTGATTTTTGTAAGGAATAGAGGATTGATATAGTTGATCCCAACTATTTTAGGATTGAGGTGTAGACTCTTGATTGATTGATTTGTTTGTCATGTGATAATGGCTTACAAAGTTGTTATAGTATAGTATCTACCTTTAGTATTACAGACCATTTTGCTGAATATTTCTCTGGGAAAAGAAATTATAATAGAAGGGCCACAAGTCCAAGCATGTGAAGTTGATTGCATCAGCTATAAAATTTTCATCATCCAATACTTGTTAAATAGAAGGTCCATGTGAATTATTTAAACTTACAATATAGCGTGGTATCTTTTTTTTTTTGATGAAGACAATACAGCTCAGTATATTTGACCCTAGCTGGTAGCTGCTCCCTCCTTTTTGCTTATGTGTCTTTTGAGGGCAAACATGGCTTTCAATTTTTTTTTCTGGTTGATACTTTTGTGAGTATCTCATTGTCAATAATACAGTTTCTTGACTATAGCTTATCTTTCTTTGTTTATCATTGCAGGAAAACTAAGGAACCATGGGGATCGTAGAAAGGATTAAAGAAATAGAAGCTGAGATGGCTCGTACACAAAAGAATAAAGCAACTGGTAACTGTTTACTAATGCCTTTTTGACAGTTGTGTTTCAGCCATCATTATTTGAAGTGCCATTCACGTTACTATTAAGCATAACCTTGTCAACAGATACATTACCTTTTCTTTTTCTCCTGAGTCCTCCTGGAACCTTGTTAAAGCAATCTGCTGCCTGGAGGAGTAACTCTTGTTACTGTCTTTAAATTAATAGAAAGAGAGAAATATGTGTGGAATATTGGTGTTTGTACTTGGTCAGTAATGGCTTCTACAACTTTTTATTATTATTTGATGACTGTGCTTTCTTTCATGCCTCATATCATATGCCAAGTAAATGCTATCTTTGCGGTTTATGGACTTCTCCCCCCCTCCCCCCCACCCCCCAAATGCATGTCAGCGCATCATAATTAACTCAATCATTACATACATACTTCTACAGTAAACCTAACTCAAATTTAATAATTTATAGTGACACACCCCAAAATTTTTTGACTATTAGGACAGGCACGAGAACTCAAAATATTATCGGAAGCTCTTATCAAAGGATTTGAGCTCTGCTGGAAATGCTTGTGGTTGAACCACAACCACCATAATGTGTGACCATGATGAACTATTTTAGTTAATTTAATCTATCTTCTCTAAACAGTAATCATGTAGATGAATCGACTTAAACCCTCAGGAGTCTCTGAAGGATCTGGTTGGCAAAGCTAGAGCTAAAACTTAGAGTTTCTTAGTTAACCAAAGGAGACTAACCTCTTGTGGGAGCACCATTGGATAGTTGAAATTCAAAAGCGCTTGTGCTAGAAGTATGAACTTTACATGGATGTTGCAAGAATAAGAACATCCCTTATGGTTTGGCATGGGATGATATTAATTTGAGAGCAATTATTTTAGAGCTTCGTAGTCGCCCGTGATGATTCATTCCTCTGCCCTTAATTCCTCTGTACATGTATTTTGTGTTATGAGGTACATTCTTACTCCATGTATCTGTATGTCAACCTTTTCCCCAAATTTCCTCTGAAGCTTAGTGATGTACTGTACCTTGGATGTGCAGAGTATCATCTTGGTCAGCTGAAGGCTAAGATAGCAAAGCTGAGGACACAACTGCTGGAGCCCCCTAAAGTATGTGACTTTTGTGTTCTGGACTGTTAATTGGTGCAGTGAATTCTCCATGAACTTAAGTTTCCTCTAGATTTCATGATATAAAAGTTCACATTCACTTGAAACCGGCTTTCTCCTATCTGTCTTTTTTCTTCTTTTAATAGAGAGATAATAATAGCCTTCTGATTATGCTGATGCAACAGGGTTCCAGTGGAGCTGGAGAGGGTTTTGAAGTCACAAAGTATGGCCATGGACGTGTTGCACTAATAGGATTTCCAAGGTTTGACATTTCCTCTCTTGGTTTTAGATGTCATTAATTTCATCAGAAGGGAAAAGAAGATATAAGTCTGTACGGGTTAATTTTACAAAGTAAAATATTTTTGAAGCATTGTGTGCTAGATATGGAATTTAATCACTTTTTGTGGCTTTTGCTGATCTTCTATATCATCTGATTTCTACCCTAAAAATAAAAACAACAACATACCTAGTGAAATCCCACAATTGGGGTCTTGGGAGGGTGATATGTACGCAGCCTTACCCATACTTGTGAAATAATTTGAGTTAATAGCCTAAAATTCTGAAGATCTGTTATGTGAGATTTCTGTTGGCGAGGCCAAAGATGGGAATCTAACTCAGGACATTTAACTACAGCTGATCTGATAATTATGGAAAAAAGTGGTTCTCAGTGTTTACTTGCTACTGTGTATTTGTCTTTTCCCTTTGGGTGTCTTCAAGAATTTCATTTTTCAGTTATGTTAGCTGCAACTCTTGGTCCCCTAACAACTTTGGTTTGTCTTTACAGTGTTGGAAAGTCAACACTCCTAACGATGCTGACCGGAACACATTCTGAAGCTGCATCATATGAGTTCACTACACTTACTTGCATTCCTGGTATTATACACTACAATGATACCAAAATTCAATTGCTTGATCTTCCGGGTATCATTGAAGGTGCATCAGAAGGCAAGGGGCGTGGTAGGCAGGTAATTGTTGATACTAATTTAGCAATTTGGTAAAGAATGGGTAAAATACAGTTCCTGAAGTTCATGATCTTGATGATGAAAGCCTCTGAAGAATTTCTCTTTGATGACAGGTCATTGCTGTTTCCAAGTCATCAGACATTGTTTTGATGGTTCTGGATGCTTCAAAAGTGAGTGTTGGTCATTGTAGGTGATACTTTGACATTATAGGTTTTATTAAAGCTCTTTAAAACACGCTCCAGGTGTATGTGCTTTAAAGCACAATTATAAAGGATGGGCTTTAGTTAAAAAAGGTGCAATGAAGGAAAAAATTAGATCTGTAATGCAAGAAATAAGGAACAAAGTCATTCATAATGTTTTCCCTAACAATTTATACATCTATTTGCTGATTAAAATTATTATTTAGTACTGTCCGATTCAAGATAGAGTTCATGGGCAATGTGGTGCTTGCCTAGTACCTTGCCTATAGAGAAGCACCCTTAAGCGAGACGAAGCGCCCTCCTGGAGCTTTTCTGAGCTTCATGGATTAAGTGCGCCTAAAAATGAGCCTTTAACAACATTGGTTTTCATTAGATATAAATCGTTCAGTAGATGTCTGTTTTGATGGAACTTATTAGATATTGTTGTAATTGTTCTATGAATGGGTGATTTCGGTTATGATATTCTTTAATATTTTATTATTTAATTTGATAACATGGTTATGATATTGTTCATGTATATTACTTCTATCAACAAAATTCTATTGCTTTCTCTTAATCCCTCTAACATTTTAGTGTGTCAGGATCTAACATGTGACCCCTCCTTTCAACCCTCTCATACTTAAAATACTAGAAACTTTCAAGGTCTCATCTTATTACTTAGTGATTGTGATATTGTTCGGATTGTAGTAGATATAGGCATATAGCATATATATCTTGTGATTGGTGGATGAACTTTACAAGTCTGAGATTTTTTCTGGAACTAAGGCTCCTAATTGTAATAGTCTTGTGATACGGATAGATTCTATTTTTGTGAGAGTCAGCCATATTATAAAAGGGCCTCCTACAAGTCAGCCATTGAATGCTGCAAGAAAAAGTAATATTATCAACTTGCTGTACCTATTAAATATATATGGTAAGGTTGTCTCTGATATGTTTATATACCGAGTCAAATGTGTAGAACAGTGACTTTGATAATGTCATGCCCATCTTAGACTTGATTAATTGTCTAGTGGAAGAAACAATAACATACGTTGTACTTGGACCACAACAATTATTCATGAAGTTAATAATGATGAAACAAAGCTGTAACAGCTTGTCTTGCTGTATATGTTGGGAGTCTGGAAATTTGGTGGTTAGTTGTACCTTTTGTTTGTATCCAGAGGACGTCCTATAACTATTAAATTCATCTTGTTCCCCTGGTAGCTGTTCAACAAACTATTGAATCGGCTGTTAAGCTATTGTTAATTAGAATTTTCATATTCTTGCACTTCCTATTGAGAGGTGACACGCTCCTTTTCAATTCAGAGTGAAGGCCATCGACAAATTTTAACAAGGGAGCTGGAAGCTGTGGGACTGCGATTAAATAAACGACCTCCTCAGGTGATCTATTCTGTGCATAAATTATGTTATCATTTTAGCTCCTTCATTCTTATTACATTTTTTTTCTTTACCTCCTTTGTCTCTCTTTTTTAATTTGTGAAGATATCATTTGTTCTGGAGGATTTTCTCAATTATTGGTACCACAAGTACTGTTTAACATTATATGGGATGACCTTATAGCAGAGTACACCTTGACATTCATCCTCAAGTTATTAGGTGGCAGGGTTCTTTCTTCATTTAATTTCTCTGGCATTGATAGTATGAGATACATATGGAGTTTATGCCCTAGGTAACCCTGTTTCAAAAAGGAGTTCCAGTAAGAATGGGGATAAGATAATGCTTTTATCATCTATATCAGTGGTTGGCAAGTCTAGTTTGAAAATGTTTCTTCCTCACAATATTTTGTCTGGAATCCCTGAGATCGTCTTTAAAGTGCAGTTTTAGTTTTTTTGCACGCATGCATTCATTGGCAATATGCTCCCCTCAGATTCGACAACTTCAAAATATGGATTTAATTTACATTACCAAATGGTTGCAGATATACTTCAAGAAGAAAAAGACGGGAGGGATTTCTTTCAACAGCACGTTGCATCTGACACATATTGATGAGAAGCTCTGCTATCAAATTCTTCATGAATACAAGATTCACAATGCTGAGGTACTCTACCCTGTTAGTCTAATATGCTGCAGAACATCATGTGGGAACTTATATTTTCTCACAAACAAAACTGTTGATTCTACTAACATCTTGTGGATTTCTGTTTGCAAGTTTACATCTGCCTCTTCCCCTTTTAAATGTGCAAAATCTCTGTAACTTTATATTCTTTGTTCATCTTGTTAGGTTTTATTTCGTGAGGATGCTACAGTGGATGACCTTATTGATGTTATTGAAGGAAATCGTAAATACATGAAGTGTATATATGTCTACAACAAGATAGATGTTGTCGGTATTGATGATGTGGACAGATTAGCCCAACGGCCAAACTCCATTGTCATTAGCTGCAACTTGAAGGTATTTTGTGTGATAGTTATAAGAATACTGAAAGAAGTAAATTAACAGCTATGGCAAGTTTTTTGATGAATCAGAAAGCTTACTAATCTAGTCTAATGTTTTAGCAAGGTGCTACCTTTATTACAATTTACTGTTTCTTTGCATTTGCGTATTGATTTCTAGTATGACTGCAATGAAGAGCATATTTAAGTGTCTTGAATGTGCATTTTTGGGACTGTCCACTAAATACAGTTGGTGGTGACAATGTCACATGAAGTTGCAATCTTTTCTTTTTGTGTGGTTCTGTATGTAGTGGCGTACGCAAAATTTTCAGTAAGCGGCGTCAATATTCATAGAAGAAAGGATAAAATTTAATTATCACATTTATAAGTAAGATATATCCTTGACCCATTGGTTTAGTCTAGGTTTAAGCTAGAAGAGGTCTTGGGTTCAATACTACTTGACCAGAATTTTAAGCAATATAATATGTTATATGTTGCAAAAATATGCTTAGGTTGACATTCAAACCTCCAACCTAAAAGAGCAAAACCGTACACTGAATCAACATGCCAAGAGACATCTTTTGTCAAACATAGTATTAATATGTATATCTAGTAAAAAAATTCCAACGAAGCGGTATCGCTTGACACCCCTTCACTCGATGTGGGTGTACATCCTGTCTGTATGACTTCCAAGGTCTTGTTTTGTTTAGAAGTCTTTTTTCTTGTAGTTTGTCCTTCGGGAAGTAGTAAGAGCGTTACGTTTTCTAGGATCACTAGGATCTTCCCAGGTTGAATTGCTTCATTGTGAATATGGGTTCTGGGACCAGTAATTACATTTACTTCTTTTTCCTTTGTGAAATTTGGCTTGAAAATCCAAAGGGAAATTGAAGACCGCGGGACGTGAATCGCTGGGCACATGTGAATGTCCTGTTGCTTGTGTTGGAATGGGTCAAACTATCTTTACATGCTAATATGCTTTTCAGAAATCTTCTAACCCATTGCCTTGTCTGCATATTAATATTGCTATCGAATTTGGAACAGCTGAATCTGGACAGACTACTTGCAAAAATGTGGGAAGCAATGGGTCTTGTCAGAGTTTATACAAAGCCTCAAGGCCAGCAACCAGATTTTGCCGAGCCTGTGGTTCTTTCTGCTGTATGTTGTATCACTTTATGCTTTTAAAGATTTTCCACTTGTGCGCTGTTACAAGAGAACCCCCCCCACCCACCCACCCCCCGCATTTCTTGTGGCCGTAGCTTTGTTGATAAATCTTTTTCATGTATTTATGATTTCAGGATAGAGGTGGCTGCACTGTAGAAGATTTCTGTAATCACATACATAGGAGCCTTGTTAAGGATGTGAAGTATGTTTTGGTATGGGGCACGAGTGCAAGGCACTACCCTCAGCATTGTGGTCTCAGTCATCCGCTTCATGATGAAGACGTGGTTCAGATTGTTAAGAAAAAGGTAGCTAATTTTGCTTTGGGATTTCAACATATTCTCATTATTATATTAATATCAGCCGTAGCACCTCTTTGCTTTTATAGCAGTTGTTTCCCAAACTTCACATATCTTTGATCTTTAAAGAGATGATGATTTGACATTTCACATGGCAACGTGTTTGTTGGGAGTAGTTTTCTTACTTGTAAACTCAATCTGGGCCTTGAATATTGTGTCAAATATATCAGCAAGCAACCAACCTTATCTTCCTGCTAAAAGTATAAGCAAACTTATACTATGATTTCTTCACCATATCGGCTTTGGAAGTTGTCTCACTATCACTGTACTTCATGAAGACACACTTGATGCCTATGACATTCAAAGCATTCTCTTTTTTATTGTGCAGGAGAGGGAAGATGGTGGAGGCAGAGGCCGATTTAAGTCACATTCTAATGCTCCTGTTCGGATATCTGACAGAGAGAAAAAGGCTCCACTGAAGACATAGTTTAATCAGAAGGTGAAGCTTTTATTTATGTGCTAATCGTTGAGACATCAATTTTTGATCGGAGAGTATATTGCAGGAAAGTAATGAGCTATTCTAGAGGTTTCTTCAGCTCTACGGTGTGAAGCTAATCATAATTATGATATCAACACTGCAGTGTAAAAAAATATGGACATATGCCTTCCCTCCGAAGGGTAGGGTCTGTGTAGATCCTATCCTACCCAGACCCCACTTGTGGGATTGCATTGGGTATGCTGTTGCTGCCTTCCCTCCGAAGGCAAGATGTGCTGTTTAGAGTTTCCATCTGTAACCCGTTATTGGAACTTTAGATGTCAGCTTCCAACTGGCAGTACGTCTTTGTGAGAACTGATGTGGTTGAAATGGTAGAGGCCTGAGGGAACTTTTGATACCCAAAATGTTTCTTGCATATTGAAAATAAGTAAGAAATTCACTTATTTTCCTTAAAAAAAAATTCCAAGCTTTCATACCAAACACACCCTTAGTTTTAACAGTGGAATTTTGGTCATGATTCATTACTATCGTTACAATTTTTTTTTCTTTTCCTTTCTGTCTATTTTTTTCATGTGACCTTGGTTGGTTATAATCTCAATAATGAATATGGTTTGAATATGGTTTGTTGTTAAGGATCAAATTTGATTAGTGTGGAAGTGGCCTAATGTCCAACCCATGTTGTCATATCTCAGTCGTTTCTAATTTACTTTAGTTCTTAGAGTGAATTAAAGAGGAAAGAAGACACAACAGTGGCCCTTTGGGGTGGTCCAGTGGTTTGAGTTTGGGACTTCCAAAGGTCTCAAGTTCGAAACCCCTTGCCAGCGAAAGCAGGGGTTTGCCTTCTGGATCGAGCTCATCGCACCAGGCTTGCCTAGTGCGATTTACCTCTCCTCTGTGATTTGCGAGCTATTGCATAGGAGCGGGGGTTTTTATCCTGTGCGCACCCAAAGGGTAGTGGTTGCGGGTTTTCCTTGTCATAAAAAAGAAGAAGACACAATAGTGACATATCGTTGATTTGTTTTAGAAAGAGATATTCTAATCTAATGATAAATTAAACCCACGTTGTAAGTACCAAGTTTTAGATGTATGCCTAACACCTCCCTCCGTTCGCTTATATTCGGTAGTAATAAATAAAATGATAATTTTATTATATATTTTTTTAAATATATTAAATTTAATATTTGAGGAATTATTATAGTTAATAATAAGAATAAATTAGGAATTATGTGATAAATTACATATTTTTTTTTCCAAATTGGACAAGTAAAAGTGGACGGAGAGAAGTGTTCATAATAATGACAAGATATAATAGTAGTACTGTCTTTCTACCATTTCAATGGACTCCACGATCTTTACACTCTCTTATTTAAGTATCCTTAGGAAGCGCTATGTTCTGTCTAATCATTTCCCCCAAATACTTTCCGGCTTACCTTTACATCTTTGAACACCGACCATTGACAACCTCTCACACCTCATCACTGGGGCAACTATACTTTTTCTTTTGACATGTCCAAACCATCTCAACTTCGCTCCACTCATTCCCCCCCACATATAGGCTACTTCCAACTTGTCCTAGATATCTTAACTCCTAATCTTATCTCTCTAATATGTCCACACATCTCACTCACCATCCTTATTTGTGCAACTTTCATCTTTTGAACATGGGAGTTATTGACTCACCAACATATATACCACAAAATACAATTAATATAGTCTGTCTAACCATCTCCTTGTAGAACTTACCTTTAAGTTTAGGTGGTACCTTCTTATCACACAAGACTTTAGAGATGAACTTATATTTTGCCTATCTATCATTAATATGATGTGTGACATCATCGTCAATCTCCCCATTATCTTGAGTTAAAGGCTCAAGATACTTCAAACATTCTTTCTTAGGGATGACTTATGTATCAAGCCTTACTTCCTCAATAACCTCCTATGTTCGCACCATTGAACTTGCACTCAAAGTATTCCGTTTTGGTCCTTCTCAGCTCGAACCTTTTAGACTCCATAGTTTGCCTCCAGACCCCAACCTAGCGGATTAACTCTATTGCAAGTCTCGTCAGTTAGTACTATGTCATGCGAATGCCATACATATTCATGACACTTCACCTTGTATATATATATCGCGTCAATTCATTCATCACCAAAGTAAATAGAAACGGGCTAAGACTCGATTCTTAGTGTAACCCCATCATGACCGAAAAGTGTTCTGAGTAACTTCTAATTATCCTCACTTGATCTTAGATCCGTCATAACTGCTCTACTATAAGCCATAAATATACCTCTGACATCTAAGCATCTCCATAAAAACTCTCTTGTAACTTTATCATAAGCCATTTCTAGGTCAATAAACATAATATTTTATATTTATATTTGATATATTTAATGACATATTTGGTTGAGTGATTTTATTGATATAAAAATTTAAGTTGAGTGGTTTTATTTTTATTGATACAAAATAAAGTTCAATGACTTTATTAGATAAATTATCAAAGTTGAATGACATTTTGAGATATTAACTCATTCGAACACACTCTAATGCCAACATTTGGTTTTCCCTTTGCATTATGAGCATTGAGTGCTAAATGTTGAGTAAGTAGAGAAAATAGTGTAGTTAGGTATAGAAGATGTTGCAACTTGCAACTAATAAGGAGATTCAACCTATGCCATGCAACCAATAGAATTATAGTAGAAGTCATTCAAGCAACATGTCATTTTTTTTTCCCAAATAATGAAGGAAAAAAGTGGTGATAATATGATGTATGGTCTAATTTTTCAAGAAAGAAATCAAATAAAAACAAACATGTCAGTCCAATAAAATCAAATAATAGTATAGTCTGTTGGTGGGATGGTTTGTGACTTTCTGTACTAAATGAATTGAACTTATTGTTAGTGTGGTGATTATGGCTTCATCTTTTTTTTTGTTGTTGTTTCCTTTTGTTCTTTCACAAGTATTGTTCCTTAAAACTAGCTTTAGATTAAGACAAGGTTAAGCCACATGTTATGTACTTTGTTGATTTGTCTGATTAATTTTTTCTATGCAATCCATGGGGTCCAATACTAGAACAAAAATCTGCAGCCATGTTCGCCATGCATGAGCATGACAATCACATCTTTACATTCACGTAGGTAATTTATTAAAATGCGAACACCAATTTATAATACTTCTTAAATATCATAGCAAATGATGAAGATTATTTCAGTGTTCACTGTTGGGATTATGAGTATATTTACTTAATCTACTAACAAAATAAATTAAATTAGGTTGAGTATAGTGCTGAAATTAAAATCATAGAGCTATGATGTCATGCAGAAACTAATAAGGGAAAAGGTATAAATATATGGTTGAACTTGTTTCAAAAAGTCAGTCACATATTTAAACTATCATGATGATGTATTACACACTTTTATTATTTAAAATTAAATTTACTTATCCCCTAAAATTGACGTGTTTAGTAAAAAATTATAAAGTAAAAAAAACTAATCAAAAATCCTTTTTCACCACCATCTTCACCCCCACCCCCACTTCCACCCCACACCTCTTCTTCTTCTTCTTCTTCTTCACACCCCACTCGTGTCTTTTTCTTGTTCATTTTTTAAATTTATTTTATCACCTTTCATATTCGATTTTTCTCTTCAACTTTGTTGGTCATTGATAAAATTGATGATTGAGTTTAAAAAATAAAAAATATAATGATGAATTTATTGGTGGTGGGTGACAAAAGAAGAGAATTGAAGGTGGTGAAGAAAAAAAAATCAATATTGATAATGGTGGTGGTGATATTTGGTGAGTGATTTGTACCTTTTGATGGTGATCGGTGAAGTGATTTTGGTGCTGTGTTTGGTAATGAGTGTTGAATTTTGTGGTGGTTCTTTACAATTTTGTGGAGACGATGGTGATAATGTGATTTTGATGGTGGGTTTGATCGTAGATAGTGAAATTTGAGGCAACTATTTTAATTTTTTATGGTGAAGCTGAAATATATGAATTTGGTACTAATATTGTGGCAATAATAGTAGTTCCATGCATAAAGCAATTGAATGCATGATTTTTTTTTCAAACTTTGGCATGACATCTGATGTGGCAGTGAGATGACATTGATATGGTATGAGTGTAATACACCTCTCATTGTGAGAGTGGTTTATATGTCTCTAGGGGTAAATAAATTCACTTTTGAATAGTACAAATGTGTAATAGGTCGTCATGATAGCTTAAGCGTGTAACTGACTTTTCAGAACAAATTCAAAAGTGAATTTATGCATTTTCCCAACTAATAATTACAAATTTTAATGGCGATAAATTAGGCAACAAATTAAGAAAAACTTTACTGAAAAAACATAATAGTTATTATGATTTGATCAAATGACCTGCATATATTGTGAAAATTAATATTGAAAAAACGTAAAATCAAATAAGAGAACAAGAATAATCTCTCTAAACAAAACTTTTTTATGTATGACTATATTGTGGATACTATTGTTTATAAATTGTAAGATCTCCCATTTACGAAAATTCAAATCTTCTTCTCTAAGAAAAGATGGATATAGCTAGAAGTCCAAATTTTCTCCAAGGAAAAGGTAGAAATTCAATGACCTTACAATTTTTTCATCTAAATTTTTGGAAAATATTTTCTTTAAGAAAATAAGTTTCCTTAAAATGAAAAAAATGACTTTCTTAGTGAAAGTATGAAAACAAATTCTACAAGTGACATTTTATATTGGTTGTACTCTCCGTTGTCTAACACATCTCACCTTCACTCACCAGGTCGTAGACCTCAACCTACACCCCTACTCTCACATCTCATAATATTTGTCTCAATTATATACAAATATTTTTAGAATAATATTTCTTTTTTATATACCAAACATTCAAAAACAAAATTCACTTATTTTCCTAAAAAAAAATTCCAGCTTTCATACCAAACAATCAAACACACCCTTAGTTTTAACAGTGAACTTTTGCCCATGACTCATTACCATTGTTACAAATTTTTTTTTCTCTTTTCTTCATGTTACCTTGTTCACAATACTCTCAATTTTGATCAGTGTGGAAGTGACCTTATGTCCAATCCATGTTGTGTCAGTTGCTTCGAATTTACTCAAGTTTTGGGGGTGAATTAATAGGGAAAGAAGACAAAAGAGTGACATATTGATGTTTTATTTAAGAAAGAGATATTCTGATCAACAATAAATTGAAGACTTAAGACATCCACAATCTTTTAAAACTGTTTTCATATTTCATTTTGACCTTTTATTTAAAATTTGTTTCTATCAAACATTATCATTTATCACGTTTCAAAATAAGTATTTATTAGATACTTTTTATTAACATGACAAGAGAAGATGCAATATAATACACATATATTTCAGCGTGTGAGTACTTTTAGATAATTTTTTTATTATTGCTTTCTTTCTTAGTCATAACTTCTTCAAACACCATCACCATGTCTGTTGTCTCTATTATCACCATCCACCCTTCTGATCATTACTCCATTTTTCCCTCCCTCTCTCTTTTCTACCTGAAAAAGTTATATCTAAACTCATATAATTGGATCTAAAATTAAAAAAGAAAAACGAATAGCCTCAATCTCCCTCCCTTCCTCTTTTCTCCATGTTTGGCTTGGATGATTATGTAGTTAATAGTTCATTGGTACATGAATTAAAGGGGAAGGAAGACACAAGAGTGACATAATGTTGTTTTATTTAAGAAAGAGAGATTTTAATTTAACAATAAATTAAAGGTTTAAGTCATATACAACTTCTTAAAGCTATCTCTATACATCCATTTTGACATCTTATAATTAATACTTATTTTTAATGAATATTTATTAGATATGTTTTGCTAATATAACAAAGCAAATACAATATAGTATATTTAACATATGAACGTTACTTTTAATTAAATATTTTTTATTATCTATTTCTTTTGTTTCCATAACTTCTTCCAACATCATCATCATTCGTATTGTCGCTATCACCATTCACCCCCACCCAACCTTCTCATTTCTCTATTTTCTTTAGTTACCTCACCCTCTCTCTCACCATAATATAACGTTTTCATCTAAAAACACTATTACAATTTTCTCCTCCATTTCTTTAAATTGATTTGACAATCATTATCATCTTATTCACCGATAAATTATGAAAGCCCATATTATCATTATTCTATTTCTCCCTCCCACTATCTTTCTACTTGCAAAAGACAATATCTAAATTAAAATAATTCAAATCTAAAATAAAAAAATAAATCAACCCCCCCCCCCCCCCGGCTTTCCGTTATTTCTCATTGGTACCTGAAATTAGAAGTGGTTCTTATAGAGTTCATGTATTGATTAAACTTTTTGTATGTATAGTTTGCTACTTTCAACTTTTTTTAAAAATAACAAAACATCAGAGTTACCACGAGTATATTACACATATTTTTATATTTTTAGTGGATTATTGAAAAAAAGTTTAAATGATCCAAATTTGAATTGACAAAGTTGTTTAATAAATACAAGGTCGGATTGAGATGTCCAAATATATATTAAGTGCTAAATAATATAGAGAAAAGAATATATGGTGGAATATAGAGAAAATGATCAAAATGGTCCTTAATGTATGGGCTTTGATTCCATTTGGTCCTTAGTGTATGGACTTGATGGAAATGATCCTTTATGTATCATAAATTGTGATCAATTTGGTCCTTAACCCTAAAATTTTAATGGTAATGATTATTTAAAAAAAATTAACTAAACTCGCTACACGTGGAGCGACTTCCCATTATTTTTTAAGCAGTCCTCGCCTCGGGAATTTTTAATAAAAAAAATTTAAACTTTTTTAAGAAAATGGCTGCTATAGCAGCTATTTCTATTTCTTAAACGTTGCTGGGGTAGCATTGTTAAAAAAAATAAAATCACAGCAACGATTTTAAAGGAAAAAGAATTTTTTTTGGACCGGCAGCGATTTTTATGTTTTTCAAAGGAGTAACAATGTCAATTTTGTCAGAAGAAAATCGCTCTGTCAGGAGCGATTTTGCCCTTTTGGTTAAAAAAAAAATTAATGTGTCATTTTGGAATTTTTGGAAACAGGGGAAGGAAAGTCTTGAATGAGTGCATCTTTTACGTATTCCGTGTATTTTGACGGCAAAAAAAATAAAATATTAATTTTAAAGTTATGGACCAAATTGATCACAATTTATGATACATAAAAGACCATTCCATCAAGTCCATACATTAAGGACCAAATGGAATCAAAGCCATACATTATAAGGACCATTTTGATCATTTTCTCTGGAATATATTAGGTATGGAAAATGTTGCAAGTTGCAACTAATTAATTAGGAAATTCAACGTGGCAATGCAAAAAAGAATTTCAGTCTGGTAAAAAATATAACAAGTGAATTATAGTGAAAATCATTTGAGCAACATGTCAATTTTTGAAATAATGAAACAAAAAAGTGGTAATAATATTACACTTACGTATCAATCAATCAAACAAAACGATGTATGGTCTAATTTTTGCAAGAAAGAAATCAAATAAAAACAAACTATCAGTCAAATAAATCAAATAATAGTATCGTCGGTTGGTAGGATGATATGTGTACCAAATTATGAACTTGAACTTATCGTTAGTGTGGTCATGTGATGGCTTCATCTCTTTGTTTTTGTTTCTTTTTGTACTTTAAAACTAGATTAATTAGCTTATGACAAGAAGCTACATGTTATATGCTTTGTTGATTTGTCTGATTAGTTTTTTTCCTCTCCAACCACGTTTTCTTAGACGACCACACTTTTACATTCACGCAAGTGATTTATTAAGATACAACTATCAATCATATATAATACCTCTTAAATATCTTAGCAAGTGATGTAGAACATTTTAATGTTCATTATTGAGATTATGAGTAAATCAACTCAATCCAGGTTATATCATATATGTATAATAACTTAAAACCTAAAGTCCCAGGCCTATGTGTTAGTGTTTGGCCTAGTTAGTACTAAAAACTTGAAGGTTTTGCCTTGTGTCCCCTTCATATTTGTATTTCTCTCTTGATTAACCGAATTACTCACTACCTCAGGAAGTTACCTTGGGAGGTTAGACTATAATCTGAAAAAAAAAAAAAAAACTCAATTTACTAACAACATAAGTTATATTAGGTTATAATGTTAGGATAGAAATCATAAATCATCATGCGAAAGTTAAAAATTACAAATCTAATGATGATAATTAGACGATTAAAAAAAAACTATACTAAAATAACATAATATTTGTTATGGCTAGATAAAGTGACCAACATAGATTGTTCACTTCCATGAAGTGCACAAGATTAATGGAACACTGCATGCAGTCGCGTAGCTACAATCATCCCAAGGTGTTCAATTGGACACCTTTCGTCGAAAAATTATGTTGTATATATATGTCAAATTCTATATTTAATGAATAAATATTTAAAATTGGACACCCTTGACAAAACTTATACATTTGGCGTAGTGGACATGGTAATGTGCGTCCATTTGAATAAATGAGCAACTTCTCTTTGTATAGCCGGAGCATCTAAGCTAAATGCTCGTTTGGTGTGAGGGATTAGAAATAACAGTGAAGGGTTAACGAGATAGTGATGAGATAAAAAAATTTTATGTTGTTTGATTGCCATGTTTGGGATAACTTATCCCACCATTTATATCATAGTGATGGGATAAGTTATCCCATATACATGCATGGTGGGATAAGTTATCCCATATATATATAGCTAACCCTAGGATAACTTATTTCCAACCAAACGATCCCTAAGAGAATAATTAACTGATTTTAACAGATTACAACCAAGGTACACCTCAACATATATATTGGAAATTCCAATGTTGAAAAAGCATAAAATCTATTGAGAGAACTCTCTCTTAGCAAATAAGGTAGGAAATTCAGGACAAATTCTAAAATAATTTTGATTTTTGTTCTTCACATAATATATATGCATGTATCACCTGCCGCTTAGCATGATTAAAAGTTGATATGACTTAAAAATAGAAGTCATACGCGTTAAAAAAATGAGCATGAGTTATTAATATTGAAGAACAAATATGATTACCAATTTAAATTGTTGAACCAATAACTATATATTTTTCTTAGTCCACTGCCCATCAATAGTCATATGGTTATTGTTGATGTCCTCTAACAATTTTTTTAAAAATCTTTTTTGAACTTCTCTTTAGCATCATCATCAATAACTATAACAGTGCTAGAACCAACAATATAATAGTGTTAGGAACATAGGTTCATCAAGCAAACATAATCAACTTCTAATTGTTCAAAGAAAATTAGTAATTTTTAAGATTAATGTTTAATATTATTTTCATCCAAAGCCTCAAGTTTTGATAAATTAGGTGGAAATATTCTTTTTTCAAAGAATCGATGATATTTTTTTTACTGCAGATTCAATAGCATCAACTATGAATTCAAAAAGAGACGAGCACCGTCTACTCATACTGTCACATCTACAATGACTTTCTCTTCCTAATTAAATAGAAAGGAAGAGGTCGGATCCAACTTTTCCAAGAGTAGAAATTGGTACTCAACACTTATATTTTATTTCCCATTATTTATTTATTTGGCTTTCTAGAAATATCATAATACACAAAAGAAATTCATGCTGGTCGGATACTAGCAAAAATAAATGCTATCTGACTTGAATGATCGAATTCCATAAATTGTCATTTGATCAATATTGTATGTAAGAAATCGCTTTCAAATTGTTTGGAAAAATAGTACTCCCTCTGTCCCATTTTATGTGACACATTTTCCTTTTTAGTTCTTCTAAAAAAGATTGTTACCTTACTATAATTAGGAACAATTTAACTTTAATTTTTTTTTATCTTTAATGAAATGATTCTAAGCCATACAAATATCTAAGGACTGTTTTAGGTCACAAGTTTCAAAAGTCTCAATTTTTTCCTTAAAAACCATGTCAAGTCAAAAGATGCTACATGAAATAGGACGAAGGGAGTACAATTTAACATTGACCATGAATAATTAAAAATTGTAATAAATGATCACAAACATGTATCATGGAAAGTCACTATCTTGAAAATAATTCGATCCGATTTCGATACAAATCCTTAAAATCAGTTACCCCTAAGGTTTCACCACTCTTTCAAATACATGCACACTCATGGTTAGTAGCTTAGAGTTGTACAAATACAATTGCCCAAAAATTTACCAAGAAATTAAAGAAAGTTAATAAAGGATACAATATTTATCTCTGTATATGTTATCTCTCATAAAAAGAAAGAAATCAAAATATGTAAGTTTAGGAAATTCAACATTATGGTGAGTAAATAAACAACCCATAGGTTATGAACATAATAGTTGAATAATTCTCATTAAGACAATAACTTAGAATTCTACACAATCAATTTTATACAATATGAATATGATAATTTTTACTTTTGCATCCTCATTCATTAATAACTAAAAATACCAACAACAACAACAACAACAACAATAATAATAATAATAATAATAATAATACAATTTTACAAATTTGTTTAGAATTACATAAGCAAATTAATTACCATTTGCATCAATGGCTAGATAATTAGTACCAAGATTTGTTGCTTCATAGACGGGCAATCCCATTAATCCCATGGAAGAAAAGATATCAAGCTCAAACAAATCAGAACTTGCATAACTTGCACCTTCATCATCATCTTCATCTACATATCCTTCATGAACATAATTTCTATTAATTCCATTTATAGCCTCCACATTTTGTTGGTCCATGCCATAATTATTTTGTCCACATGGAGTACTAATAATTTTTTTGCTTAAACTTAATCTAGAAAATGAAGAACAAGTTGATGCATTTGCTGATTTTATTTTTCTATCCTCATTATCATTTGAGGAATTTTTTGTTTTTTTTCCATTTGTAAAAAGTGAGTTGAAGAAACTTGATAGTCTACTTCCATGAGAAATAGGTTGCTTAGCTTTCTTTAATTCTCTATAAATCTTCAAACCTCTTGACTTTGCCTTCTTAAAACCATCTTCATCATGTTTAGGTTTTTCCTTTGCTAGAGAAGAATCTGTTGAAAATTTAAATAGAGTTAGAGAATTTGTTTTACTAAATACTAACTTGATATTGCTATAAAAATATGATAAATAGGATAGGGAAAGAAAAATTCATAGACGAGACCAACTGGGACCAAATATTTCTATCATCTATTTTTTTCTTTTTGTCTCGCTCGAGGACCTATGTTTTTAAAATGAGCATACATGACTATTTATAAGCTTATATATTAAAAAAAAAAATAGAATCCTTAAAACTAAGCTACTAGCATAATTTAATTAAGCACTACTTTATTAATCTTGTTTTTGATTAACAAATTATGAAGATTAGAACTATAGTCTAGCAACAAAATGAATAGGACAAAATTTGAATTATGAATTTAACTTTATATGCATCAATAATGTACAAATTTAAAATCTAATACAATCGTATCATTCAAAATATATTTACATAATTTATTAGCAAAAAAATAAGTGAAATTTGTAATTTTGAAATTATTATTAACGAATGAATATTCGATGAATTTTTGACACTTTTTATCAGAAATTCCTTATTGACGAGCCAATTGTTGATGGGACGCATTCTTTGGCAATTCACAATTTTTTAGTACTAAAATTATAAAGTGGATTACCTACTCCGATATGTAATAAAAAGTGACTTGATAAAATAGATGTGATTATATATGGACATATATACTCACCATAAAAGTTGAAGTCTTTGGGATATTGGTCACGCTTGTGAAACTTTTCTTGGCTAGTTGAAATACTAGTTCTAATTGGTTTTGGCCTATTATTAAAATAATATCTAGAAGAGCCACTACTTGAAATAAAGTTTCTTGATTTCTTCTGTTGGCCAGCATGGTCAATGGAGTGGAAAATAGGCCTATTATAAAAGGGTTTAACAAAGAGAGGGAAAGAGCATAGCATAATGAAATATGGATTTGGATACACAAGTAACACCCTAAGAAGAGGAAGGGAGGAAAATAATTGTGAGTGAGTTTATTCTTCTTATTCTACTTTGGTCTTTATATTATCTCCCAAGTTCCTATTGGAAGGGTAAATGAGGAACAATGGAAAATGGATTCAAAAGTTGTTATTATTTTCTTTTTCTGTTTTTTACTTTTAAATAGGTAAAACTATCTAATTAGACATATTCTACTATCATATATACGGATAGTAGCTATACTTTTAAATAATTATATATCTTACCATTATTTATGAAGTTTCTATCATATATTATTGTAGAAGAGACATTTAGATACACATATCCTTAATTAATAGCCTACATTAGTTATTTGCGCATTAAACCACCTCAAATTAAGGCTTTCATGTTAATCAACTTCCCCCCCCCCCCTCTCTTTAACCTCCCACCCACATCCTCTACCACCGTTCTCCCTCTTCCTTTCTTCTCTCCATCATGATTTTCACCATTAAATCTCTGAAAGTCATATATGAAAAAATGGGCATTACATATTTAGATTTGTATCTATTTAATCATTACTCAATTTCACGAGCCGATAGGAAGGACATGACAAATGTGAGCCTAACCAAATATTGATGCATCATACATAAAATTCATGGCCGCACTGATGCAACGCTCGAATTTCATCTCTAACTACATATTTTGCCTGCAAATAGCCTCTGCGGCATGCTTGGCTGTGTAATTGAACTTCAGAAGCGACTTGAGGACCTCCTCCTCCTCTTCTTCATCTTCTTCTTTTTCAAATCTTGAATAGTCGATGGTGATGAAAAAATGAAATATTTGGTGACTCTGTGGAGATCTGTCGGATCCAGGCACAACGAACAACAACGACAAACCAAAATGTGAAGCAAACACTGCCGTGGTGAGATGTCGGACCAGCCAGGAACTGTCGGACCAGTTGGAGATTAACGCATGTATCTGACACATTATTGATGTAACAGACACATTATTGAGTTAAGATTATATGTATCTAGTTTTATTAGTGTATCTAATTAAGTGTATATGTATTTGATAAAATATATGCATATATTGGAAATTTACGCATGTAATTGACACATTATTGATGTATCTAACACATTATTGAGTTAAGATTATATGTATCTAGTTTTATCAGTGTATCTGATAACTGTATATGTATTTGGCAAAATATACGTGTGTATCTGAATAAGAGTTCATGATTCTGAATTAAGAAGTCTAAAATTTACTAAATTGCCAATTAAAAAAAAGAAGAAGAATTTTGATTGTTTTATTCTTTTTAGAAGTTGTGATATGTCATATCCTCTAAAGTTGTTGCAAGTGTGATTTTCTCCTTAATTAATGACTTTTAGTTGTATCCCTTAATATGAACACTTCTTAATTAACTTTTAGTTATACTCTTTAATTAGACACACTTGTTACTATGTATATGCCTTCTTAATTAGACACACTTATTACTATGTATATGCCTTACATAACAGATACATGATTCTGAGACCCAAAATATGATAAAGAACGCAATACTATAAATTAGCGTGAATCTAAGTAATTAAATCCTATAATAATGAGATTTAGGTAAGTTATCCTTTTAAATACTCCCTTCATCCCAATTTAAATGGATTACTTTCTTTTTCGTCCCCAAGAAGAGTATCTCTTTCTATACTAAAATTATTAATTAAAATTGAAATTTACTTAACTTATCAATGCTCTGTATTACCCTGCATATGCAATGAATCAATGACCAGCCCTACCCCGATGAATGGACCGGGTTGCCAATCAATGTGCCGTGTGCGTCTGATGCGACCATACCACACCATGTATTCATCATCATTAGGAGTGAAAATGAGCGAGTTGAGTTGAATATAAGTCGATAAAAAATAAGTTAAATAAAATGGATAAATAATTGACTCGACTCATATTTTAAATTAACAAAAATAAATTACCCGATAAACTATATGAATAAATATGAATACTCATATTATAGTAAGAATCATGTTATAAACTTCAAGAAAAAAAAGTTTTCACCTCACTCCTCGCCTCCCACACCCACAATTTTTTTTAAAAAAAAGATTAATTTTTATTTATCATCCCCACCCCCACCCCCACCCCTAATCCGGCCCCCAATCCCCTACCAGCCCACCCCCTACCCCCATGCCTAAAAAAATAATCTATTTTTTACTAGCCCTACCCTTACCCCGAGCCCCCCCCCCCCCCTACCCAAAAAAATGTAAAAAATATTGTTTTTCTATAAAAAAAAGTTTATATTTATTTTTAAGTTTTCTTTATCACCACACCCCTCCTTCCAGGCCCTTCCCAAAAAGAAGATCTTTTTTCTTACCCATTCTGCCACCTCTAGTGGTCATCAACCGTAATTGCTACAATGTTCAGCAGTCTGTAGGGTCTTATCGAGTCAAGGCCGTCTCAATAAGTTTGGGAACATAAAGCTAAATTTCATGAAGAGATTGTTTTTTTTTATGTTGACATATATACATTTAATAATTAAAACATACTCCATGTATTCCTATAAATGAGATTTGGAGGGTAAGGTTACACATACATTATGAAGTAAAAATGTAAATGTAAGAAATTACTAAGGTACAATGTAAGATTGGTACTGTAGCTTATTGTTGCAGCAGAGTAAAATTTGTAAGCTAGAAAGTTTTGCTCCAAATCACTCTCTGACTCACTAGAAAACACAGATTTTGATTCACAAATTAAATGTCAATTTGTTTGTTGATGTACATATGAAGAAAGAAATTTGTTTTCTTTTTCTGTTTCTCATATCTTTTTGCAAAAGGGTGAAACACAATTATAAAAAGGGAGTGAAAGTGGTGGTTCAGTAGTTATACCCTGTAACAATTTCCACCCTTTTTAAAATTGTATTTATCTTAATTTTAGAAACTTTATCAGGTTGGGTCAGGTCGGGTAGAGTCCACGTAGGCGATTCATAATCTAAAACTTACAGTAAATAATGTAAATTTTCAATAAAAAAATATATAATATAAAGTTAGAATATTAAAATTTAACTAAAAATGTGTAAATGCAACAGATTGAGTTACACTATTTTTTAAAGATATTTATTAAGGATAAGTTGATAAAATACATCTATTTTCTAGGATTAGTACTTCTACTTGTTGTCATTGTCATGATAAGACACCTGTGTCATTATTTGACAAAAGTAAAGTCGATGTCTCTTTTTCTGCCTTTCTATTTATAATTCTCATCACGAGGGACACTTATTATAACCAGACCAAGTGGAATGACACTTGTCAAAAATGGTTTTATCTTGGTTCATTTGTTATCAAGTACCTGTTCAAGTAGTCAATAAAACTGCACAAAATCATATTGCCAACAGTTTGTGTGTAAAGATCAAATTTTGATTAGCATGGCAGTGGCCCTACGTCCAATTCTACATTTGAAAATGAAATGAATCAATAAGAAGAATATATGTGTTTGTCTAGATTCATTCGATCTCTTAATACCATTCATATGAGTTATATTATTCTAAGTTGACCATCCTTTTCATAAGCCTTGGTAATTGGAATTAGTGTAATTATTAGGATAGTAATTACCAACCTAGTAATTACACTAACTTGTTTGGTTGCTACAGTATAATTACATTGTAATTACACATGTCCTGTTTGGATGCCACAGTTTAATTACACATGTTCTGTTTGAATGCACAATTGCAAACATAAAATTATAATAAATTTTAAAAATAAAAATTAATCATTTTAAATTTATACTAGACAAATAAGAAATTTTATAAATGACATTAAATTAAATATTTAAGATATATATTCTTTTTTGAAAATATATTAATTAATAAACATATTTACTGTAACTAATATTATGAAAAATAATTGATTTATATTTTTTCAAATTAATATATTTCAATTGAATTGATCGTAACAACTAAAAGTATGAAGTTTCTACGAACATTGTGAAATGCATGTTTGATAAAAAGAATAGTAATATATAAATAAAATAACATAAATTATTAAATGTTTGACGTGCAATGTAAATTCAATATTACTAAAACAAATGAAATTGAAAATATAACATAAGTAATAAATTCAAAACAAAAAATTTAACATAATACTCTTATAACAAATTTCAACATAGCAATAAATATGATTTATTTTTATTTCTTCATAATAAAGAAAACGTAAGTCTATAACCTTACTTAACAATAAATTCTATTTTAATTTAAAAATTAGAATACTAATAAAATTATGTTAATGAAAAAATAAACATGGCATAAAGAAATAGATGATACGAGAAAATTACATAGAATCACGTAAAGTAAGGTTGAGAACAAGAATAAAATGAAATATAATAATAAAATTTAAAAAATAGACTTTTACAATTTTTTAGAATAATAAAAATAAAAATAAAAATAAATTAAAATAATAGAAGTAAAAAAAATTAAAATAGAAGTTAAAAAAAATGAAAAGGTAATCACGTGGTAATTACACCATGTAATTACCAGCAATTCAGAGCCTCTGCCCGTGAATTGTAGAGTGTAATTACCCCCTGTCAATTACACCAATTACTGCTGACCAAGTAATTACCTGTCCTTCCAAACATGACAAGACAGTGTAATTACACCAAATCCAATTACCAGGGTGTCCTTCTAAACAGGCCCTAAATGTAATTAGAGGTGATGTTTTTTTCATGAACATTGGTAAGGAATTAACCAAAGTTTGAGGCGTGTCAGCATTATCCTTAAGTATATTTCACCTGGTATATAGATGTACTCCTCAGGATTCAACAAGCTCTTCTATTACAAAACTAAAAGTCATAATCTAACAAAGATTATAGAAAAGAAACTCATCATAACAAAGTATAGACAAGAATTAGAAGCTATAATTTGCGTGTCAAGAGTAGGTCTTTGGATTGAACTTGTTGCTATTCTTGATATATGAGAAACACCTACAACCAAACATTTTTGAGTTGTTGTAATCAGGTTGTTCACAATATAACTTAACAAATGGAGTCACTGTCTTTAAGAATGAGGAGGAGAATCTATTAGTGAGGAATACGACAGTGAGAAAAGCATCAACCCATAGGAACAATGGAAGATTAGCATGGAATAGAAGAGTTAAGCCAGTCTCAACAAGATGCCTGTGTGTTTTTTTTGAGACTCCATTTTGTTCAGATTTGTTAAGAAAATAAGAATGTTTCTTACAATACCGCAAACTTTTAGATGTTTAATGAAATTTGTTTTAATGAATTCATCACCTCTAGTTAGAATATCTTAATCTATTTAAAAAAATATTTTTTCACCATTTTCTGAAATTTGACAAATATTTTAAAATATTCAGACTTCCTTTTTAGTAGATGTAGCCAAGTATATCTTGTGTGATCATCTACAAACGCTACATAATATCTCATATGCTGAGAAGATTTAGCAGGAGTAAGTCCCCACAAATCACAATGTATTTTTAATAAAGCTTCTTTTAAAATTTTATTCCTCATGCCAAATGGAAGCTTGGAATTTTTTCCTAACCGGCAACTAGAACAAACAATAGACATTTTATTCCAACTACTAACATTAATCATTTTATTCCAACTACTAACATTAATGCAACTATTACTAGTCAAAACTTTTAACAACTTCAAACTAGGATGTCCTAATCTAGTATGTCAAATGTTGTTTGATGTCTTCCAGTCTTGTGTAGCAGTTAGAGCATATAGATTGTTATCTTTCAAAGCATAGAGTCCACTACTCTTAGATCCCTTGGCCAGTAGCGCCCTTGTCTTCTTGTTCTTTACAACAAAGTTAGTTTCATCAAATTCAAGAGTGCAACAATTGTCTTTTGTAAGTTTACTAACTGAGAGTAGAATCTTAGTAATCTTAGTCTCTTGTAATTTCAGAGCTGATCTAATTGTATTTTCAACACGTATTATGGATAACTGTGGTCCATTCCCAACAATGATTTTATCATATTCATTATAATGTTTAAGTTCATATAGAATACTTGAATTATTTGTTGAAGTTGAAGTGTTTCCTCTTCCTCTGGGAGTTGAAGTTGTTGTTTCCTCTTCTCTGAGAGTATTTTCCTCTTCCCCTTCCCCTTTAAGCAGAGAATGCCATGTTATGGTTGTGTTATGGCACCTCTTCCTCATCCTCTCTCGTTCAAAAGCCTTGAGAATATTAACAAATCAATTAAAGGTGGGATATGGTGTGCTTACCTAGCATGACAGTCCTAAATGTCTTGTACTTGAGACCTGAACCTCTAGCAAAATTGATTACTTTGCTATCTTCATCCAAATGTTTGTGAATGAATGCAAGACCATCACATATGCCTTTGAATTCCTTAATGTGTTCATCAATATTCTTAGTTCTTAGCAGGGGCGGCTCAACATAATTCGAGGCCTAAAGCGAAATTTTTATTAGAGGCCTAAAATCTAAATAAATTTTATCTGTATTTATTTATTTTTCTAAATTTCTAGATGTAAATTACTACTTGATATCTTTTATATAAATGATTTTTTCAAATACTTTTTTTAATTATTATTTTTAAGTAAGATTTTATCAATTCAACATTGAAAACATTCTTTTATTGAGACAATTATTATATGAATTATTAACATAATTCTATAAGTAATAAGTTGATAAACTTTAAAGAAAAGAGTTCGAATCATAGAATCTGATTCAAAAAGTTGATTACTTGGTATACCTACTTTAATATGAAAATTAACAAAGAAATAAAAAAAAATTGTAATTCACTTTGTTCAACACTTTTCGACTGTTGATTCATATTTTTTAGAGTGTATTACTCTAACTATCAAAAATTTGAAGAAATAGAGTGCAAAAAGAGTTAAAAAGGATAAATAATGTGAGTGTTAGCGAAGAAAATGTAAGAATCCAAAACAATGTTTCCTTGATTTCTTCTATTTTAATGAGGTTAAGATACATAATTTTTTATTTGTAGAAATTTGAGGCCCCCAAAAATTGGGGCCTAAGGCCAATGCCTTAAATTTTATAGGCAAGAGCCGGCCCTGGTTCTTAGCCTAACACTTTGCAATTATTGTTTGAGCTGAACTCCTTATCTTTTGTTGATTGAAGATAGACTTCTTCCAAGAAGTCTCATATCTCTTTAGCAGTTGAGCAACCCACACAATCAGATACATACTTTCTTCTATTAAGGTGCCTAAGATCCAACTCCTTAACTATACATCTTTCTCCTCCCGTCATTAATGCTTCCATTATCTTTTGCATCTTTCTCAATAGTAATAGTTGTAGCTTTCTTAGCAGCCTTTCTGATGGAACAACTACCTTTAGTTGGTTTATTCTCCGTGACGAGATAAGTTAATCTTATCATCTGAATCAACTGCATTATTTGTGTCCTCTATATAAGATAGTTTGTTGGCTTAAGTTTAATAGAACGAAGAGGCAATGAGGTGGTGAAAAGAAATAGTTGACAGGGTATTGGTAGGGGGAGCCAATATTGCAGCTGGACATATGGTTATTTTTTTATTCAATACTTAGAGAGTGGAAGATAGAGCTTATCTTTCTGATACCATGTAGAATTCTCAAATAAAAAAGAATGAGAGAAATCAAGGATTATATTAATGATGACTCTTCAAGTCAAGGCTTTGCTATAGGAGTGATCTTCCTATTGTCAAGGTTGAAGGACAAATTTCTTGGTGTGTAGTTGTATGAATTTAGTCCTTGTAGAGAGTTAACACACTCCACAAAACCATCTATCTCATTAGAATCCATATTAAGCAAGCCGACTTCCAACACATCACTCAATGTCACCAAATCAATACACTTTGTTGCTCATTGATTGTCGTAGTGACTTGCACACATGAAATACCACTTGTTCCTCCCCAACTCTAAAGGTAATCTCTCAAGTTTCTACATCACATAAGGCTTTTCCCGTGGTATGAATAGCCTCACAAGAATGATTGGGACTTTAAAGTTCACTTCGCAATCCAAAATCACAAAATACTTGGGCAAGATGAACTTATCAACCTGTACCAACACATTGATATTGGTCGAGTGTTTCCATTCCCAAAGTCTTGAAAATTGAGTAGGCCATCAAGTTGATACTAGCCCCAAGGTCATGCAAAACATTTGCAAAATTAAAATTTCCAACAGTACAAGAAATAGTGAAAGCTTTAGAGTCGTCGAATTTCAAGGACATGAAATGACTAATATTACTAACTTGATGAGTGACCTTGATGGTTTCGAAGTTTTCCGACCACCTCTTCTTGGTCATAAGATCTTTCATGAATCTTGTGTAATCGATTATTTGTTATAAAACATCCACTAATGGATAAGTTCATCATCATGTTCATAAATTTATTGAATTGTTTTTCTCTATTTTTCTTATCAAGCCTTTGAGTATATGGGGATTGTGGCTCAAGTAAGGGAACTCTGCTGGTTGCACTATGTCAATAGTGTGTTCCCTAGACATATTCTCCTCCTTTTTGACACTTGATCTCCATCCACTCTAATTACCTAATTTGCACAAACTAATTAGATTACTTCAATAACCTAAATCAAACACATTTCACTAGAATTCTTAGTTTAATTAATCACTTTTGAAACTCAAAAATTAGAGTAAAAGGTAGTATAAAGTGGTAATTTTCACCACTTATAATTAGAGTAATAATATTCAAATTAAAGTGAGCCCTCCAATGACTAACTTTTTTTTTTTTTTTTGATAAACAAGGATATTATATTAATAGCTAATATGGGAAAAGGTCATTTTTCTCTTTCAAAAAATAAAAACGGTACATCAAAAAAAAAAATTAACCAAAAGGGAAAAATCTTTTGATAAATTGACCGTTAAAAGAAATAAAAATCGCTGCTACGGCAGCGATTTTTCAAAAAAAAAATCATTATTTCTTTAAAATGGCTGCTATAGCAGTAATTTTATATAAAAAAAATTAAAAGTGAAATGGATGCTATAGCAGTGATTTTTTGTTAAGGAATTAAAAAAAGACATAAAGAACAAGTTTTAAATTACATAAATTTCCAGCGGCAACCATTTAAAAAAAAACAAGTTTTTTAAAGAAAAAATTGCTGCCTCGATAGCGATTTTTTTTTTTAATTTTCATTAAAATCGCTGAAAGGGTAAAAAAATTTTTTAAAAAAGCTTTGTATGAAAATCGCTGCCTTCAGTTTTAATTTTTATTAAATTCTCTGCAAGGGTAGGATTTTAAAAAAAAATAATAATTTGCAGCGATTTTACTTTTTATATATTTATATATATATATATATATATAAACGCTGCTATAGCAGATATTTTAAAGAAAAAATATTTTTTTTGAGAAAATAGCTGCGATGGCAACGATTTTTATTTCTTTGTCAGAACAAAACCGCTCTGTGATTTTACCCTTTTGGTTTTTTTTTTTTTGATGTGCCGTTTTTGTTTTTTGAAGAAAAAAAGTTGTCCCTTTGGCTTCGGACTCTTCATTATAGAATAGTGGATGCGAGACTTGAAGTTAAGGGTGGAGACTAGAAGTAGAGCTATTACAATATTTCGTAGTAGGCATTGAACTGATAAGATGAACAAAAAGAGTTCCCACTTTGTCTGCTTCCACTAGCTTTGAAACAAACAATGACTAGACTTCCAAATATTTGCAAAAGTTATCTTTCTTCATTTTGGCCCCTTCCTTGGCTAGTGCATCTGCCACTCGATTCTCCTCTCTAAAGCTATGCAAGATTGGGTTGGGGGGGGCGGGGGGGGGTTTCCCCAGACACCGTAAAATCTCTCTGCAATCATGAATAATGTTAGTGTACGCAGGGTGGTTTGAGGCGATAAAGCTTATAGCTTTTGTACCATCCAAACTTATCTCTAAAGGAAAGAGTTCCTTTTCTAAGGTTAGTTTCATGCCATGTAAAAGTGCTAGTAGCTCTGCCTTTATGCTATTAGTTTCGAACAAGTTGAATCCCTAATTTCCATCATTTTCTCATTAATCCTCCTAATCTCTATCACTTGCTCCCTAATCTCCCCATTTACTAAATATCTACTCTATTCCTATTCCAAGCCTTATTTCTTACACATTTAATTTTGTGAAAATAAACTATATTTATCCTCTCTTTCTTGAGGCTCTATAGACTTGCCTATTAAAGTTCCTATTTTTCAAAAAAATAAAATAAGTTATAATAAGATATCAAATTTTAACCTATAAATTTAAATACTAAATTCGCATATGAACAATACACAAATGCTAACCTTCTTTTTTTGCAGTATGAGCATCGAGTGTAGGATGTATGAGTAAGTAGAGAAAATGATAATATTATGTAGGGAATAGGGGTGTACAAAATCGAATCGAAAATAGAATTAAATCGCAAATCGAGTTAAAGCAGAAAAAAATTTGACTATTGGTTTGGTTTGGTATTGAAAAAAAACCCGACTATATTTGGATTGGTTTGTTTTAACTAAAACAAAACAACTCGAGACCAAACCAACCCGACATTTTATATATATATATATATATATATATATATAATTTTAAAATTTTATTTTATACATAAAAATATTTACTTTGATATAAATTTTAAATATTTCTTATACTTTTTCATAGTTTTATCTTTCAATATATTATTTCAACTTTGAAACTTAGAATTTTAAATGGTCCAATAAATGTTATAATCCATAGATGTTGGTAATTATAAAACTCAAAATCAAAATCAAATTAATACTAATGCTAAAAGAAAATCAATTCAACACTAAGAATGACAATAATATTGAATATTTGTTCTTTAGTTTTACATTGGTTTAGACAATTAAAATATATAATCTATTTTTATTTTTTCCTTAATATTTAGTCATGTAACTTATACTTATTAAACTTATTTTAGCATGATTTAGTACTTTTAAATTATGATCATTTTCATTATGACTTATTACAATATTTGTTTTATTCGATTTCATTATTTTTTTGTTGTTGGATATTTTAGTGTCATTAATCATCTCATAATTTGTGTTATTTTCTTAAGAAACACCTTAGATAATTGTATTTTGGTAGGACTAAAGAAATATTTGAAATACAAGTTAATTTTATGTTTGTATGAATATTTTACCGAAAACCCCGAAAATTCGAAAACCTGGAAAAATCTAAAGTTGAAAAACCCAAATTTTATTTGTTTAATTTGGTTTATAAATTTAAAAATCCAACACAAATAATTTAATTTGATATTTAAAAGATCAAAATCAATTCGACTATGTACACACCTAATAGGGAAGATGTTGCAAGTTGCAAGTTGCAACGTACCAAAGAAACTTAACCAATAGGTCATAATGCAAAAATAATTTCTGTCTGCTAACAAGTATAACAAGAAAATTACAGTGGAAGTCATTCCAGCAACATGTTAGTTTTTTTCAAATAAAGAGTAATCATATTACTAGACATGACACATAAATATTCTTCAACTTGACTTAACTGATATTTATTATGCCTTTTAATTTTAGACACAAGAAGATATTTACATTTGTAGAAAATTGAACAAATAGACATATATGTCCTATGTGACATACTACACACAACGTCGTGTAGGACTCCACGCAGGACGAGTATGTCTACTTCTTCAATTTTATACTCCTTCCATTTTTAAAAAGAATGACTTACTTTTTGTTTTGTCTATTTAAAAAATAATGACTCCTTTCCTTTTTCTACAATACTTTAATTTTAGTTTTTCACATGATATGTTTAAGGTCAGTAGATTAAAGGGTATTTTGGTACGTCTGATATAACTTTGATTTAGGACCACTAGGTTGAAAAGTTTTTCTTTAATTTCTTAAACTTTGTTTCAAGTTAAACTAGGTCATTCTTTTTTTAAACAAAGGTACCATAAGTTTAAGTGTCTGCTTGTGCACATCCAAAATTAAAAAATATAGATGTTAGTTAAGACTAAGTTAAAATATACGGTTATGTATTATGCCTATTACTTACTTTATCAATCAATCAAACAATGTATGGCTGTAATTTTTGCAAGAAAGTAATCAAATAGAATCAAAATGTCAGTTCAATAAAATCAAATAATAATGTAGTCAGTTGGTGGATAGTTTGTGTTGTGTAATGGCTTCATCTCTTTGTTTTTTCTTCTTTTTGTTCTTTAAAACTAGATTAGATTTAAGACAAGAAGCTACATGTTATTTACTTTGTTGATTTGCTTGCTTGTGTTTTTATCTGCAATCCATGGGCTTCCATTAAAATACAATTATATTTTCATAATACCTCTCGACTACTTAACAAATGACGAAGAGTAAGGTTGTTCATGATTATGGTTGAAACTCAAATTGAATTGCAATTCGAACCAAATCGATTAAAAAAATTGATATTTGGTTTGGTTTTAAATTTTAAAAACTGATATTATTTGGTTTGGTTTTGGTTTTACTTAAAAATAACCAAACCAAATCGATAAATTAGATGTATAAATTTTATAAATATATTAATATTATCACAACCCAACCCAACCCAACCCACTGGGCCGTGCGGGCACCTACATACTACCACCTAAGTAGGAGAACCCTCACACCCTAATAATTAAAACATGTGGAAAATTTATGAGAACAGAGATAAATGTAAAAAATATGATTTTATAAATATTAACCTTAGACACTCTTTTAGTTAAAAATTGTAAAGTATTTTAACAACCCCCATGAATCTAGTCTGAACAGGTACAAGAGCTACTTAGAATACATCTGGACAAGATAATTAAAGACACAACTCCCACCATGCGGAAGGAAGAATAGAAGCTGTTGGAGAGTTCTTCGTCTTCACCAAATGAAACGTCACCAATCCTGCATCTAGACTATGTCAAAAGACATAGCAAAAGTGGTAACAGTACAAAACACACGTACTGGTAGGCATCATCAGCCAACCCGACGCCCACCACATAATATAAGAAATCAACTAGTAGAAATATACAATAGACCACTCGCTTCTCCACCTTTATCCTCTCTTGAAATACCTCCAATATACACTAGTATTCTGACCACTGACATCCTTCTCAATCAGCCTACCTACCAGGTACTTGATCATAGACTAGCCATTCTACCATATAGAGAAATTTCCAAAGACAACCACCGACATTTCAGCCAACCTTTCATGTCATATCCTTACTTTCTCGTCACACTAACCAACCATAGTCACATAGTACATTAAATCAAGATTTCTTCCCACTAAACCCAGTCTCTTTTCCCCAAAGTGAAATCTGCCTAAGCATATTTCATCACACCCGCTACCTCTACTTCTTGCCATTACAACGCACGAACTACCCTTACTATCCATTACTTGCCCCTTGAACACTTTATCCTTCCACTATATCTAACAAGTTCGGTTAACCCAAGAACTATCAAATATTAACAATCATAACCTATATCCTCTAAGTTCAACATAAGCAAGTCAAACAACACTATAATCACCTGCATCTATTGAACATGTACCACATTATCAACATTTACGAACAAAGAACCACTTTACATTTATATCAAGTCACACAATTTTTCCACATCATTGGTCCTCTCATGGAACCCAGACCCAAACAGTTAGCATACCGGAATGTGGCAGCCGATCCGATAGTTATGCCGGAATGTGGCAATCGATCCAAGTTAGTTATGCCGAAATGTGGTAATCGATCTAAGTTAGTTATGCCGGAATGTAGAAACTGATCCATTCAACACACCAGAATCACAATCACAATCACAAGTATATCCTCAAGATCATACATTTAGGTCATGATTTCATGGTAATCATAATTCATCTATCTCATATACAACAAGTGTGATCAATAATGCATCATTCATATACGTATAGGTATCATAATGAAGCAAGAACAACATACATCACACAATCATAGAGTCACAACCATCACCTATGGATTATTCATCAACATGCCTCATGCAAGCCCTAATTCAGCCATTCTCAGCCCTAATTCATCGTCTAAGGCTTCTTTTTAGGGTTTTAAATCATAAATCATTTGGTGCACGAAGGTCTACACTTACTCCTACCATTGATTTACATATATTACACGGTGAGTACATATTTAAACTACTCAATTCATAAAATCTAGCCTACCTGGGTGCCAAGCAGTTGTATGGAGATTTTGACCTCAATATCGATTTTCTAGGTTTTGTGACAGTGAATTCGGCCAAGAATCTGCAAGATATTGCCACCTTTACGCTAGAATTCTCTCTCTCCTTCCTTCCCAAACTTAGAGTAGTTTTTCTGAGGTTTCTAGGGTGTTTTACAACTTATTTAGGTATTTTAGGAAGATGGAGAAAATAGAATTTCTCGTAATTTATGTGCTGTCTCGCTTATCCCGCTCTGGCGTTATCTTGCCTGCTCTGGCGGGAGAATGGTTCAGTGTTTTCCCAAATTTTTGTTCTTCCTAAATAACGACGGTTCAAGTCGTTACAATAGATACCAATTTACCCCTTGTTCGTCCCTGAACGACTAATACATGGATTGTCACACACCCTAATTCGGAGTGCCTCCAAACTAAGAATTAGTCTACTACGGGATCACGACAAACGGTGACTCTTCACATATTTGTCAAAAGAAAAGTTCTATACTCAAAGACTAGAAGAAACTTGAGGCAACACACGAGGATTGAACGCATTTCTTATTACATAGCTTGGCCCGCCAGGGTGGGATCCCTCCCGCTGAGGCGGGGCCGCTATGGTGGGGATCTCCTCATTTCTCCCCTTTCTCCCAAAAAAATTCTCCCACGATATCTTAATTCTCTAGTTTTGAACGTAAAAAATCAGGTAATACTCACGCTCCTTACTCTCTTTACTTCATTATTGGTTACATAATAATTGGATGCTGCTATTGGATTGTTTAGAACGATTTTGGGGTAGTTATTTTGAAATTGAACTAGGTTGCTTGATTGATATAATAAGCGTAGCATTGTCACTTCCCTTACATCCCTAACGTTCTCACAACGTCCTGGGCGTAAGGATTTTGTAAAAAATACAGTTAAATCGGTACAAAAATGGGTGGGGGAAGTGAAAGGGTCTCTTGGAGTAGAACTCCAATTTAGGCCTCGTTTAAGAGTTATTTTGCTGAAATACTTACTTATTTATGTTCTGAGGTAGTTAAATCACTCTAATTTTCTGAAATTTTGTTGAAAATAGGGGTGTTGGGATGAAAAGACGCCATTGATGCGCCTGGTGTTCGTCCCAGATGAAGGCTTCTCTGGCGGCCTTCATCCCATCTGTGACGGCCTTCACAATCCCGCCAAGGCGGGATTATGGCCGCTGTGGCGGGATACACCAGGCAATGGCCTCATCCCTTAACACCAAAAAAAAATTTTCTTAATTTTTAGCCGTACACTGACTATCTTATGACATTCTAACTTATATCCAACTTATTGTAGGCTTTCTAAATGGAAGGATAAAACGACGAACACTTACCTTTCATTCGGTTTCCCGATGTCGCAAGTCGGGAAAGACATCATGACCACCATAACATGGGGTTCCATTGCAAGAGGGGTTTTGTGCTGCACAGGTTAGAGGAGAAGGATCCTGCTTTCTATGCTCGTCTGGTAAAGTTCGGTTGGGTCCCGTTGACTGAGTCTTCCCCAGATGCACACTTATCTTGGGTGAGGGTGTTTTACGCCATCCTGCCTATTGTATGATGGGACGACTCTCACCCCGTCATCCGCATCAGAGGAGTTGACATTCCTTTGAACGCCACTGCTATCAATGAGGCCCTAGAGGTACCGAAAGCCTGAACCATGAATACGAGGCCAGGCTAAGAGAGATGGATTTAGAGTGGCTGAGAGATACTCTTGTTGAGCCTATGCACCGGGATCGGGATCACTAGGCTACCCTGAAGGAATTACTAGCATAGAGTGGTCACCCGATGCTAAGAGGTGGCTAAATTTGGTGACTAGGAGGATTTGCCCGTCGAGAAACCGCACCGACGTGACCTTTCCCCGGGCCTTGGTGGTGGCGTGTGACATACAGGGCATCTAACTAAATGTGGGGGCACATATTATTTCAGAATGAAAGATCTTCCATCAGGGTAATAAGAAGAAGTTTTTTCTCCCCGGTCTTATCACTGCCTTGTGCAAGCGGGCGGAAATGCCACTGTTTGATACTGACAAGGTACTTCCTATGGATCCCTCCCTCACCCTCTTTTGGTTAGGACAGGTTCTACTTCTAGGAGCAAAATAATAATGACGAGCAGGGCTAGCAGCAGTAAGGCGGCCGTGGATTAGGACAACGAGGACTTACTCTCAGGTGCACGGTTCGAAAAGGAACTTGAGGCTGTTCGAAAGAGGATGGGGAGCACTTATGCCGACTTCACTCCGGTTCCACCCAGCACAGCCCTAAAGGTCGAGATGCTCCATCATCAGTTGCGCCAGGAGAGGAGGAAGGCTAGATACCAATTGGAACCTTCCAGTTCCAATTTACCTTGCTAATGTTCCGGCAGTCGTAATGACGACTTTCGATTCACTTTGTTGAGATACCAATTGGAATTAGGAGATACCAATTGGACTCAACTCATACCACAAGTGACACTTCACACAAAAGGAGAGAATGCGTGGAACAATATCCTAGAATACTTCTTAGCTTCCTGAAGATTAGATATGGAAGTCAACACACCAATCCGCAAGAGTCTAGTCCACATTTTGCTCTTGTACAGGGAGACCGGTAACCTAGGCTCTAATACTAATTTGTCACTACCCAATCCACCGGACCGTGCGGGCACCTACATACTACCACCTAAGTAGGAGAACCCTTATATCCCAATAATTAAAACATGCAGAAAATTTATGAGAACAGAGATAAATGTAAAAAATATGATTTTATAAATACTAACCCTATCCACTCTTTTAGTTAAAACTTGTAAAGTATTTTAATGGATCTAGTCTAAACAGGTACAAGAGCTACTAAGAGTACATCTGAACAAGATAATTAAAGACAGAACTCCCACCATGCGGAAGGAAGAGTAAAAGCTGCTGGAGAGTTCTTCGTCTTCACCAAATGAAACGTCACCAATCCTGCATCCAGACTATGTCAAAAGACATGGCAAGAATAGTATCAGTACAAAACACACGTATTGGTAGGCATCATCGGCCAACCCGACGCCCACCACATAACATAAAAAATCAACTAGTAGAAATATACAATAGACCACTCGCTCCTCCACTTTTACCCTCTCTTGAAATACTTCCAATATACACTAGTATTCTGACCACTGACATCCTTCTCAATCAGCCTACCTACCAGGTACTTGATCATAGCCTAGCCATTCTACCATATAGAGAAATTTCCAAAGACAACCACGGACATTTCAACTAACCATTGACGCCATACCCTTACTTCTACGTCATACTAACCAACCATGGTGACATAGTACATTAAATCAAGCTTTCTTCCCACTAAACCCAGTCTCTTTTCCCCAAAGTGAAATCTGCCTAGGCATGTTTCATCACACTCGCTACCTCTACTTCTTGCCATTACAACACATGAACCACCCTTACTATCCATTACTTGCCCCTTGAACACTTTATCCTTCCACAATATCTAACAAGTTCGCTTAACCCAAGGACTATCAAATATTAATAGTCATAACCTATATCCCCCAAGTTCAATATAAGTCAAACAACACTATAATCACCTGCATATATTGAACATGTACCACATTATCAACATTTACGAACAAAGAACCACATTACATTTTATATCAAGTCACACAATTTTGCCACATCATTGATCCTCTCATGGAATCCAAACCTAAACAGTTAGCATACCAAAACGTGGTACCCGATCCAATTAGTTATGCCGGAATGTGGCAGCCGATTCGATAGTTATGCTGGAATGTGGCAACAGATCCAAGTTAGTTATGCCGAAATGTAGTAACCAATCCAAATTAGTTATGCCAGAATGTGGCAACCGATCCATTCAACACACTATTTTATTAAAATATTATTTGGACTTATTTTAAGAGTCACCACTTAATTTTCAAGAAAAATTAAGAAAACTACTCATTTCCACAAGACTAAAACAGGAATCTAGTGAAAACATGTAAATGGGTTCAAGGTTCTTATTAGCACTTCGGAAAGGGTTTGAAAGCACTCGAAGTGGCCGCTAATACGCTGTTATCCGACAATTAATTATTTGGCTAAAATGAGTTGACTTAACTTGATTTGCAAAATTGAACTATTTTATAATTAGGGCCATTTTAATAGAAAAATAATGAAATATTATCTAAGTGAAGTATTTCATAAACTTATTTATTTATTTATTTATCTTTTACGTTAAGTAATGACGAATAAATTAGTTAAGCGATTATTTCAAAATGGGTGTCTTTGGGGACTTGAATGTTACGAACCTTAAAATTAAATAAACACAAAAAAAAACACATAATAACAAGTAAATTAGATTGGGAGAGAAGATTTGGCCCAAGTCTGGATTTGTACCCCTAGGCCTGCACTTGGGCCTAACTTTGTTTTTGAGCCTTTGGCCCATTTAACTCAGTTGTACCTGTCTTAATCTAACATAAAGACATATCATTTTCCTTTGGGCCTTAGGCCCAATTTTTTCACATGTCCTAAATTCTAACAAAGTAATAACAAAATTTAATGACAAGGGCTTAGGCCCAAAAAAAACAAAATACAATCCTTTATATAAAGAGTGGGCCTTGGCCCAATCTTTTCAATTCTTCTCCGCTTTCACGTTTTCCCGCCTTCAAGACTTGTGCATCAACTTTTATAGGCCAGTTGACTCGATAAAGGAATTTGAGCCTGTATGGCTCTTTTGAAATGCGAGGGAATAAAGTGAGTTCATGGCGATCTCGAACAGATTTTACATGCGAAAGAGAAGAACGCAAGTAAGGTTCATGATAGTTCAAAATGACAAATAAAATAAAGAACGATGCTACATAATAGTGGTGCAATCAAAACATACCACTGTTAATATTACATTTAGCTATCCTAAAATTCATCTAGTCTGAATGATACTAAACGAAGAAATTTAATTTCGCATAATCCAAATGAACCAGAAGTTTCACCAACATAGTCACTTTAACTGTGAATATAGTTTCAAGTCAATGCATCAATACTAATACGACAATAAGGAAAGGCGGTCAGACCATATCAAAATTAAATAAGATAAACTAACTTCTTGGGGGTAAAAACTTAACAACATTTGACGGCAAGTGCAGTTCATATAATGAACAGGAGATCAAATCCATCTTGGTGACAAACCAATTAAGGCAAAAATCTATGCATCTAAGAGACAGACAAGAAAAATGGAAAAATGAACTCACTACGTAGACCCAATAGACAATAATACATTCTCTCAATATGCTAAAACATACTTTATTTAAGAATTAAGCAACAGAGGGATTATATCACTGGACAATACAACAAAACCAAAGATTATGAATAAATACGCCGAACCAAAAATGACTACTAAAAAGGACTACGCTACTGATTGAGATTTCCGAATTCGGTTAAATAACCACGTTGACACGAACAAAGCTATTTAAAAAGAAGAAGAAGAAGAAGAAGAAGAAAAGACAATCAAATTCCAAGTCACATTTTGATGCCAAAAGATTCTAGCTAATAAAGAAAATAGGCATGCTTTAGAAATGAACCGTAAATAAAGCTATGACCCAAGCTAAAATAAGATTACCACTAACAATGACATTGACTGAAAATTTAAAGATAAAGATAGCATTTTAGTTATGCAGGGATAATGAGTCCGAATAGAAAAATAAGACCACCAAGACTATAAGGAACAGCAAAGAAGCAGCGAACTATGCAACTAACACTCAAAATTTAAACCCAATAAAACAGGAAGCCATTCTAAGCAAAACTAAATAGAGATTCAGCTAGTTATATCATCAAGATTAAGTCAATGACTTTAAAGACCAGCACATGAGACACAAACAACAAATTGAGTGAGAGCACAATCATTTAAGCAAAAGAAGAAGAATAACCAACAGAAAGTTGGCTCACGAGCAGAATACCCACTAAACGATTTAAAGTCATAAGGAATATACCTTTTTCGATGCAGCAGACTAGGACGGGACAAGCAAGGAGGGCAGCGAGCTTTCACCACTAAAATCCGAACTGGACAGCAAGCGAAAAGCTCCCTTTTCTCTCTTTCAAGTGTATTCCCTATGTATCCTATAGCTATTCTGCTGTATCCTTTTCTCTTTTTTTAAAAAAATAATTCCCCCACCCCCAGTGAGTAATAATAGAGTATACATAGCAGGGAAATTAGGGCAGAAATAGAGGGAAACCAATGAAAATTTGGGTTCAAAGCCCATCCAAAAATTCAAAACTTGAAAACTTCTTTCACCATTTGGGGGGAGACATACTTTTTGAAATTTTCTCCCCATTCCGAAAGAGGAAAGGGGAGAAATGCGTGCCTACTGCGACTGTACGAGTTGAGAGGGACGTGAGGAAAAAGACAAGGAGTCGCTGTTTGAGGTTGGAGCTGTTGTCCTTTCTGGGTTTCTCTGTATTGCATCGCGTGAAGAAGAAGCACGTAGGGGTGTTTTTCGTATTTTTATTTGTATTGGGAAAATAATTGAGGTGGGTTAGTGAAGGAAAAAAAGGAATATTATAATGTTTGCATTGGGCAGGAGGTTTGGGTCGGTTGTTGTATTGGAATTGTTGTACGTATTTTAATGGGCTGGGTATTATTGTTGTCATATTAAGGGGCTGCTGTAATTAGAGATTAGAATGGGAAATTGGCGGGCAGGGGCGTATGAAATGGGCTGGGAATGGGTATTTGTTGTTATGGTTTTAATGGGTATTGAACTGGGTTCAAGTATGGATAATGGGGTGTTGTTTATTGTTAAAATTGTATAATTTGGATTGGAGGAATTGGGTTTAAAATTGGGTAGAACAGGATGGCTAAATAGATTGCAATTATGGCCATATAAAACTTAAAACATAACCGAAATGAGTTGATTTAGTGAATCCTACTAGAATCTAAACACGATGAATTAAGATTGATTAATTAACGAGCTTCTTAAACTTAACGAAATAAAATATTTAACTTAATTATAAACTAATTATTTCAAGAACGTAAATTATTATATAACTAAACTAATTAACCAAACATTTAATTAAAATTAAAATCTTTTTGAGGCGATTTTTGAATATTCATAAAATGTATTAGTTATATATGTAATTAATGAAATATATATATAGTCTAAAAATTATTAAACTAATAAAATTAATTAAAAGTAACTTAAAAATATTTTGAAATTTATAAAAACTAATTATTTCAAATCGTTTGGAATTTATGAAGCTCGATGATTAATTCTTATCGGGGAGGGTCAAAATTGGGTGGTAATAATTGTCCCTCATTTTACTTGGATTGATGCAAGAAATTCGAGGAAATTGAAATTGATTAATCCAATTTTGACCGACCACACCTCCATCCAGAGAAAAATGACTTGGTACGGATTTTAGGGATTATGGCCGAACCCCGGAATTGGGCCTCCTACATATCTCACGCTATATGAGAATTCAGGCCACTTGTAGTTCGATACGCTTGACTTGACGCACGATTTGAAAAAAAATCAAAAGTCATTCCGATATTGGGTTGTAAAGAGACCGAAATTCTTGGGAATAAGATTTGAGAGCGAATGTTGGAAAACAGTCGAGTTTTCAATATTGATCCCGCCTACATATCCCTTAACTCGGGGAATCAGGCTTCTTGTAGTTCGACTCTATCGGTTGAAAATGAAATATATTATGCAAGATAACCTTTGGTTTCGGATAATGACAAAGTAAGTCGAGTATGAAAAGGAGGCTTGTAATCTCTTAGCCAGGAATGCGGAGCTCTTTACATCCATAAGTAAGAACTTACTCGGACATAATTTCCGAGGCTCTTGGTTCATTGTCACCCAAATTGGAAAATTGCTTCCGGTGAACCCAAAATTTTTCGGATGCAAAACAGGAATTGATAAATCTAAGAAAAACCCACATGCCTTTTGATAGTGGTGTGGTTTGATTGTGGTGGAAGTCGCTCCTCTGCTCGCGTCCTAAGAGTTTGGCACTCCTCTTTGGACTATGTCCCAGTTCGCTGCTAAGAAAAGGTTGTACGTTGTGCTGCATCCTTTTTTATGTCGTCTGCACCTGTGGTTTGTTTTGGAGATTCATCCTTTCGGATGCTCTCGACAAAGACTGAGATAAAATTCGTTAACATAAAAATGTAATTCAAATAGGAGACAATGTCTTTTACCGTGTTGGCACTTAATCGTTCTCCTTGAACATTTCACGTCAACTCTATCAGGTTTGACGTGAAACAAATAAAGCTTGTGTCTCATATTTGCAATATAATCTTCAATGTACTTTTCTTTTGATGTCGAAGTAATAAAAGGAGGTTGATGTAATATGTTGATAGTTATTTTGATGTCGTTGTTGCAAAGAAAAATGATGCAATTGGTGTTGATTTTCTTGCGATGCATGAATTTTTTCTCCACAATGTATGACTTTTCTCTTGCAATGCATAAATCTTCTCTTGCCATTCATGAATCTCTTTTCTCGCGATGCGGGAATCTTTTTCCCGCGATGCATGAATCTTCTCTTGCAATGCATGAATCTCCTTTCTCGCAATGCATGAATATTTTCTCCGCGATGCATGAATCTTCTTTTGGAATGCATGAATCTTCTTTTGGAATGCATGAGTCTTTTTCTCGCGATGCATGAACCTTTTCCCGCGATGCATGAATCTTCTCTTACGATGCATGAATCTCTTTTCCCGCGATGCGTGAATCTTTTCTTGCAGTGCATGAATCTCTTTTCTCGCGATGCATGAACCTTTTTCCCGCAATGCATGACTTCTCCGTGATGCATGACTTCTTTCTTTTGCTATGCACGAATCTTTTCTTGCAATGTATGAATCTTCTCCTGCAGTGCATGAATCTCTTTTCTCGCGATGCATGAACCTTTTTCCCGTGATGCATGACTTTTTTTTCCGCGATGTATGAATCTTTTCTTGCGATGCATGACTTTTTTCTCTTGCTATGCACAAATCTTTTCTTGCGATGCATGAATCTTTTGATGATGCCTCCCTAATACCGAATGAAGATGATGCTTCACCTAGCAACATAGGTGATCTTCTGGGTAGTTCTTTGGGTGGCGGTATCATCTGAATCGACAATACAATAAAAATGACCCTCGGAGTAGTGGTATCATGTCATTTGACAATACGATACAAATGACTCTCCAGATAGTGATATCGTTTCATCCGACAATATAAATAAAAATGACCCTCGGAGTAGTGGTATCATCTCATTTGGCAATACGATATAAATGACTCTCCAGATAGTGATATTGTCTCAATTGACAATATAAATAAAAATGACCCTCGGAGTAGTGGTATCATCTCATTTGACAATACGATATAAATGACTCTCCGGGTAGTGGTATCGTCTCAATTGACAATATAAATAAAAATGACCCTCAGAGTAGTGGTAACATCTCATTTGACAATACGATATAAATGACTCTCCGGATAGTGGTATCGTCTCATTCGACAATACGATATAAATAACCTTCAGGGTAAGAATATTATCATATCTGATAGTATAATGCAGATAAATATCCTGCAGGTATCTTTAATTGCTGGAAAATAACAATATTTCTCTTTTCAAGGTTTTCATTTGTTCCATCTCCGAACGTAATTGCATGTTCGTTATGAACCTTGCCTTGCTGAGAATTTGAATAAAGTAATGCTACTCATATTCCTAATTCTTGGTATAAGAAGCATAAAATATTTCCTGCATCCACTATAAGTTGTCAATTTGGGGAGTTCTTCGCCCTTTTGACTTCTTTGTATTCATTGAATGGAAGAATATGCCGATCTTGAGGCAAACCTATAGACCTGCATCCACAGAAAAATTGTTATTTTTTACAAAATGAACTGATTTGTGTCGATCTCTTCGGTTGTCTGCTCCTTGCCTTGCTATCTCCGATTTCCCGCTTCTTGATAGATAAGACAAAATATTTTTATGCAAAAATTATTAAAACATGAAGGAAGAGCTTATAAGGAAAATAGATTTCAAAAGTAATGTTTGGAAAAAGTCACTGCCAAGTGTTATGTCACATCAAGTTTAATGAACGTCATTCGGCGTTGGTGTTTTGAGATTCGTCTGATCACTTGTTGGGAAGTATTCAAAGTTGCTCTAAACTCTCGCCGAACCTTGTTGAAATTTTGAGGCCATCTCAAAATTTCTGTCCCACTTAACCGACTTGGCTTATCTTTACTATTAATGAACAAACCATGGAATTTTTGAGATCCTCTCAAAAAATTTGTCCCAGTTGCAAATTTCAAAGTAACTTCAGTCTCGACTTTATTGGAGAGATCTTCTTCTTGAGAAGTTTTGAGTCCCTCTCAAAAATTCTGTCCCAATTTCTATTGTAAAGAAAAATAGAAATCTTACGGGAGACATGACCGAACCCTTGTGGCGCCTATGTATCCTGTTGAGGCAGGAATCAGGTCAAATGTAGTTCCCCTCTCGGGATCAAAAATAAGAAATTTTACAAAGAAATCGACTGAGGCCGACATAGGCCGCCTGTGTATCTCATTCTCGAGAATTCAGGTCGAACGTAGTTCAAATACAATTAAATATTTAAAGGGGATAAAAGGGTGACCGAGGCCGACATAGGCCGCCTACATATCCTATTCTTGAGAAATCAGGTTAGACGTAGTTCATTATAAAGGGATAAATTTTTGAACAAAACGAATACAAGCAAATAGAATGATTACAAGGAAATAATAGAAAATACGAACTGGAACTTCACATATAATATCTTGTGACAGAATTTGAGTTGATCGGTTTTAACCATTCGGTGCCATCCATCTCCGACAGGACTAAGGCACCTCCAGATAAAACTTTGTGAACCATGTAGGGTCCTTGCCAATATGGTGCAAATTTCCCTTTATATTCATCCTGGTGAGGGAAAATACGTTTGAGAACCAATTGACCAATCTCAAACATTCTAGCTCTTACTTTCTTATAGAAAGCACGAATCATCCTCTGTTGATACAGTTGACCGTGACAAACAACAACCATTTTCTTCTCAGCAATCAATGCTAACTGATCAATCCGCTTGCGAACTCATTCAGTATCATTCAATTCAGCTTTTTGGATGATTCTTAATGAATGTATTTCAACTTCTGCAGGTATAACTGCTTCTCTTCCATATACTAGCAATTATGGAGTAGCTCCAACTGATATTCTGGTAGTCGTTCGGTAACCCAACAAAGTATATGGAAACATCTCGTGCCAACCTCTGCGATTATCAATCATTTTCTTCAAAATCTTCTTTATGTTCTTGTTGGCAGCTTTTACGGCTCCATTCATTTGGGGGTGATAGGCAGTTGAGTTTCGGTGAGTAATCTTGAATTGTTCACATATCTCTCTCATCAAGTGACTATTGAGATTCGCTCTATTATTGGTAATGATGGATTCTGGTACTCCAAACCTACATATCAAGTTGTTGTGAACAAAATCAGCTACAACTTTCTTGGTTACCAATTTATACGAAGTTGCTTCTACCCATTTGGTGAAGTAGTCAATGGCAACCAAAATGAATCTGTGTCTGTTAGAGGCTGCTGACTCTATCGGACCAATGACGTCCATGCCCCAAGCTACAAACGGCCAAGGTGAACTCATAACATTGAGTTCATGGGGCGGGACACGAATCAAATCTCCATGCACTTGACATTTATGACACTTCTGCATAAACTTGCAACAGTCATGGTCTATAGTTATCCAAAAATACCCGGCGCGAAGGATCTTCCTCCCCAAAGTGAGCCCATTCATTTGAGTACCACAAACCCCGGCATGTATCTGGTCCAGAAGCTTCGCAGCTTCGCTAGCATCAATGCATCTGAGAAGACCTAAATCTGGAGTCCTCCTATAAAAGATTTCCCCACTTGCTAAGAAATTGAGGGTCATACGACGTATCGACTTCTTTTGGTTGAACGTTGTATTCTCCGGATAAGTCCCGATCTCTAAATACTTCTTGATGTCAAAATATCAAGTTAAACCATCTGGTTCCGCTTCCACATGTGAACATCGGACAGACTGGTCTTTTACCTCTATATCCACTAGATCAATATAACTTGTATTTGGATGCTTAATCATTGACGAGATGGTGGCAAGAGCATTGAACAACTCATTTTGTGTCCTGGGAGTGTGCCTGAACTCAATCTTCTGTATATACCGCACATACGGTGTGATCTTTGGGTTTTTCATGGCCCATTCCCCTTGAACCTGATGAATCAGCAAATCTGAATCTCCAATAACCAGCAACTCGTGAACATTCATATCAATTGCCATCTTCAGACCGAGGATGCAAGTTTCATACTCAGCCATGTTATTCATGCATTTAAATCGGAGTTTAGTCGTCATAGGATAGTGCTGGCCGGTGTCTGACACTAAGACTGCTTCGATTTCTTTCCCTTAATAATTCGCCGCTCTATCAAAGAACACTCTCCAACCAGGGTATGCTTTAGAAATATACTCTTCATCAACTGGATTCTCTGCAAGATGATCAGCTAAGGCTTGTGCCTTTATCGCCTTCTAAGTCACATACACAATGTCAAACTCACTCAAAAGCATTTGCCATTTAGCCAACTTCCCGATCGGCATTGCTTTCTGGAAAATATACTTCAACGGGTCTATCATGGAAATATGGTATGTGGTATAAGAAGATAAATAATGTCTCAAATTTTGAGCGATCTAAGTCAAAGCACAACACGTTCTCTCCAAAAAAGTGTAACGAGCCTCATATGGGGTGAAATTTTTGCTCAAATAATAAATGACTCGCTCTTTCTTCCCAGTTTCGTCATGTTGACCAAGCACGCATCCAAATGCATTATCTGAGATAGACAAATATAGAAATAATGGACTCCCTTCTCGCGAAGGGACCAACATTGGCGGATTGGACAAATAGTTCTTGATGGCATCAAAAGCAGTTTGACATTCTCCGGTCTACTTGGTCGAGGCATCTTTTTTCAATCGGTTAAAGATGGGTTCACACACTATGGTAGATGCAGCTATAAACCGACTGATGTAGTTCAACCTTCCTAAAAAACTTATCACCTCTTTCTTGGTCTTCGGAGGGGGTAGTTCTTGTATCGCATTGATCTTGGAAGGGTCAAGCTCAATGCCCCTCCTGCTGACTATAAATCCCAACAACTTGCCAGCTGGCACTCCAAAAGCACACTTGGCGGGATTTAACTTCAAATTGTATCGGCGTAGACGATCAAAGAATTTCCTTAAGTGAGTCAAGTCATCCGAACTCTCGCGGGACTTGATTATGACATCATCTACATACACCTTGATCTCCTTGTGAATCATATCGTGAAAGACGATCGTCATGGCCCTCATGTAAGTAGCACCGACATTTTTGAGACCAAAAGGCATCACCCGATAGTGATATACACCCCAAGGTGTGATGAAAGCTCTCTTTTCTGCATCTTCTTCGTCCATCAGGATTTGGTGGTAACCCGTATAACAATCCACAAATGATTGCATCTCATGCTTAGCGCAGTTATCAATGAGGATGTGAATGTTTGGAAATAGAATATTATCTTTCGGGCTAGCTTTGTTGAGATCTCTGTAGTCGACACAAATTCTAATCTTTCCGTCTTTCTTGGCAACTGGAACAACATTAGCTAACCAAGTCGGATACTGCATCACTTCTACTACTTGGGACTCGATCTACTTTGTAATCTCCTCTTTGATCTTCAAACTCAACTCAGGCTTGAATTTTCGAGTCCTTTGTTTTACTGGACTAAAATCTGGATTGATCGGTAACTTGTTGGACACCATATTCGTGCTCAGCCCTGGCATGTCTTTATAAGACCAGGCAAATACATCAATTTACTCCCTGAGCAAACGAACCAAGTCTCTTTTTTGAGCTTCCGTCAGATGAACACTGATTCTTACTTCATTAAAACACATTCCTCATCTCAAAGATTCACAGTTTCGATTTCTTCTAAATTTGTCTTGTATTGATTTTCAAATTGTGGAAACTCTTCAGCAACATGTTCGGGAACCTTATTTTCTTCTCTGTATTCCTCGCACTCATCATCACCTGCCTCATTTCGTTCACTCGGTTCATGACATGACATGACATTGGCAGGTTTTAAATTTATATTATTGAAATCATAAACAAACAAAGTTAGGAAAGTAAAATATAAACAGATAAGTAAACAAATAAATTTTTATAAAAGAGGCTTTTCACTTAATTGAATGACAAGTACAAACTTTGTCCATGACCGAGGGCCATTTTACCTCTTTAAACATCACAAGGGAATTTAAAAGCTTCGAACAAATAACAGTTGCATAAAGGGTGGGTCTCGGGCCTCTTCCGGACTACCATCGATTTTAAAAACAAACAAAGACACATGTCTTTTATACCCAGATGCGCGGGAAATCAAGAGTGGTGTGGAGGTCCAGTTCTGCAATTGCTCCTTAGTTTCTGCATCACGGATGCCTGATGTCCCAGCCTCTTTCTCGATAACTGCATCAATCTCTTCAAAAAGGCCCCAGATTCCTTCCCCGAGACCAACATCGTTGACATTTTCTCAAACCGAAAATGACTGGTACAGATGAGGAATTGGCCTGGCCAATGCTTGATCAATACTCTTGTTCTTAATCTCGGCTTCGTTAGCATCTGTGGGGACATACCCCAAACCAAACTTTGCTCCTTTGGCGGGAATTTGGATAGGCTCTACGATTCCTTGAAAGTGTTTCCCCAATCCAAAACCTGGTTCAAAACCATTATGGAGCATGATGGTAGCAATCATCTTGTACACGGTAGGCATAGGAGGCTGTGGAGCCAAGTAATCATCGGTGGCATTTACTAACTCCACCGTGTAGAAATCACAACCTCGAGAGACATTATCAGCAATCGGTGCATACCTATTAGAATGACTCCCTTCACCATAAATAACCAATTCCTGATCCTTCCAAACAAACTTCATTAGTTGGTGAAGGGTAGAAGACACAACCCCAGCCGTATGAATAAACGGTCTTCCCAGAAGTAAGTTGTAACTGGTGTTAATATCCAACACCTGGAACTCCACATTAAAATCCATAGGACCCACCTGAATATCCAAGTTTACTTCTCTTTGCACTCCATCAAAGGCCCTCACATTGACTTGGTTCTGGTAAAGCTTTCCCAAGTTGAATTTCAGCTGCCTCAGAGTCGAAAGTGGGCAAATATTAAGACCGGATCCATCATCGACCAAGACGCGATTAATTATCTTGTCTCGACACATACAGATGACGTGCAGAGCTTTGTTGTGCATCCTCCGTTCAAAGGACAGCTTTTCGTCACAAAAATTAATTCGGTGTACTCGGATGACCTGGTTTATCATGGCTGCTAAATTGTCACTGTTATTCAAAGCCCTCATCAGAGCCTGCCTATGCAACTGCGAACTCATTAATAAGGCCCACACATAGATCTGAGCCAGCGTGTTCTCCAAATGCTTCACAATTAAATAATCTTTCGGCTGTATTTTCTCCAGAACTCTTCGGCCTCAGATTCACTGATCAGCCTTTTTGTTTGGTCATTCTTCTGCCCACCTTGGGCTAATTCCTCCAGTGTGTAGCACCTTCCATATTTGGTCATGCCTTGAGTAACAGCCGTTTCAATCACAAACTTTGCTTGGGTAAGAGTTTCTCGCGGCACCAAGGCAACAGCCTTCTCGGGTGTTAGAATCACAAACTCTTTCTTCTTTCTGATTCTCAATGAAGCTACAACCCTTTCCAGTTCAGCAGGAGCAATCGAAACTATTGCCTTCGCTACGCACCAGTCATCATCTGTCTCTATCATATTGATAGTGGCACCTCCATGATTTGGAAAAGAATTACTACTGACATTGGGTGCAGCTGTTTGAAGAGAGACCACATTTTGGTCAATAAGGTCTTGGATCTTATTCTTCAGATTGATATAGTCCTCGGTATCATGTCCAACACTGCTGGAGTGATACGCGCACCTCTGATTAGGTCTGTAAAACTTTGAGCTAATGTCAACCAGCTTGGGCCCCACTGGATGAATATATCCTGCTGTAGTTAATCGCTTAAACAACATTGTTCGGCTTTCAATAAGCAGAGTAAAAATTCTAGCAGGCTTCTTCTCAAATCTAGGACGGGAAGGATCGTAATTGCCTTGTTGAAGGGGAGGCATTTGGCGATAATTTGGAGCATTCAGATGGGGGGCTTGATATCTGGGATATGAGTTGGTTTGATAATTTGGTTGTGGAGCTTGGTAGTTCGAGGGGGTACTTTGGTAAAGTGGAGCTGAGGTTTGGTACATTGGGGGAGGCGTTTGGTTATTTGTTTGAATGTTAGCATAGTTGGGGGCGTCATTTTGATAGTGATGAGATGGGGTTTGGAAAACTGGAGGGGGAGTTTGGTAGCTAGGAGAGGGAGTATTTTGATAAATGGGAGGAGTGGTATTTTGGTAACTGGGGGCATGAGTATTCTGGTAATCAACATATGCATAACAAGCCGGGTATGAACTCTGTGAAGGTCAAGAACGACCTTGGTATGATGAGGATTTCCTTAGGGTCTTCTTCCCCTCATAAGATATAGAGGACACATCCTCTCTTTTCTTCTTCAACAAGCCCGAAGATTCAGGTGAGGCAACAACACGAGCAATCTTTCCGATTCTCAATCCATCTTCGATAGTCTGACCTACCTTGACTATCTCAGCAAATATTTCTCCAACGAGCAACATGATTCTGTCATAATATTCAGGCTCCTGCACCTGCATGAACACTTCGACAATCTCCATTTTTGACATAGGAGGTCTAACTCTAGCTGCCTCCTTTCACCATTTATATGCAAATTCTCTATAACTTTCGGTCGGCTTTTGCTTCATCTTCTCCAAGAAGTAATGATCAGGAACTATTTCTACATTGTAGGCGAATCGTTCGATGAAGTCCTTAGCCAAAGTGTTCCAGCTAGACCACTGTCTCGTTTCATGATACGTAAACCATTTTAGAGGCTCTCCGCTTAGACTTCAGCTAAAAAGCCGTATTAACAAAGCTTTGTCTCTCCTAACTCCTACAAGTTGGTCATAGTAGTCCCTCAGGTGTGCTAAGGGGTTTTCCGTTCCTTTAAAGATGTCAAATTTTGGCACCTTGAACCCCTCCGGGAGGTCCAAATTCGAATGAATGCACAGGTCTTCGTAGCTCAACCCGACGACCTCGGGGACGCAGTTCAACTCCTTCATGGCTTTTCTAATTTCCTCCTTCACATCTATCCTGGTGGTTTCTTCCTTTGATCTGCACTCTCTCTCCCTCTCCTCATAGTGGTCGAGCTCTGAACCATGGACATCATGCTCGTTGGGGACAGGTATTTGGAAAGAAGCTTTTTGCGGTAGTGGTGGAGCAATAGAGGGACTCTAGCCATTTAAAGGGGCGTGATAGTTTTTGGGAAAAGTCTGGGGTTTGGTGTACTGGTTTTGGTGAATGAGGGACGTGCGTGGATTATTAGCGTTTTGGCTGTGGGGGGTAGGCCAGTTTGGTGGTTTGCATTAGGGGGTGGGAGTGGTGCTTGGAGGTTGGTATTTTGAGGAGGGGGTGGTGTTTAGTAAGAGGCTGAGGCGTAATGGGGGGTTTGGGTGGTAAGGTCAATGATGGAGGGATTACAAGCAGGACTTGAAGACAGGTTTTGAGCTTGTTCCACATTGGGAGGGGGAATTTGGGTTGGAGGTCTTCCGTCTGGTTGAGCATTGACAGTAAAAATGGAAGAAAGCAAATCTTGTTTTCTCTGCATCTCGACCCTTATCTCAATAATTTGTTGCATCAACTACAGGATCAGTTCATTCTGATCAGCAAAGGCGGGCTGAGCCACCACGACATCAGTAAGGCTGGTTTCTTTGTTGTTATCACCCATTGCTGCTTTTCCCTTTTGTGAACTTTGACTAGGGAAGGAATCTGTAGGACCTTTAGATCTAGTGAAATAAGGATGGTCGACCAGTGTATCAACACAGATCAGTTCTAACTACCTGTAGAGAAAAGCAGCTCAAAGGCAAATCTGTTAGTATTAGTTCTGGATAAATAATGCAAGATATCACATAGAAAGCAGATAAACACATAAAAGTTGTTTCGTTTGAGGACACGTTAACCCACAAGTAATAGGGACTGATTTTTTGAACAAATAGGAATTTGCTCATTTTATTTAGTGGCTAGTGACTCAGAAAGGCTAAATTGCATTGAGCTAAGGTCTTCTTGCTGCATCTTCTGACATCTGTTGATCCGAACTCAATGTTTCCTTGCAGAATGAAAGAGGGGGAAAAGAAAATTTGAAAAAGATAGGGACCGGGCCTTGAAAGGCTGCCTACGTATCTCCCAAGGAGAATTTAGGCCCTACGTAGTTTGAATACAAGGAAAATTTTCATTTTCATTCATCCATTTCTGGTAATTACAAGGAAGGTGACAAACAGATAATAAAGATCCTAAAAGATAAATGGTGCCTTCACCGAAGCTTCTTCCTCTGACTGCCATATTAGCCTCGGGGGACAAAATCAACTTAAATCTTTCCCATATTGACAAGGGATTCCACGTCATAGCGAACCTGAGGCACTTTCCAATGTTGTGATCTATGACATCATGATAAGGGCGGGGTTTCCAGATCTCAATTCCAACAGGATCGATTGCTTCGTCATCCTTTATGATAGAGGTCAAGGCTCCTTTTTGAACTAACAAACTATAGATATCCAACAACATTTTTTTGAAAGGCGTGAAGTAGTGACAATAAAACAAAGTGTGCTCAGTGACCGACATACTAGGCTCATGTTGGTCACATGTAAGAATGGTGTTCCCACCCCACATATACGGGATCTCTCCAATGTTGATCTGGTTGCGGATTGCTTCCTTAAGCTCCACACATTCCTCAATAGTGTGTCCTCTTTGGTTCGGGTGGTAGGCACATATTTTTTGAGAGCTTTCATACCCAAACCCCAAATTGGTTCTTTCGAGAGGCTTCAACATACCTGACGCCTTAAGGTGCTCGTAAATGAGAGCACACGACACGACTCTTGCCCCCACACTATGTGTCCGCTCATAAGCCGAGAGAGTGATCTTTTTATCTCCTCCTTTCAGACGTCCCAGAAAGGGAGGCATATAGATGATTTCCTCATCGGCATCTTCTTCAATAGCTCTAGGGTGAGTGTTTTTGGGACCACTATTGACTTCTTTATTGAAGAAAGAACATTTTCCGCGTATCTTTTGAAATCTCATAGTTATGTCATTCCTGAAGGCGTCATGTTCCTTCTGCACAACAACTGTCTTTTTACTTATAACCTCGCATTTTGTCATTTTTGCTACCAATTCTGCGTCTAGTGCCGCATTTGCTACTTGTACGACCACGGTGGCAAACTCCATTTCTATTCTCCTTTCTCTGGTTTCTTGGATCTCTCGCCTGAGCCGCTGCAATTCCATCCTCGAATCATCCTCAGTTAGTTCTATGTCGATACCCTTGCCCTTTTCCATCTTAGCAGCAATTCCACCTTTTCTGAGATGATAGAGTAATATTTTAGAATTTGGTAGTAGGATTTTATTTCTGGCTGAGAAACTTAAGACTCATAGAATTTTGGTCGGTCATTTGGTAGTGACTTGTATTTGGTATTGGAAAAAATTTCAGAATTTTTTTGACAAGGAGTGGGCTAAAAATGTCCTCATTCAAAGTAACGTATCATATAAACAGTTAAAGCATACAAGGATACATCGCGTCCTAAACAGATATGTGACCCTTTTGTTCCCAGGGTAGGCCTAGCGAATTTGAAGAATGTATTGCGCTATTTAAAACAAATTGTTGCACCCCCTAAAAAGATTCATAAATAATTAAAGAATTCATTACAAAGTCAACGAAAGGGGTACATCTTTGAGGGAATGGATAAATTGCAAATACAATAAAATCAATCCCACGCAGGGGAATAAGATAGTTAAAAGGCTGAAGGTTCGCTCCTCCTCTTTCTTTTTCCATTTCTTCGTGAATGAGGAACTTGCTAGTCATCACATGCGGCTTGGCGAACACAGCTTTGGAAGACATCGGTACGCCCTGGAGAGTATTAAGTTGATTATCTAAATTCGAGTCTAAACATACCAGGCAGGCTCTTGCATTAGCTAACTCTTGTGTGGCAAAGGCTAAGGCCCTTTGGCTTTCATATTCTTGATGCTGGAACTCTTGTTTCCTATGCAGGTATTCTTGCTCCCTACGTTGAAACTCTTATTCTCTTCGATTCCATTCCTGCTGAAAGTGGTAGGCTTGGATTTGGAGCCTTACCTGGACATCTTCAATTTGTCGACCCGTGCGTGGCGTCGGGTCAAGTGTACCACACAGATCATCCTGTAACCATTTTTTGTACTCGTCAACATACCCAGCGTCATATTTGTCTTCAATCATGCTCTCTTTTAGGTTAACCCGCCCGGCCCATTCATCGAGAATTTCCTTGGCATGAAGCATCTTATCACACCGGTTGTAGTCAAAGACGTAGCGGCTAGTGTCTTCTTTAAAAGGTAGAATTTGTGTTCTGCCGAATTGCCGCATTACCCTGGTAGGGTTGTAAGGTCGCACACCTCTAATGCCAGGAAGAATTAGGAAAGGACACTTAACTTCCTGAACAACTATTTTCTCTGACATGAAATCTTGAAACATCCATTGTACATTTTCATCTTTTATGTCGTGGAAGACCTTAGCCCATGCTTCCCTCGTGCTATGGATCTTGAATCTATTGATACTCAAGTGTAACTCGTAATGGTCGAAGTGGCTTTCTTTTTGTGGTTCGGCTATTTTCTGTTTCTGAGTCTCGTATGTCTTCACTAGATGTTTAGACATCCACCATTGCAGCAGGATATTACACTCTTGAAAAAATGGAAACCCATTTTTGCATTGACCCAAAGATCGATAGATGTCAGCCACAATAATCAGGGCCAGGTTGAAGTTTTTTTTGATTTGTCCCGTTTTACCAACACCCTCAAAGATAGCGTGAGTTACCATGACAATTCGAGTATCAATTTCGTTCCCTCCGTTCTTGGGGAATACCATTGTCCCTAAGAGGCATACGGCAAATGCTAAGGTTTGAGTTTGACTCGAACTACTGCGATTGAGAAACTCATTTGAAAAATTCTTATAATAGTTTTTGTGTCCCCACCGTTGTAGAATTTCACAAGCAGAATACTCGGGGTGTCTAGCCAGTCTGCATTTACCAGTAACAACATGTTCTTAAGTTCTTTGCTAATCGGCTTATCTGGTAGCAAAATGTGATGATCTGGATGATTTTTCCTTTTTTAGCATATTCTGACGTTGTCTAAGCAATCTTTGATTTCTTCAACAGTTAGTGTCATTTCAACATCTCCGAAGCGAAACACCACTCTCTTATCATCCCAAAATCGAGTGACCACCTCAATGAAATTAGGTCATACCTTGAGATTCATTATCGACGGGAGGTGACCCAAATGAATGGAAAGTTCTCTTTTCTGATACGCATTGAGATTGTACCACCATACACGGAGAAGGTTTGGCGTCTCGGTGACCATTTTGAAACTCAAGTGTTGCTTGGTCATCTACAAAAACATATAAAGAATTAGATACCCCCCAAATCCAAGACACAACAATTTGTCAAATAACGCATACATCCTTCAAACACGTAAGTATGAACGTCCGTTCGGACCATGGACCCTTTGGACTCAAAGTGGTCTTTTTTAATGGGCCCAACACGCCTTGGTATTAGGTCATTTTAGGTCAATCCGCTAAATTTTGGAATTGAGTTTGGCTCTATGCTAGTCTTGACTAAGAGTGGGCTTTGTTTATAGTGGATAGGTGACCCAAGCGGACAACTTGGGCTGTGACAATTAACGATCGTTGACTATCCAGTAGCCAACTACATACGTCAGGGTGCCTCGAGAATAATTTGGTTAATGAACAACTACGGCTCGCATAATCGTCTTTTAAATGGAAATTAAAATAATTATCGTTTGACGGAATATGTCATGCCATGAATGCAAAAGTTCAATATATACGATAAATAAAACAAGTAGACAGTTAAATCACATAACCAAATAAATTAATTTTAAAATTAGAACCATTCAAATCCCCAGCAGAGTAGCCATTCTATTTTATTAAAATATTATTTGGACTGATTTTAAAGGTCGCCACTTAATTTTCAGGAAAAACTAAGAAAACTATTCATTTCCACAAGACTAAAACAGAAATCTAGTGAAAACGTGTAAAGGGTTCGAGGTTCTTATTAGCACTTCGGGAAGGGTTTGAAAGCACCCGAAGTGCCCGCTAATACGTGGTTATCCGGCAATTAATTATTTGGCTAAAATAAGTTGACTTAACTTGATTTGCAAAATTGAACTATTTTATAGTTAAGGCCATGTTATTAGAAAAATAATGAAATATTATCTAAGTGAAGTATTTCATAAACTTATTCATTTATTTATTTATCTTTTACGTTAAGTAAGGACGAATAAATTAGTTAAGCGATTATTTCAAAATGGGTGTCTTTGGGGACTTGAATTTTACGAACCTTAAAATTAAATAAACACAAAAAAAACACATAATAACAAGTAAATGTGATAGGGAGAGAAGATTTGGCCCAAGTCTAGATCTGTACGCTTGGGCCAGCACTTGGGCCTAACTTTGTTTTTGAACCTTTGGCCCATTTAAATCAGTTGTACCTATCTTAATCTAACATGAAGACATATCCATTTCCTTTGGGCCTTATGCCTAATTCTTCCACCTGTCCTAAATTCTAACAAAGTAATAACAAAATTTAACGACAAGGGCTTAGGCCCAAAATTAACAAAATACAATTCTTTATATAAAGAGTGGGCCTTTGGCCCAATCTTTTCAATTCTTCGCCGCTTCATGTTTTTCCACCTTCGAGACTTGTGCGTTAACTTTTATAGGCCGGTTGACTCGATAAAGGAATTTGAGCCTTTATGGCTCTCTTGAAATGCGAGAGAACAAAGTGAGTTCATAGCGAACTCCAACAGATTTCACATACGAAAGAAAAGAATGCAAGTAAGGTTCATGATAGTTCAAAATGACAAATAAAATAAAGAACAATGCTACAGAATCGTGGTGCAATCAAAACATACCACTGTTAATATTAAATTTAGCTATCCCAAAATTCATCTAGTCTGAATGATACTAAACGAAGAGATTTAATTTCGCATAATCCAAATGAACCAGAAGCTTAACCAACATAGTCACTTTAACCGTGAATATAATTTCAAGTCAATGCATCAATACTAATAAGACAATAAAGAAAGGCCATCAGACCAGATCAAAATTAAATAAGATAAACAAACTTCTTGGGGGCAAAAACTTAACAACATTTGACGGCAAAGTGCAGTTCATATAATGAACAGGAGATCAAATCCATCTTGGTGACAAACCAATTAAGGCAAAAATCTATGCATCTAAGAGATAGACAAGAAAAATGGAAAAATGAACTCACTACGTAGACCCAACAGACAATAATACATGCTCTCAATATGCTAAAGCATACTCTATTTAAGAATTAACAACATAGGGATTATATCACTGGACAATATAACAAAACCAAAGATTATAAAGAAATACACCGAATCGAAAATGACTACTAAAAAGGACTACGCTACTGATTGAGATTTCCGAATTCGGTTAAATAACCACGTTGACACAAACAAAGCTATTTAGAAAAAAAAAAAAAACAATCAAATTCCAAGTCACATTTTGATGCCAAAAGATTCTAGCTAATAAAGAAAATAGGCATGCTTTAGAAATGAACCGTAAATAGAGATATGACCCAAGCTAAAATAAGATTACCACTAACAATGACACTAATTGAAAATTTAAAGACAAAGATAGCATTTTAGTTATGCAGGGATAATGAGTCTGAACAGAAAAATAAGACCACCAAGACTACAAATGAACAGCGAAGAAGCAGCGGACTGTGCAACTAACACTCAAAATTTAAACCCAATAAAACAACAAGTCATTCTAAGCAAAACTAAATAGAGATTCAGCTAGTTATATCATCGAGATTGAGTCAATGACTTTAAAGACCAGCACATGAGACACAAACAACAAATCGAGTGAGAACACAATCATTCAAGCAAAAAAAGAAGAATAACAAACAGAAAGTCGACTCACGAGCAAAATACCCACAAATGATTTAAATTCATAAGGAATATACCTTTTCCAGTGCAGCAGACTAGGACGGAACGAGCAAGGATGGCAACGAGCTTTCACCACCAAAATCCAAACCGAACAGCAAGCGAAAAGCTCCCTTTTCTCTCTTTCAAGTGTATTCCCTATGTATCCTATAGCTATTCTGCTGTATCTTTTTCTTCTTTTAAAAAAAAAATTCCCCCACCCCCAGTGAGTAATAATAGAGTATACATAGCAGGGAAATTAGGGCAGAAATAGAGGGAAACCAACGAAAATTTGGGTACAAAGCCTATTCAAAAATTTCAAAACTCAAAAACTTCTTTCACCATTTGGGGGGAGACATACTTTTTTGAAATTTTCTCCCCATTCCGAAAGAGGAAAGGGGAGAAACGTGTGCCTATTGCAACTGTACGAGTTGAGAGGGACGTGAGGAAGAAGACAAGGAATAGTTGTTTGAGGTTGGAGCTGCTGTCCTTTCTGGGTTTCTCTGTATTGCATCGCGTGAAGAAGAAGCACGTAGGGGTGTTTTTTGTATTGTTATTTATATTGGGAAAGTAATTGAGGTGGGTTAGTGAAGGGAAAAAAAAGGAATATTATAATGTTTGCATTGGGCAGGAGGTTTGGGTCGGTTGTTGTATTGGAATTGTTGTACGTATTGTTAATGGGCTGGGTATTATTGTAGTCATATTAAGGGGCTGCTGTAATTAGAGATTAGAATGGGAAATTGGCGGGCAGGGGCGTATGGAATGTGCTGGGAATGGGTATTTTTTGTTATGGTTTTAATGGGAATTGAATTGGGTTCAAGTATGGATAATGGGGTGCTGTTTATTATTAAAATTGGATAATTTGGATTGGAGGAATTGGGTTTAAAATTGGGTAGAACAAAATGGCTAAATAGATTACAATTATGGCCATATAAAACTTAAAGCATAACCGAATTGAGTTGATTTAGTGAATCCGACTAGAATCTAAACAAGATGAATTAAGATTGATTAATTAACAAGCTTTTTAATCTTAACGAAATAAAATAGTTAACTTAATTATAAACTAATTATTTCAAGAATGTAAATTATTATATAACTAAACTAATTAACCAAACATTTAATTAAAATTAAAATCTTTTTGAGGCAATTTTTGAATATTCATAAAATGTATTAGTTATATATGTAATTGATGAAATATATATATATATAGTCTAAAAATTATAAAAATAATAAAGTTAATTAAAAGTAACTTAAAAAATATTTTGAAATTTATAAAAACTAATTATTTCAAATCATTTGGAAATTTAGGAAGCTCGATGATTAATTCTTATTGGGAAGGGTCAAAATTGGGTGTCAACACACACCACAATCACAATCAAAATCACAATTACAAGTATATCCTCAAGATCATACATTTAGGTCATGATTTCATGGCAATCATAATTCATCTATCTCATATACAACAAGTGTGATCAATAATGCATCATTCATATACATATAGGTATCATAATGAAGCAAGAACAAGATACATCACACAATCATAGAGTCACAACCATCACCAATGGATTATTTATCAACATGCCTCATGCAAACCCTAATTCAGCCATTCTCAACCCTAATTCATCGCCTAAGGCTTCTTTCTAGGGTTTTAAATCATAAATCATTCAGTGCATGAAGGTCTACGCATAAATCCTACCATTGATTTATATATATTACACGGTGAGTATAGATTTAAACTACTAGTTTCATAAAACCTAGCCTACCTGGATGCCAAGCAGCTGTACGAAGTTTTTGACCTCGATATCGGTTTTCTAGGCTTCATGATGGTGAATTCGGCCACGAATCCGCAAGATATTACCATGCTCACGCTAGAATTCTTTTTCTCCTTCCTTCCCAAGCTTGGAGCAGTTTTCTGAGGTTTCTAGGGTGTTTTACGACTTAATTAGGTATTTTAAGAAGATGGAGAAAATAGGATTTCTTGTAATTTACGTTCTATCTCGCTTATCCTGCTCTGGCGCCAACTTACCCCGCTCTGGCGCCGTCGCCCTGGCGACATCTGGCTCGCTCTGGCGGGAGAATGATTTAGAGTTTTCCCGAATTTTCATTCCTCCTAAATATTGACGGTTTGGGTCATTACAAATATTCACAAATATAATATAAATATTTTGTTTAATTTTAATTATCTTAAGTCTTTAACTTTATCAGTGGAAAAACTACCTAACTACATATACATCAATATCATATATACTATATTTGCCTCTTGTTTAAAACAATTACACATATTACCGTTTTTAATATTTATACCATATATTTTAAAAGATATAATTAGATACACAAATTCCTTAAATATGGTATTGAGTAATTATCTTAAATTTAAACTCCTTAATTAATGGTTCATTAATAAGTTAATTTTGTTAAAACTCAAATCTGTTATCTTCCCCACCCTAACGTCTACCAACTGCTTTATTCCTTCATCTTCTCCCTCTTTCTTCCTTCATCCTCTCAATACATGTTTGCATGTTTAAGAGCCCGTTTGAATTGACTTAAATGTTGGTCAAACCTACTTTTAAGTCACTTTTTGACTTCTGAAAGTGTTTGGCAAATATAAAAAATAACTTAAAATGAGTAAAAACTGACTTACAATAAGTTAGGAAGTGTTTGACAAGGCCAAAAATGACTTAAAAATAAGTCAGAAACCAAAAGTAGGTCTCCCCCTACTTTTTATTTTTTGACTTAAAAGACATTTCAATTTGACTTTTTATTTTTGACTTAAAAATTACTTTTTTTTAAGTCAATCCAAATGGGCTCTAAATTATCATTATACTTATAGGTTTATTTCTATTATTTTTATTCTCTTGTATATCTTGATTTTGTATATGGGTTAAAGTTCATAATGTTCTGAAGTACAATTTAAAAAAGTTTTACAAATTAGGTTTTATATTTTTGATGTATTGTTTCTCAACCACTTTAATGGATGACTATTCCCAAAATCGAATGATTCTTGTTAAAGGTACTACACATTAACTATATTATACTAAATCAAACAACTTTTATTTATTTATTTTCACTCATGAATCTCTCATTGCATGAAGGTTTTGAAGATCCAGAAATCCAAGGAAAAGCTAGCAGCCAAGAGCTAAGCCTTTAATCCTTGATGATGTCGTGAGAGGAGTTTTTATACTGCAGGCTACTAGGGAATCATGACTATATTTTAATTTTTGGTCTTGAGATTTGTATGTTGCTTGTTTTCGTTAAAATCGATATTGGAGGTCTTTCTTCAGTTTGTCGAAATATTTGTTCCCCTATGTATCTCTATTTTCTTGTTCCGGATATTTAAACTTCTTATGAATATTTGCATCAATTCAACTAGCCTATTCATTCTAGTTTTGAATCTCAAATCTGTATATATGAATATGAGTTTGTTTTGATGCATTTTCAATCTTTATGAATCAATGTTTAACATATGTTGTTTCATTCGTCAACATTCAAGTTGAGAATGTTGGATACACGTCAGGTGTACATGTATCTAGTTAAGAGTTCATGTATCTGAGTTAAGATTATATGTATTTATGAGAAAGAATTTTGAATTTTTTTACTTTTTCTTAAATTAATGATAAGATAGATACTCTACGGTCATGATTTGTTCCTAAAATTTATGTGTTTCAGATGCATTTTATATTTAGATACACATAATCATATGTATATATTTACTATGTATCCAAGATACATGTTTTTGAATATAATGTATGAAATTGATACTTGATACATTAGATTAATACTAGATACGTGAAATTAAAATTGGATCATATAGCTAGATACATGAAATTAATACTAGGCACATATAACAAATACACGAAATTAATACTAGATATTTCTATAATACATATGAATGTACTTGTATAATACTCATGTATCTAAGTGTTTAGTTTGTTGGATACTTCATACATTGATAATAGAAACATCAAATTAATGAATTTATTATTTTAAGAGTAATAAAATGAAATTAATCAAATTACATGACCAAGATATACATTTTTTTTGTTTATTACTATAATATAATGAATTTATTATTTCAAAGAATAATTTTGAAGTAATAAATTGAAATTTTTAAATATAGATACACTCCTTGATTTCCGCCTTATAATAAGAGATTCAATTTATTTAAATTTCCAGAATTGATTATCCATTTATTATGAAAATCCTCAATTACTCCTCTAATTAAGGAAATCGGTTACAACCTATTAAGTTAACCAAATAAAATACGTATCTCAACTTAAAATTCGGTAGATACATGTATCTTCGGATTCAATCTCATGTATCCTAAGCATGAAAATATGGTAGAAGAAGTAATATTTTAAACTATCGGGAATCCTAGTAATTAGGACCTAAACTAGTGAGATTTATGTAGTTTGCCCTTTATCATTTACTCAAACCCAAAACTTTAGCCCAACTATAACAATCCTAAGTCAAAGTCCATCAAAATTCATTTTAGTCTTTACCTACCCTACTTTACATAAAATAGTCACACTTTCTCTTAATCGAATCACTTTGTTCGTGTAATGATAACTCTAGTATTGCTTAATTGAACTGACAAAAGCTTTTCTGTGATTATTCATGTACTAGGTGTTTGTGTCTATTGAGATACGTACGTCCTCAAAAAATTATTACTTTCAAACCGAATAAACAAAAAAACTGAACCAAACCAAACCAAACCAAACCATACCGACAATAACCCAACCGATGGTTATTTTTTTGTTTGGTTTGGTTTTAGAAATTTAAAAATTCGACTAGATTTGCTTGATTTTGATTTTAATCAATAACCGATCCAAATCGAACCACGAACACCCCTAATGAAGAGCACTTCAATATAATTATTGGAATTATGAGTATATCTACTCAATCAGCTAAAAACATAAGCTATATAAATTAGGTTGAGTATAGTGTTAAAAGAATAACAAAACCTAATTTTCTTTTATATAATTTGATTAAGTAACCTACTTATATATTTTTTAAAAATATAAAATCTATTAAGGAAAAAGAATAATCTCTCTCCCTTAGCAAACTCTTTAATGAGAATAAAAGATCTTATATTTATAAAAGTTCAAATTAAAATTGGAGTCATGTGCATTAAAGAATAGCACAAACTAATCATATTGGAGTCCTATGGAAAAATCCTTTTGGCCAAAAAATTTGGCCAGAATGGTAAAATAACATATTTCACACTATTTAATTTTACCTTTTTGAACATTTTTACCCTTTTAACTTTAATACCTTTTAATTAAAAAATGGAAAAAAGATCAGTTTATTTTAAAATAAAAAGAATATTATAGGCTTTTTAAATTTCTGGCCAAATTTTCTGACCATTAGCATTACCCGGAGTCCTATTTTAAAGTGAAAAATAACACGGCTTAAAATTAAAAACAGAGCTCATGCATTAAAAAAAAGCATAAGTTGATAATTGAAGCCAAAGTGTAAAAAGTTAGCAGAGATTGAAAGTTGAAGTCCATGCATTAAATTGAACATAGTTAAAAATAGATTTTTATTTTTAAAGAAGATGGAGCATCACATTTGTTGAAAATTTATTATGTAGTATTTCAATTTTTTTTGGACAAATATCTTCTTTAATTATCATCAAATTGGCGGCAGCTTGAAACTTATTTGTCTTGAACAAGTCTTCAATCTCGTTGAACCATTGATTCTTATGTTATTTTTGGAAACTGAATTTACAGAATATCATGCGGAAGCTAATAATTACAAATCTTAATGACAATAAATAAAACGACATTGAAAAAATATACTAAAAAAAACATAATATTTGATATGGTTTGGTCAAGTGTGGCCTACATATATATTGTAAATCAATATTGAAAAATATAAAATTTATAGAGAGAATAAAATAATCTCTTCTTAATCAAAACTCTTTAATGACTAAATTGTGGATGGTACTGTATTCTTATATGAGAATTAAATATCTATATGACTATATTTATAGAAGTTCAAAATTTCTTTTTTTAAGAAAAAATGGATATAGAAGAGTTCTTTTTCACCGAGGAAATTTTTTATAACAAAATAAACTTTTTTGCATTAAAACACAATTCTCGTAGAATCCAAATAACGTAGAAAATTCAGTACAAATCTTAACATATGTGTAATATCTCAAAAATTTCTAGGTTAAGACTTGAACCATTTTTCATTTGTGTATAAGGTCGTACACATATGTTCTTAGGTGTTAAAGCCAATCCTTTAGAGTGAGAATGATTTCAGATATGAATTAAGGTCACTAGAATCCCCTAGAACAAAGTTGTGTTGAAAGATTTCTTACCGATCGAGTTTCAATGTGAGATTTTACTTGGGTCAACTTCGAAAGACGATATTTCTCAGCATATAATGAATTAGGTGGCCCTTGACCTATCAAATTAAAGGTCTATGAGTCATATTTCCAACGCCACCTAGTTTGCTCCATTTCGAGTTTGAAGTAAAAAGTTATGCCCTTTTTGTAAATCCCTGTCAAACAGTCAAAGTTTCAGACACGACAATACGGCCGGTGGAATGTTCCATGGACCGTAGAGCCATCTGTGAAGTTTTGCTACACTTTTTTTTCCAGCAACTTCCTGCACACGTTCTAGGGTTAATTTGATCCTTTTCCAAGCTTTTTAATCCTATTCTAAGCCTAAACCATGACATTTTCACCTAGTTAAGGGCTTAGAAAGTGTTAATTTGTTCTTTTACATTCATTAACACTTCAAGTCATTAGAGCAAGGTTCCAAGAGAAGAAAAACTAGGGTTTCAAGCATTCTTTGATTTTGCCAAGAACTTTGTTCTCCCAGATAAGTAAGACTATTCATAGTGTTAGACTAGTTCGTTCTCCCAGGTATGTAGGACTATTCATTGAATAAATACTTATTTTTCTACTTAATTTGCTTTGAAAAGTTTTACTTAAATAATATCCTCATAATAATTTCTCTATTTAATCAAGCATGTATTTTCTTAAAATTGTTTAGTCAAATAATTAATTATCGGATAATCGCATGTTAGCGGGCATTTCGGGTGCTTTCAAACCCTTTTCGAAATGTTAATATGAACCCCAAACTCCCTTTAAAATTCTCATTAGATTTACTGTTTTAATCTTTTGAAAAGATAGTTTTCTTAATTTTCCTTTAAAAATTAAGTGGCGACTCTTAAACCAGTCTAAATTATATATTCTTAATAAAACAGAATGTCGACTCTGCTGGGGATTTGGATGGTTCTAACCTTAAAATTAACTTATTTGGCTATTTGTTTAAATTACTTACTTGTTTCAATTTTTGTAAATTATGAATTGTTGCATTCATGGCATTTCCTATTGTATGTATAGTATATGAAGGATGGTTTTTGCATAATCGCATCCGAACTTTTTATATACTCAACCCTTTTTTGAAAGGATCGGCAATTTATTGGTACGTCATGCGTCCAATGGTTGTCGTGAATTCCAGCCTAAATTGTCCACTTGGGTTCCCGGTCTTTCAAAAACCACTCTTAGTCAACTAGGAGTAGAGCGAAACCAAATCACGAATTTAGTGCATTTTGAACTAATTCGACCCATCACCCAAGGCGTGTTAGACCCATTAGAAGCCCACCTTGTGTCTATTTGACCCATTGGTCAATAAAAGACAATCATGTTTATGTGTTTAAATTTGAAGGATATATACGTCATTTGGCAAAACATTGTCTCTTGGGGTCGGGGGTTTAATATTTTGTTTGAGTCGAAGAAGGATCACTTTACCATTTCATCCAAAAGTGTGGACATTCGGAGATGGCGAGAAGAAATCAAGAACGAAGGACCTGCCATGGAGGCATAATGTAGGATCGTACCCCTGCGTGGGACTGAGTATTTATATCCCTATCCCCTATTACGTATCCTCATTCAGCTTATTCATAAAATCTGTATAATTTGGGTTTTAGGGGGCAATGAAATGTTTCAAATGACGTATACATCCCTCAAATCGCTAGGCCTACACTTGGCATACAAGGGGTCACATATATGTTTAGAACGCGCAATATTTGCTTTTTTGTTATAATTGTTTGTGTGAATATGTTGTTTTTATTTGAAGATGTTCTAACCTACTCTTTTGGAAATTTTCTCGAAACCCCTAAGCACAAATATCAAGTCACTATCAAAAATGTGTCCAAATACTCTTCGAGTCTTTAGTTTCCCAACAAAATTCAAACTTCATTTTTCACATCTTACTTTCTCATTTCAAAAAAAAGGTTAAGCCTTTATCTCAAATCTAAAAGAGGTTCAAGGGTCGAACTACGTAGGACTTGAATTCTCCTTCGTGAGATACGTAGGCAGTCTTTCAAGGTTCGGTCCCCATTTTGAGAAAGTCTATTTTTCTAACTCTTGCAATTTCATCTCAATCGAAAATCCGAAGTATGTCAATGCAAAATGCAAAAAAAAAAAAAACTTGGCTCGGTGCAAGTCAATCTTTCTGTCACTAATCCTAAAGTTAGATAGAAAATTTTTTGTCTATTAGCCATCTTTTCTATATCCGTGGGCTAGTTTATCTTTAAATGAAGCAACTCTTATGTGTTTACAGTAATGTGTGTGATATTTCGTATTAATTATCATCGACATAGACTAACACATTTGCCTTTGAGTTGTTTTTCTATGCCAGGTACTCAAAACTGATCTGTGTTGAGAAAATGGTTGAACATTCATACTTCACAAAGTCCAAAGAGCCCAAAGATTCCTTCTCGGACCAATGTTTGTCAAAAGGCAAAGAGAAAATGGTTGAAAATGTTGAGAATACTAATTTGAATGAAATTAATGTGAATGACCCTATCATTGCTGAACAGAACAAGTTGATTGCACAATTGTTCCAACAGATTGCTAAAAATGAGGACTGAAATGGATAAGACCCAAGATTTGATGAATTTGGCTATTATTGCCAACACTCCTACTTCAGATAACGAAAGGCCTCCACTTCATTTTCCTACTTCGGACCCAACATCCGAACGTTTTCCAAACATGTCAACCACCGCTACGATTCCAAAACCTCCCCTCATCGACTTAACCACCCCTAATCCACACCATGCTAGCTCCTCACACCAAAAGTTACCTACTTCTCAAAATCCAAATACCAACGTTTTCCAAAATTTTCCTCCAATCCATCAAATCCCTACCCAAATTGTCCAAAACCCATCTACCACTCAACCCATACCTCTAAAAACCGCATTTCATTTTCCAATATCGCCAAAATCATACCTTTTCCCTACTACACATTTTGAACTCGATGATTGTGAAAAGGAGAAGGAGAAGGAGTGGAATGTCATAAAATGAAATGCTGAGCAAAGCATCAGAGAGGAAGTTATGAATGCAATGAAGGATGTTCAATGCACCCTAGACATTGTGGGGTTGAATTATGACGATTTGTGTCGTCATCCACATTTGGAGCTTCCAGAAGGTTTTAAAGTACCAAAGTTTGATACATTTAGTGGAGTCAAGAATCTTTTGACTCATTTGAGGGCTTATTGTGATCAACTCATTGAAGTTGGGAAAGATGAGGCTTTATTGATGCAACTCTTCAGTCGAAGTCTAAAAGAAGAAGCATTGGAATGGTTTATTTCTAAAGAAATCAAGCAGTGGCCAAGTTGGAACGCTTTGGCTAAAGACTTCATTGAAAGGTTTGGTTACAATGTAGAATTCATTCCCGATCGATACTTTTTGGAGAGAATCAAACAGAATTCTACTGAAAGCTATCGAGAGTATGCCTACCGTTGGAGGAGAGAGGCTGCAAGGGTTAGGCCTCCCATGATTGAAAAAGAAATTATTGAAGTCTTCGTGTGCATTCAAGAGCCGGAGTACTATAATAGGATGCTGCTCATTTTAGGAGAGAAGTTCAGTGAGATAGTCAAAATTGGTGAAGCTATTGAAGACGGTCTCAAGATCGAAAAAATTATCCGAATGACTCCGCAAGATGAATCCTCGGGACCATTGAGAAGGAAGAGGGAAGATGTTTCCTCTATATCATTTGAATCAAGCCAAAAATCAAAGAGGCATGCTGGTCCCAATGTTCGAAAGTCTTTACCATCCAAAACCTACCCTTTAGCTCAACAAAATCCTTACCTCATCAAACCAAATTACCAAACTCCACCACCACATCATCCAAATTACCAAACTCCACTGCCAAATTGCCCAAATGCTTAATCAAGTTACCAAGTTGCATTGACAAATTACCCAAATGCCCCTCATAACTACCAAGCTCCACAATACCAAAATTTCCAAACACCAGCACCTACTTACCGAAATCCTCCCAATTACTGTCGAGTACCTCCATCTTCATGAAATAATTACAATCTTTCTTGTCAAGAGTTTTTGAAGAAACCTTTTCGAGTCTGTACTCCTTTGGTTGAAAGTCTAACCCAACTCTTTGAGAGATTGAAAGTGGATGGTTTGATGCAAACCATTGATCCAAAAATGTCAATGTCAATTCCAGACTTTACCGGCACGATCTTCATTGTGTTTACCATTCAAGAGGTGCTGGACATACCACTGAGGATTGCATCAACTTGAAGCATAAAACTCAGGACTTGATTGATCAAGGAATTGTCACCCTTCCAACGGTCACTTCCAATGCCAATGGTAATTCATTGTTGAATCGTGGGGGATTCACTAGTAGCATGATTGACCCAAAGTCTCAAGCATCTCCCCGTCTAAACGCCCCAAATTATTGTCAAATGCATCCGCCTCAACAAGGTCATTATGATCCTTCTCGTCTGAGATTCGAGAAGAAACCTGCTTGAATGTTTACGCCGCTCATTGAAAGTCGAACAAAGTTGTTTGAGCGATTAATTGTGGCAGGTTTTATTCATCCAGTTGGGCCCAAGCCTGTTGATACTAGCTCTAAATTCTATCGAGCTGATCGAAGGTGTGCGTATCATTACAACAGTGTTAGGCATGATACTGAAGACTGTATTAATTTAAAGCATAAGATACAGGACTTGATCGACCAGAGGGTGGTCACTCTCCAGACCGCTGCACTCAGCGTCAATAGTAATCCTCTACCGAACTATGGAGGCACCACTATCAATATGATAGAAATGGAGGATGAGTGGTGCATGGTAAAGACGATAATTTCGGATGATGCTAATAACCTTGAGAAAATTGTAGCTTCTCCGAGCATAAGTGAGAAACTCAATTTTACGAGCATGACACTTCATCAAGCTTTTGCGTTAGTGTCAAGAAAGAGTCAGAACAAGAAGGGGTTAATCATGCTCCACCAAAGTCTTTGCCTCATTTGTGCGAGTCCTTTCTGGTAGAGAAATACGCCAATGATGACGGTTTTGGAGAAGGAATTAAGGATCTTTTTGAAGAAGGTGATGTTGCGCCCAAGAAGATGATCTAGACACCAAGCATACGAGATGTCGAGCCAATAGAGCAAGTTCTTAATTGGACTTTAACTCCTCTCTTGATTCCTCGTTCATCTTGATAGACAAAGATGAATCTTATGCCATTTTATAAAATCGGGGGTAGTCCGAATGAGGCTCGGATCCCACTTTTGTGTTATTTTACTTAATTATGTTTTAATTTCCCTCGTAATGTTTTGAAGAAGGCAAAATGGCTCATGGTCATAGCCAAAGTTTGTATTTCCTTATTTTCAATGAAAGTCTCTTCTATTGCGAAAATTTATTTTGCTTGCTTTAATTTTTCTATCTAATGGTCTTTGTTTTTTATTTTTGTAAAAATAATTTTTTAAACCTGTCAATATCATGTCATGTCACAAGCTGAATGAACAAAATGAGGTAGATGAAGATGAGTTTGAAGAGCATGACGAGGAGATCATGATATTCGAACACCTTGTCAAAGATTTGAAATTGTTCGAGAATCTAAATAAGTCGAATCTGGATAAGACAGAGACTGTAAATCTAGAAAAGAATGACTGTGTCAAAAAAGTCAGAATTAGGGTCCATTTGAGAGAAGATCCGAAAAGAGAACTTAGTAGTTCACTTGGAAAATATATCGAGGCATTTGTTGGATCGCATGTCGTGGTTGAAAATAGACATTCATATCAAGTTGTCAATCGACTCAAATGCTATCAATAGCTGTTATATTTGAAGATTTAGAGTTTCTTTTATTTCTTTGCCTGTAATTGCATCGTTTGTTTGTAATCGTCTTATGTTCCATAGTTAGAAAATGATTTATTATAATGAACTACGTCTGACCTGAATTCTCAAGAATGAGATATGTAGGCGACCTATGTCGGTTTCGATCACCCCTTCATATATTTTAAATATTTCCCTTTTGTATTTGAACTACGTTCGACCTGAATTCTCAAGAATGAGATACGTAGACGGCCTATGTCGACCTCGATCAGTTTCTTTGTAAATTTCCTATTTTAGTTAACACTCGAGAGGGGGACTATATTTGACCTGATTTCTGCCTCAATGGGATACGTAGGCGCCACAACGGCTCGGTCATATCTCCCATAAGATTTCTATTTTTTCTTTACACTAGAAATTGGGACATAATTTTTGAGAGGGACTCAAAAATCTCTCGAGCTTTAAGGGTTTTTAGAATTCTCCAGAACAAGCTCTTGGACACGTCAAAAGTTTGAAACCAAGGGTGTTCATTTAAGCTTGACGTGACATGATACTTGGGAGTGACCCTTTTCAATTACAGCTCTTTGAAAACATTTTTCTTAAAGATTTTATCTACATGTTTCAAAAAAATTTGCATAAAATGTTTTGACTTGTCTATTGAGAAGCAAGAGATTGGAGCGATCAACTGAAGATAGCAAGACAAGTAGCAAGCGTTTGAAGAAGTCAACACAGATCATTTTGTTTTAAAAAGTAACAAATTTTCTGTGGATGCAGGTCTATAAGATTGCCTTAAGCTCACCACATTCCTCCATTCAATGAATATGGGAAAGTCAAAAAGGGCGAGGAGCTCTCCAAAATTGACAAAAAAAATTTTGTAGATGCAGGAAAGTCATTAAAGTTTTTTAGAAGGAAAAAGAAACAGTTCAAAATACGAGTGATGATACCTCATTCAAATCTCCAACAAAACATGAGCAAGTGAAAACATCACTCTCAAGATGTACAAACATCTACAATGACATCAAATTACATTTTTCAACATCAAGAACATTTGAAGATAATTTACAAATTGTGTCAATATCAGACACAGTAATGTGAAAACCCTCAGAGGGACATTTCTATAATATTATCAAATGAGATATTATCACCCACGAGAGGGACATCATCGTCATTTTATTAATGGAATATCAACATAATCCCGCCAAAGGATCATCAACGAAGAATCATCATCCTATCAATGGAGCATCAACATAATCCTGCCAATAGATCAACATCATCCTACCAATGGATCATCAACGAAGCATCATCATCCTACCAATAGAGCATCAACATCATCCTACCAATGGAGCATCAACATCATCCTACCAATGGATCATCAACAAAGCATCATCATCCTATCAATGGAGCATCAACATAATCATACCAATGGATCATCAACGAAGAACATCATTCTATCAATGGAGTATCAACATAATTCTACCAATGAATCATCAACGAAGAATCATCGTCCTATCAATGGAGCATCAACATTATCCTACCAATGGGGAATCACCATCCTATCATGCAACATCAGAAAAGATGCAGCACAATGTGGAACTTTTTCTTAGCGCAAGCTGAGAAACGATAATTATCGAGTCATCCACCTCGTTACAGTTGGATAATCATCGCCATCCACTTCATTACAGTTGGATAATCATTGAGCCATCCACTTCATTACAGTTGGATAATCATTGAGCCATCTAGCTCGTTGCAAAGATCACAAGAGTTTGCCATGCAGAAAACAAGCAATGACATCTCCAAATTCGCAACAAATCATGAGTTATAATTGACATACTGTATTCGAAAGCGGTATCCATTATATTTTACTCTCAATACTTTTTTATTTTCTCATTTAGTTGAAAAAAATGTTTATGCTTATTTATAAATATATACTCATTTGTTATATGCATGACCTTTATTTATTTTTTACTCAAACCGCTAGCTAGAGCGGCACCATGTCTACTAATTATTTACTTTGAGTGTGCAGACATATACTGAACATACTTATGTGACATCTTTCACAATAAGAGTAACCGAAAAACATCGTAAGAGATGCTACCACTTTTTCCAGTTACAGTTTTTACTAACAAGTTTATTTCAGTCTTTGTCGAGAGCATCTAAAATGATGAATTCTCAAATCAAACCACAGGTGCGGACGACATCAATAAGGATGCAGCACAATGTGGAGCTTTTTCTTAGCAGCTAATTGGGACATAGTCCAAAGAGGAGTGCCAAACTCTTAAGACGCGAGCTGAGGAGTGACTTCCACCACAATCAAACCACACCTCTATTAAAAGGCATGTGAGTTTTTCTTAGGTTTATCGATTTCAGTTTTGCATTCAAAAAATTTGGTTTTCACCGAAAGCAGCTTTCCAACCCAAGTGACAATACACGAAGAGCTTTGGAAGTTATGTCCGTGTAAGTTCTTACTTATGGGTGTGAAGTGCACCACATTCATGGCTAAGAGGTTGCAAGCCTCTTTTTCATACTCAAGTTATTTTGTCTCTTTTCCAAAACCAAAGGTTATCTTGCATAATAGATTTCCTTTTCAACCGATCGAGTTGAACTACAAGCAGCCTGATTCCCCGAGTTGAGGGATATGTAGGTAGAATCGGTATTGAAACTCGGCTGTATTCCATCGTTCGCTCTTAGATCTTATTCTCAAGTATTTCGGTCTCTTCATAATCCGATATCGGGGTGACTTTTGAATTATTTCAAATCGTGCATCAAATCAAGCATATCGAACTACAAGTGACATGAATTTTCATATAGCTTGAGATATGTAGGAAACTCATTTTCGGGGTTCGGCCATAATTCCAAAAGTCCGTATCAAATCCCTTTTCAAAGAGATAGAGATGTGGTTGGTCAAAATTGGATTCATCAATTTCATTTGCCTCAGATTTCCTTCAACAATTCAAGTCAAACGAGGGACAGTTGTTGACACTCAATTTTGGACCTCCACAATATATATTAATCATCGAGCTTCTTAAATTTCAAACGATTTGAAATAATTAGTGTTTATAAAGTTCAAAATATTTTCAAGTTACTTTTAATTAATTGTATCATTTTTATAATTTTTAAGTAATACATATGTTTATATATAAATTTGTATATAATTAGTATATTTTATAAATATTCAAAAATCGTCTAAAAAAAGGATTTTGTTTGTTTGAATATTTATTAATTAGTTTAGTTATACAATAGTTTATATTTTTGAATTAATTAGTTTATAACTAAGTTAATTATTTTATTTCGTTAAGATTAAGAAGTTTGTTAATTAATTAATAACAATTCATCTTATTTTAAAATTTTCCTAATTTAACCAATTACACCAATACAATTCATGTGGTTATTTTCTCAATTCAAATTGACCACAATTTGGTCCAAATTGCTACCTTCAAATCCAATCCTCTCGGCCCATTATTATTTTTTCAATTTCCAATTCAACATTACAACAATTCCCATACACATTGTTCCAGCCCACCAATTGCTAACCAAATCAGCCCATCCAAATATAATCAGCAGCCCACTCTTAATTTAATATTCATTTTCCTATATTCCCAACCCAAAAATCCATTACAATAACAACAGTAATACAAGATACTTACCAGCCGATCCACATCGTTTCTTCTTCTTTTTTCACGCATACCAGACTACCCCTGCAACGTTCAATTTAGAAACGACGAGAAAACCCAGCAGCTTTGCGACCCGGTCCAGCTCCAACAAACGATAATTCTCACGGCGATAGACGAAAGCAGTAACGACTCCAACACAGTGAGCAGCACTGCAATTTTTTGTCGCCTTCCTCCCACGTCCCTTTCAATTTGTACAACAGAGCAGCATAAAGCAAGCACGTGACTGCCCCCATTTCCTCTTCCAGAATGGGGCGAAATTTTCAAGAAAAGTATGTCTCCCTTCAATGGTGAAAGGATTTTGAATTCGAATTTGGAATGACAAAAATTCCCCCCCAATCTACCCTAATAATCCCCTATATATATTCTCTTCTTACTCTTGTTCAGGGGGATTTTTTTTTCTTTTGGGAGAGGAACGTTAGAAAAAGAAGGAGATTTTTAGTTGGAAATTTTGGGTTAGAAAAATTGTTAACAGAGAATATTGAGAATTAGTCAAGTGTTGGGAGAAAAGGAGAACGAAAGAGAGGATAGAAAAAAAACACAACTTGTATAAGAAAGAAACTACAAATTCTAGTGAGTTGTTAAGGAAATAGGCTTAGTATATATATTTTCTCTTTTGTTCGTGGGTTGCTGGGGTTGGTAGAAGCTCGTTGGAGTTATTGTGGTCGTGGAAGTTCGTCTCTGCTCGTTCTCGTCTCGGTTCGCTGCCCGGAAGGAGGTAATTTCTTTCCTCAGTTTTGTTCTATTTTCCTTAGCCGTTTTAAGCTCTCTGTTTATATGCTTCTAAATTATATTATAGCTTATCATGTAGAATGGTTGATTGTTTAGTTAAATTCTCCGTTCTTGCTGAAATCTTGGCTACTGTTTTATTAAAGTATGGCTAAAGCTCTCTAGTGTTTTGTTTGTTTGGGTCGACTATTAGCACTTTTGTTGTTTTCGTTACCTTACGTGTTGGATCTGCTTTGCTTTCTTAGTTTATCTCCTTGTTATTTATCGAATTGTGTTGTCTATCATTGCTTACCTCTCACTTTCATGTTCAACTATTGCAAATCTGATTTAGTCATTTAAGAGGTGTGACTATAGCTTTGATGAAGTATGGTAATCTATGTTCAGATTTGTTTAGCTCTTAATATCCAATTTTAACCTTTCATTCTTGAAACTAAAATTGGTTCCGATGTTTAATGAACTCGTGCTTTCCATACTGTAGCAAAGTCAGTTAGAATAGAAATTTGCCCCCACATAATATGACTATATGACTATTTTTGCTCTAACTGTTAGATTAGTTATTAGCATGTATGTTTATTAAATAGGTTGGCTATTATTTGTTTGTTGTGGATTTTTTTTTATAGTGCTAAAATAGTAACTTAAGTAATCTTTATTTTATCAATTGACATGCCTTTGGGTTTTAGTGTCTTAGGAGTTGTATTCATTATCTAGACCTATGTCGTTTAAGTTCAATCAAGTTATTTTTTGTGTATTGGTTTAGGGGCTGATATGATTTACCTTAGATATTTAATTGCTCTATCATTTTCGGGCACTAATCTTTAATGCCTTTCTTTTGTTGCATGTGAAATCTGCCCGAGTTCACCACGAACTCCTATTTTCCTTTCCCTGCATTTTGGGAGAGCCGTAAAGGCTCAAATCCTTCTTTATCGAGTTGGACAACCATGAATATTGAAGAACAAGTCTCCGGAGGTTGGATACAAGGTTGAAAAACCAAAGAACAAATCCTGAGAGCCAAAAACACACTGATATACAGTGTGATACATCGATATACATCAGCCTTTTATGATGTATATTACGTCAAGGACTCAAAATTCCTACTTTTTTTTTTTTTTTTTTTGTAATTATTGGGCCAAAGGACAATTATTTTGATTATTATTTTGTTAGTTTAAGACAGGTGAAAATTGGGCCTTAGGCCCAAAGAGAAAAGACAATTGTTTTATGTTTAGTTTTAGGACATGTACAAAATGGGTCAAGGGCCCAAAATTGAATTTAGGCCCAAATATCGGCCAAGACGGACAGAAATCGGAATTGAGCCCACATCTTCTCTTCTTTGTTATTTAATTGCTCTTGCATGATTATTTGTTTAGTTAATTTTAAGGTTTTTCCTAAAATCGATTCCCCAAAAGATAACCATTTTGAATTAATCACTTATATTTTTCTAAACATTGAATAAATAATTATTTTTCTACTTAATTTGCTTTGAAAAGTTTTACTTAAATATTATCCTCATAATAATTTCTCTATTTAATCAAGCATGTATTTTCTTAAAATTGTTTAGCCAAATAATTAATTATCGGATAACCGCATGTTAGCGGGCATTTCGGGTGCTTTCAAACCCTTTCCGAAATGCTAATATGAACCCCGAACTCCCTTTAAAATTCTCATTAGATTTACTATTTTAATCTTTTGAAAAGATAGTTTTCTTAATTTTCCTTTATAAATTAAGTGGCGATTCTTAAACCAGTCTAAATTATATTTTCTTAATAAAACACACCATACATCTCAATTCATTCAGTAGCAAGTTGAATCTAGGGTTCTTCCCTCACTTTTATGAGATTCCTATATTATGAGATTGTGTACTTTATGCATTAAAGTTCTTTAATTATTGTTCATGCATGTAATTCCACGTGAACCTATATATATATATATTAAGTTTTACTAAAAATATTTTGAGCCAGTAATTTTTCTTATATTGATTTTGGAAAAAGTTTAAAAGCATTATTTTGAAAAAGAGTTTATGGGAACTTAAAGGGTTCCGAATGTATCTTTTTTTTATTGAAAAAGAGAGCACTATTTTCAAAATAGTATAAGAGTTGTCAATTTTTATATATCGATCTTGGACTTGAGAGATAAGTCCATTAGTATACGTTTTGAATGCAAGTTTTGAACAGAGTCTCTAAAGGAAGAATCAAATGATTTCATATGTACTATTTGACAGTTGAGAAAGAGAAAGAGTATAATTGATGTTTCTGAATAGTACTTCATAAAATTAAAGTGGAAAGTAAAGTAATAGTCCATTTCTTTGTAAAGGGTGATTAAGCATAATGATTATTGAATATTTTGGGAGTATCATCGAGCAACGAATTGGGTAAGAGTATATTTATAACTTAAGTCCCACAAAACTACGTAGCCAGAGTAGGATAGGATCTCACCGATTTGTCGTGTGACTCCTCACTGCCTCTGAGAAGATATATTAGATGGATCCATAGTTATAGTAGCATCCTATACCCTGACAAGGTATAGGATTACGCTTGCAATGTGGGCGAAACGTTGTATCATTGCTAGGCTCATAGAAATGGTTGTCGGTTAGCGAACTCCCCACCAGTGGCGGAGCCACATACAATTGAGGGGTGTCGACCGACACTCCTCGTCGAAAAATTACACTTCTCGACTTCTACACAATTTAACTTTTTTATATTTTGACACTCCTTAGTTGAAATTCTGGCTCCGTCATTGCTCCCCACAGAGTAAAGTATATTATTGTCATATTTCTTTTATTGCATATCTTATTGTAAGGCTTTATTAGTTATCACTTCATATTCATGTATTGATTCAATTGAGTTGTTTTTAGTCCTTTAATTAAGTTATTTGTTTATTCAACTATATTACATACTTGTATATTCAATGAACTGATGTCATTCGACTTGCATCTTTTTTTATGATGCAGATACAGGTGTTTGGGATCATCAACAGACGCTCCATTGAGATCACTTCACACTTCTTGATAACTTCTGGCGAGACCTCCTTGCTTCTGGAGGACTCCATTTTATTATTCTATTTAGTAGTATTGAGGTGTCATAGGTCTTTTTCCGACACCTATCGTGAATAATAGAGGCTTCATAGATAGACATAGTTAGATGTTTTTTCATGTTTTTCTCCCGATGATTTTATTGGAACTTATTCATGTTAAGTACTTCAAAACAATGTTTCAAAGCTTTTATTTAAATGATTTAAATGCTCATCTATGTAAGGCTTCCACATATCATATTGAGTTTCATGTCTATAGTTATCCAGACCAAGGGTTCACTTGGGGATCAACAATGGTTTTCAAGTGCCCGCCACGTCCAGGGTGTAGGCTTGAATCGTGACAATATGGTCCAGGAGAAATGTTATTCTCCCAATTATTTTAGCATATTCAATTTGAGAAACACTTAATTTCTTATTCCTTTTCAAGTATATGTTAGGATCATAAGTAGTTTTTACAGGAACTACATCAAAATAATCTCCTTTTTAAAAGAATATAATGAGACTGATATAAAGAGAAACCATTAACATTTCTTTTGATTTTCATGTTCATAGGGACTTCAGTGTAGCGATAAGAAAAAATCACTCAATAAATTATTGGATCACACACTTAGAGACAAGGATAGGGGCATGCTATACTCTTTAGAAAGTCCATCTCTTTTGCGTTTATTGATGATACTGATGTGGATTTCACTTCAACGGATATTGACTACCGTACCTCAAATGAAATCGGCTCACCTTATTTGTGTTTGTCTTAAGTTTAAGTATCTATCTGTGCACATTCAAAATTAGACGAATGACAAAGTATTCATGTATTATGTCTTTTACTTTGCATTCTCATTCATTAATAAAAATGCCAATAGTAATAATACAATTTTCTCAATATATTTATTTAGTGTTACAAAAGTAAATTAACTACCATTTGCATTAAAGGCTAGATTAATACCAAGATTTATTGTTTCATAAAGGCAATCCCATTGATCCAATGGAAGAAAAAATATCAATCTCAAACAGATCAGAACTTGCACAACTTGCACCTTCATCATAATCATCATCTTCATCTTCAATATTCTTGTGGAATTTTAGATGGTCTTCATGAACATAATTTCTATTAATTCCTCTTATAGCCTCCACATTTTGTTGGTCCATATCCAACTTCTTGTGTCCACATGAAGAACAAGTTGATTTTGATTTTTTGTCCTCATCATTTGAGGAAATCTTTGCTTTTTTCCCATTTGTAAAAAGTGAGCTCAAGAAATTTGATAGTCTACCTCCAGGAGAAATGGGCTGCTTAATTTTCTTCAAAGCTCTTGACTTTGTCTTCTTAAAATCATCTTCATCATGTTTAAATTTTTCCTTTGATACAGAAGAATCTGTTGAAAATTTAAATAGGGCATGAACAAAGTTTAAGTAAGTGTTAGAGAAAAGTTAATACTTGATATTGTCATAAAGAAATGATAAATAGGATAGGAAAAGAAAATTCATAGACGAGACCAACTGGGACCTATGTTTCTAAAGTGAACATATTATGTCCTTATTTTTTACTAGCAAATTGTGATTAAAAAAAAATAGTAGTCTAGCAAAAATTAATAAATAAGTCAAATTTTTGAATTATTGGCTCGACGTAATATCTTTATCAAAAATCCCTTAAGGAGGAGCCAATATCTGATGGGACGCCTCTCTTGGAAATTCACATTTTCTACTAGTGAAATTATAAAGTGAATTACTTGCTACAATATGTAATAAAAGTGATCTTATAGTATAAAAAAATGAATGTTAAATATATATGGACATATATACTCACCATAAAAGTTGAGGTCTTTGGGATATTGGTGCTTGTGATCAAACTTTTCTTGGTTAGTTGAAATGCAAGTTCTAATTGGTTTAGGCCTATTATTAAGACCATAGCGAAAAGAGTCACTATTTGAATTAAAGTTTCTTGATTTCTTCTCTTGGCCAGAATGGTCAATGGAGTGGAAAGTAGGCCTATTATAATAGGGTTTGACAAAAAGAGGCAATGAGCATAACATAATGCGAAATTGATTTGGATACACAATTATGACACGTTATAAGAA